>VWZZ01000571.1:70884-335623 GCA_013399095.1 Psophia crepitans
ACAACTAATACAAATACATTGAAACTTGTCTGGGTATGTCTCTCAGAAGAAAAAAAGACCAGAGGAAAATGCTGGCCAGGAAAGTCAATTGGACTTTTCCAGACTCATTAAAGTCAGGCGCAGTTCATCCCTAGTCTTAATGCAGAAGAAGTGGTGTTCTGGAAAAAGTATGCTGCACAGGACACCAGAGACACAGGATATCTAGAAAGAGAAAAAGTAATGAAATCCTGAATATCCTATTTTATAAAAGAACTCATCATGTTATTTATAAGTTTTGTTCTTAAATTTAGATTTTGCTTTCAGATTTCAACATGTAAATTAGAATTTTGACTGAAGAGCTGTGAAGAAAGGGGTCACCTTGAAATCACATGAGGGAACAGGCAAGATTTGCTTCATCTGCTTGCTCATATGGGGTCTTCGCTATATTTCAGTAAATATACAGTTTGGCCAATTGATCAAATAATTCTTCCCCCCACNATTAGGGCTGGTTTTAGTCCAACCTTACGAGAAAGCTTTCATGTTACTTATATTTGTATGCAGTAATTACAAAAAGATTTTCTTAACCCTTACTGGCTGATCCCTAAGAAGTCTTGAGAGCAGCTTTTCCATGAGAGAGTCCAGTCGGCTGGACTTGCAGACCACTTTCTAATGTTTTTTAACCTTGTGTCATTTGGACTTCTGTCTCCAAACAGATATATTTCAGTAAGTGGCTCATTAGCATTACATAGGAGAAGAATCCTTATTTTTTTTCCTTTTAAAACCACCGTATCCTTAGCTATCTATCTCTGGTGTTTGTACTGATATTACAGCCACTTCAGTAAATTGAAGCTCTTCCACAGATCTCCACTCCAAATCAGCGCCAGCCTCAATTCTTTGGCTGAGGCAAATGCCAGACGTTGTTTATACAGTGGTAATCAACATGGTAAATTTAGAATATACCAGAATAAATTATGATAAATTTGCTGCCTCAGGATAAAGATAACATACGGGTAAAGTCAGTGGTTATCTCTTAAAAAAAGGGGAAATTGATGAACAGACTTTTTTTTTCCTTTCAGGCTATCATAATAAATGTTTTTTCCCCCCTCTGGGATTTGTAGAAAAAGATGATGGGACATGTGGATCTCATGAACTCTGATGCTAAATACAGCTACGACTTTTGAAAGACTGTCTTCCCTATATTTCAAGTTGAACTCCATGCTCGTTCCTTAGCATTAAGAGTTGTTTTTTCCCTGCCATCTCTCCAGAGGTCAGGAAATGAACTCTGTGCCATCAGAGAGCAAAGCAGTACAGTACCCAAAGAGCCTGATCACACCAGTGCTTGCTTTTTTTTTTCCTCGACCTCAGCAGCATGACTTGTTCCCAGAGGCAGTTTCAGAATCATCAACTAGTGGGAAAATAAGCAGTGGTGCTGGTTTTGGGGGAGGGTCTCAGGTTTGTTTGTTTTTCATTCGCTTGTTGTTTTGGGGGGTTTTTGTTTGTTTTTAGTTTTGGGGACTAAACTAAGAATATTTACTTGTGCTTGATAGCTTTTGGGGGGGGGTTGGTTTTGGGTTGGTTGGTTTGTTTTTTGTTTAAAGAAAGTTAATTTACTAGGAGAACGAGTTTTTAAAAAACGTCCATTCCAAATGCAAACTATCTTCAGAGTAGACAGACATTTCTCTCTCTCTGTCAAATGCTTGTACCAGGCCCAAAATTTGTGGGAGAAAAAACACACGCTTGTGCCCAGTTTGCAACTTCGGTGGATCTTCTGGGGAATGAAGATAGGATCTAACTAAATCCTAATCTACCTGTGAAGTCTGTCAGTCCTCTGTAATAGATGTTACCTGCCTGTGTGAGGACATTTTTGTAATTAAAATACTGCAGCTAGAATCCACTCACAGCGAGTGCGCAGTCAGCCCTTTGTTAAGCTAACGGGCAGAATTACGATTCTTCAATTTCATTTTCCACGTCTGCCTTTCAGCTCCACCAAACTTTTAAGTATGTGTTTAAATCCAACAGGCTTTAATAGGATTTAAACACATGCTGTGCCTCGCTGAGGAGGAAAGGGATTACTCACGTGCCTACTCACTTAAATTATGCCCTTTGCTGAATCGGAGACTTTATGCGCTACTGCGTTAGTGCTGAGAGAAGACGTGAAGGTGGAAGCCTGAAGCCTAATAACACTTTTTATCCTGTCTCCAGGTCATGGCAAGGGCAACGAACAAGCAAGATATCTTCATCTTCCTCATGATAGGAGCAGGGAATGTCCCACGCAGAGCAGACACAGCCTGGCCAGGGAGATACCCACCTACCCAGGCACTCACAAGTGTGCCAAACCCACCTGAGCCGCGGTGAGACTGTGCTGCCCAGAGCTACCTAAGCGATAAACTGCACGCTGCCAGCTCATAACACAGACGCCTCAGCAGCTGCTGTAGTATTGGTTTTACACCTGTAGAATGGCAGCAAAGAACAGAAATTCCAACATCAGGTCTACTTTTGTTAAATAAAATCATCTTTCCTATTTCTCAAAACATCCTAAGTGATTAAGAAAACCTTTGCGGCACCCAATATGGTACTGATTAGAGTACCAGGGGGGTTCTGGTGGGAACCTGAGCAAGACCCAGTCATCTTGCTATGCAGAGAAGCACAACTCCTGAACTCACCTCAGCTAACGCCAGAGAGCCACTGAGGTGAGCATCTATATCCCTGGCAAGCTGGAGGCTCAGAAAGCTCGCCTTTAATCACTGAGCCCATTGGAGAGCAGCTAGAAGCACTTACTTCTCTGTACCTCAACTGCGTCAATCTTTTCCCACATGCCTCATTCTCTCTTTTTGCTGGCTCACCACAGCCATACAAACGCCATAACATTTCACAAAGATATTTACAATCTCGGGCATCCAAGTGACCAGCATTTCCCTGTGACCTTCTCACCCTATCAATTAGCTGCCAAGTTTTTTCTGTGTTATGGCCTTACAGAAATTTTTCTTATGCCTCTACAGCTCAAACATGTCCACGCCAATGCTCACGCTGGGAAAGTTGATGTCTGACTGGAGTGTGACCGCACCAGTATACCAGCTACCTGTAAACCACAGCTTAACCTGGCAGCACCAGGGAACTTAAGACATTATTGAACTGTAAAGATGACTTAAAATTTCCATTAATTGCTGTCTTTTTAACCAGGCAAATTATGTGGGTTGTTACTTCCACTTCTAGAATTAAGGTATTTGTGCTTTCCATCATATTGAAGCACAACAGACGAGTTTAAATGTGTAACCTGATAAGGGGGTTTTCTTGTGTTATTTGGGAAAAAAAACAACTTGCCTTTGGAAGCTGTGTGTCCCCTTAAAAAGATAATTATAAATCCCTCCCAGAATTTAAATTCACTCAGCAGAAAAACACAACATGCAATCTGAAATATGGCATAGGTAAACCACTTTAACTGTGCTTCAAAGATGGTTATTGCATTAGCATAGGCAGGGCATTCAGCTCAAAAATTCCTCTAGAGAGGGTAAAAGTAGTAAAAAAAAATAAAAATCTAGTTTTAAATTTATGTGCCTACTAAAGTCTATAGGAATGATGAACTTTGAAATACTTCAAGAAATAATGCAAGAGGGATCCAAAAACTTGCCCTGTGAAGCAGGAATTCAGACAACCTTTTCCTGATTCAGATGTCCACGTGCATATACACACACACACACCCCTAGGTAGATTAATCAATGGAATTTAAGTAATAAAACTGGAATTGCAAGCCACTGCTGGTTCTTCCTGACTCTACTTTCCATCAGGAATAACTGGAGTTACTGTTGTTCTGAGGGACACCAGCTTAGCTCCTGTACTGGAGCTGACAAGAGAGCATGGATGCAGGATTGGCAGATAGCCTTAATATACCTGCCATAGTGTACCATCTCTTCCATCAGCCATGTTCATTTTTCAGGGTGCAATCATTGTAATTGCTCATTCTGCAATTAGAGGTTTCAGTGTGAGTAAACCACGCTCTGTTTGAAGAATGACCATTCACATTGGTTTTCTGTTTTATTTTACTGCTTGAAATGTGGCAGCGACTCAAAGTCTAAACCCAGTATGGGACCTCCTCGTCCTAACCGAGGTAGATCCTCTTGTGAAAAGACAGACCGAACCTCCAAGAACTTGCAGTCTTTCAGAGGGATTTGCAGAGACAAAAGCCAGGTAAGTGCTTTGCTCTTCCGAAATACTCTCCATAAATAAGCACAAGACAGGGAAAAGAAGTGCTACCATGGAGCATCTTATTTTATAGGTGGAAAACTGAGGCAGAAGAGGATTCTAAAAGTAACTCAAAGTATTTTAATAACTTTGAAAATCTGAGCCTAAGTGAACTGGCCAAGATTACACAGGAAGGCTTTGACCGAACAGGAAAATTAATGTTTCTGAGCCCAGTGCAGGCTCATAGCACTCCTCCTTTTCCCAGCCAATTTGCACATTAAAATATTCAGAAAAGCCTCCGATTGCAGGAAGTCTAAGTTTCAGATGGGCAGTTCTTGTGACTCTGAGAAGACATACCAAGTCTAGGGGAGTCATTTACCAGGAAAGAGAGAGTTAATTCCGTACACACAGAGTAAAGATAGAATATATATCAAAGCTTTCACACTTTTTTTCCATTCTGTAGTTTGCTCCATACTTTAAAAATGTATTTAAACTGAGTGACCATGTATGCAAAGGAAAACTTTACAAGCAGATAAGTCTTCTAGAGCTGAATGTCTGCCAAGACAAAACTGTGTGGTTTATTTTAAAAGGAGGAGTGGTTATCACTCAGAACACACTATTTCTGTTAAGCATCGGAGGCAAAATTAATGCTTACAATCTTTTTCTTGTCTTTAAAATAGAACCTTTGAGAACTAAAATCTAATATTGTAGCCTATACTGAAACAAACAAACAAAAATATGGCAAGTTTTCTTCTATAGAGGAAAGTTTTTTAATTCAAAAGGAAGGATATTTTGAAAAATTGTTTCACAGAGAAATGAAACTGATACAAGGAGCTCTTACATGCAGGTGTTATGTATTATAACCTATATTACAGTACTGCACTATCCACATGAGACCAGGTACAAAGAAAATTTTCTGGACTTTATTCAAGTTTGTGGGCTTGATTCTAGATTTATTTACAGCAAGTCTTACCTCCACAGACATGAGTACCACTGGCTTCAGTGAACTCTTAGGCTTTATACTGGCTTAAGTAAGAAGTATTAAGATTCTCACTCATTTCTACTTTAACTCACAGGTGTGAATGTGTAAGGACAAAAGCTCAGAAAATTGTTTTATATTTAGCTTTGTCAAGAACAAAAGACCTCATATTTCTTATGATTTATCTCAACATACCTTATCAAGACCAACATGAACTTTTCACTCTTTTTATAAGAGTAGAAGCAGGTTTTGCTCCAGGGGTAAAAATGGATCAATTCAGCAGAAATCAGAGATAACTACAGAAAACTCAGGCAAGGCAGAGTCACATCAAATCAACATAATTTGCTTCGGACAACAATAGAAAAAGCACATTTGTATAGCTTCTAAGTAGTGTTTGTTATGAAATTATTGTATGAGTCTCAAATTATGTCAGCTGGGAGAGATCTTAGTTATTCAAAGAACTTGTCTTAGTCCATATAAAGAGGAAACTTAACTTCATGCCTTTCTTCTTTATGTATCAAAAAAAAATTAAAAAAAAAAAATTGCATCACTCCCTCACTTGTCTGTAAACAAACTCATTTGCTCCAGACAACTGAAAACGTGTGGAAAACTCAAACTAGGGCACAGGAAAGCAAGGGGGGGTAGCCACTAGGTGGCAATAGAAACCCCTCAAAGAACCTACTACACACACTATTTATGCTATTCAGTAGCTATCAATTTCAACTAAGAAAGTGTTGAATCAAAAGGAAGCAAACAGAATTTCTTATTGGTCAGTAAACCCCCTAAGTTTTCAGTACAATTTTCTGTAAGATTAATAGGAAACAACTCATTTAGCATCATATTAAGTTAATTTCTCTTACTTATCTTCATATTTTCTTCCAGGATCATTATTTAACATGCCACATGGTAGTGAAATTATTTTCAATTATTATTTCAGCATTATTAGGACCTATTGTGATAATTTCTGTTGAGCTTAATAAATTTAGCACTCTGCCATTACTACAGAAGTCAGATGGATTAAATTATTACTTTTCTGAGTTTGGAAGGCATTAAAAAACTTAAACTCCTACTGACTGAGCTTCTGATTGCATGACGCATTTTGTTCTCAAGTTCTAAAATCTCAGTGAATCTTACAGAGGACTTAAGAATAAAATCAGTCTTTAAATTAGATCTTACGTTACATATCCAAAAATGTATTAAATTAAGAGATCACTGGTTCATGTTTCTATGCTGGAAAGTTCCTCGTATGTATATGTGCAACTCACCACTGCCCTATAAATTTCACACTACTCATTTTCACAGCTTGTGAGTTCGCAAAAGTAAAAATCACAACCTAGTGCACATCCACGTTATAACATAGTTAAGATTGTAGAGTTCAGATTGCATAAATATATGAGTGTATAAATTTAGCATTTCCATTTTCAAACCCTAGATTTTTCCAATTTCAATGTCTTTAATGCTGGTCCTATATATAATTTCCAAGGTTTGTTTTTGTTTGTTTGGACACCAACACCTCCTGCAGTGAACTACTCCTTGCCATTATCATCATGGTTCAACTACTGAACATTGAGACGTTTACCCCAAAACACCAGGACTGGACGACAGGACCAACTGTTGCTTTCAGTTTGGTAATGGCAACCCGTGCGCCTGATCTAGCCTACTTTTTTCCCCTTCCCATTTCAAGACGTGGCGGAGGGGTTCTGCACATGTAGTGCCACAAGGCAGTCCAGGAGAAAAAGAAATTCAGAGGAGGCTGCTCTGATTTCCCCCCTTTTACAACACTTTCTTCCCCAGCTCTCACTCACTCCCTCTGCTCTGCCTCCCTCCGCTTCGCAGCCATGCGATCTTGGGGTTACATTACCATGTTAACATCCCTGGATGCCAGCTCTTCTCCAGGGGATTGCCAGACAGGGAAAGAAGAGAGTAATAAAACCAAAACTGAAACTGAATTAAATTCTAAAGGAAAAGAGCACCAAAGTACCTGTTTTTAAGGTACTCCACTACTGTGGGGTTTTCTTCACTAAGTCTTAACAGGGACAGCAAATTATCACCACAACCTAAATGTACAGTGGAAAAACACAGCCTGCCAAGAGACATTCTCATCATTTGTTAGAGAACAAATCCACCAGAATACAAACCCAAACACCCCAGTACAGGAAAAAGGCATGATAAATGCAGACACCAACTGCACCAAAATTTCACACACTAATTTAATCTCTAAAAGTGGGCAAAGGAAAAAAACTATTTCAAATTTGGATCTTGAAAGCTCAGTCTGGTTTCTGTTTACAATGTCATGTACTTGCCATAGAAATATATCTTTCTCATTAACATTTTTGCCTACAGTTTTGAAATATTGAGAAGCGATATTAAACTTTTCATAAAATAGAAATATAGTCACAGGCATGGACATGAAAACTAACTGTCATCTGTAGACTTTCCCTCAAAAATTGGTCTAAAAAAAAACATTTGGAGAAAATTTGAAACCGTTATTTTCCTGTCTGCAAGCGGTACAGAGTCACACTTTCCATTCTTCACCAGAAAAAATAATTCTTGTGAGCATCTGGAAGTGACATAATTGCATAAGTCATAAATATACTTTACATAAATAAAAAAAATAATGTTAAAGGATGCTCTAAACACAGGTATACCATTTAATCCCAAATATTTAAATAAAATCTGAAGTGTTCAGGGTTTGACTTGTTTTTCTTGTGTCTCTCTACAGTCAGCATTAATAAACAGACAGAAAGAAGATATTACAGATATTCTTCCTATCAGTGTTCTTTTGCTTAGTCCCCCTGGATGCTCAGGCCTTGTAGCTGTGGAAATACATAGCATCCACAGATGCTGATACTAGCCAAAGCAAAAAAATGATTCAGCAAGGTTATGATACAAGTGATGGATATAATAAGAAATAAATTGAATTTGAGAGATGTTGCTTTAGTGCTAGGTTATCAGGAAAAAGAGTGGCAAAAACCCAAGAGATACAAAGACACAGATGAAACCAATATTTTCTCAGACTCGCATCAATCAGTTTAAAAATACACATATTTGACAAGTAGATGACAAGCCACACAGGGAGCTCTTATAGACAAGAGCTCATTTAAGTCTTCAAGCAGGGCTGTAAATTCACTTAAAGTGTCACATATAAACAGGCTTTGTTTAGCCCATGCACCTCTCCTCTGCCTAGGAGCACACAGTAACAGGCCCTAAGGAAAGGAAGCTTTTTGGTTGTTAAACTGAGGTAAACTAACATATTGTCAAAAAACTTACAATTATGACAGATTTGCACAGCTCAAAGAGAGAAAGAAGAGGAGCAAGATAATACTGACCTTTTGTACTATCACCTCTTTTCAAAATGCTTCTTTGTAGAGCCTCTTGTCCCATTTGCTTCATTCACTTTGTTCTCTACCAGAGCTCTTGGAGAAATAGGAGTAAACAGAAATAAAATCAAGCAGTTCTTCATGTCTTCTATTTAACCACTGCCCCAGGAGGATCACATTCTTCCTCAGACCTGGCAGCAAGAGGCAATAGTGGGAAACAGAGCAAGAAATAGAGAAGCAGAAGGAACAGCTGTTCTCCAGCTACCATGCAAAGATGCTCCACCTGTGTATCAATTGGAGTGATCTAAAGTGAGGAACTACCTTCCCTCTGCAGGTAGGGATGGTAACCAAGTACATGGAGAGCTCTTGCTAAATGAGGGAGAAAAGTCTGAAGTGTTTGCAGATCTGACACATCTTCAGCATCTGAAGTTCTCAGTTTTTAGCCAGGGTATGGCATTTGCTGCTAGCCCAAGTGGGTGAGGAGATTTATAGGTTGTGAGAGATTTCTATGCATGTCTTTTCTCTGAAGCAGAAAAACTAATAAAACTTTTTGCTAAAGGAAAACAGTCCACACTAGGTAGGGTAGAGAGAGATACTGAGATCTAAGCTCTGATCAACTCAAGAGAGAATGAAAGGCTCTGCTCTGTTGGAAGAGCAAAGCCTCAATGTCTAGGTTTTGATTTCTCAAGCCGAGGCAGTGTTAGAGGTGACCACCTCACCTACCCACTCCTCTACGTGGAAGCAGAGCAGAGTTCACCTCCTCAACTGCTGCAACTCAGCCTACCATGTTAATTAAAACAAATCAAGCTAATAACCAGACCCAGTACATACCTCCAGAGCTTGGCTGACGCTGTTCTGGATTTCACATGAACCCCTAATGTGCACTTCTCTTCCTGATGGAAAAACTTAAATTCTGAGACCTCTCTGGTGTTAAGAGGGTTTTAAAGGTTTTGGGTTTTTTCCATTAGAGTCTAATAGTTGTCACAAAGTGGAGTTGCATTCTGGAAAAAGGAGAGTATAGATGGTTTGCACCCAGCTCCCACAGAGCATTTTACCTACACCAAAGGACATCTAGGTGTGGCCCTCTAACCACGCAGGCTTTTGCACTCCTGAAGTTATTTTGGGAATAGTATCCCAGCCACTGTTAAAAGGGTTTGTTATTCTCCTCTGTTCCCAATATAAAGCAAAATACACTTAACATTTTTATTCTGTTTATTTAACAGTTTATTAAGTTAGTAAATTAAAAGTGTTTTCTCACCCAGAAAATGTTTGGAGCATTTCTCCAGATATCTGTCCAGTCTTTTATTCTGTTCCTCAGGACTGGCCCAAATAAAGCATATGCTTTTTCTTGAATGAAACAACCTTTAGTTCCTGTTTTCTACTCAAATACCTTTCTTTTCTGCTTTGACTTATGTGACAAGTAATGGAATGATGGATTCCAAACAAATTATACAAAACTGGTTGTAAATAAAAACTATTTTCAGCTAAAGAGCTTGAGTGCATTCCTTACATGAAGTCATTCCTCATTAATACAGTTCTTTAAATAGAAGGAATTAAAGGGAACCATTGCAAGAGAGCAACAACTGAAACGTGTTGATGGTTTTCTGTTTATGTTGGAGTGAGCAGGACCTGGGAGTTTACACAAGTTCAGGTATGACAAAAAGATTGTTTACATGTGGGGGAAATGGTTCATGACCAGTTTTAGGTAACTTCTTTAGCCATTCATTGTGGGAGAGGAAAAAAACCCACATATAGCATTCCTATAATTTACTTTCTACAGCGCATCCATTAGGAATGGTTCCACAATAGATGGCAGGCAGTCTTCCCCAAAACACATATTTAAAGAAAATTTTGCAGAGGAGAAAACATTAAAATATAACTTCCTCTAATACAGGTACTTCCCTTTGACCAGCTTTTCATAGCTCTTCTGGCTGGTTTTGGTCTGATTTCCCTTCCCATACCAGTTTTGCAATCTGCACCCTCACAGTCTTTGGTGCAGACACGCTTGATTTACACCACTTCAGACCAAAGGTGGCTCCCTGGGTAAAATCCAGGCCACGTGGAAGCCGGTGGCAAAGCTCCCATTGACTCTGACGGTGCTACGATTTCATTCCTTCCTGTTTAAACAAAGGCTGTCCCCCGCACCAGCTACCCCTCATCCTAGGGAGAAGCTCTAGCGCCGAATCAGCGATTTCACAACTGTTTCACAACCTAAAATAGGCTGAAATATTTAAAGAGTGTAGGGAAGGAAGATAAATTATTTAAAGATATACGGAGTAAGTATGGGCTGAACTTTAGAAAGGTAACATTTATAGGCTGGCTGTATGGAAAAACATCCTGACTGTACATTAATCAATTCTGAATACGGATATTAAACAAGACCAACATTTTCAGACTCAGATGCCTAAAGTTTGGATCTAAATCCACAGTTAAGAATTCAGTTTTAAAAATACCTGACTTGAAAAAATGTGGTTCTAATCTGAATTTATCTGTTCGTGTTTTCTTGTGGACTTCACTAACTAAGGAAAACTACTGCTCTGACTGAACACCTTATCTGGTTTCAAAATTAATGCTGCAGGAGAACTCCTGTCATTTAACAACAGAACTTTCTCAAGAGACAATTGAACAACCACAACCAATACTCCAAACATCAGCAGACATGCACCAGAACTCAGGAACGTAGATGACTGCTGGGAAAATACTGCAGGGAAGATGGAACAAAGGATAACTGTATCCTCCTTAAAATTTTATTTTTAATCTTTGCTATATAAAGAAACATAGAACTTGAAAGCATTGTGTGGCTTCTCTGGAATTACGTGTCCTCGTTCTTGAGAATAAATACTATTTTAGATCTCCTTTTTAAAACATATATTAAACATATTGCCATACTACAATATATTAAAGAGATTTCCCATTTTAATAATAAAAATAACTCATATTAGTTTTAAAGTTGCAAGATGTTAACATCAGATGGGAAACAGTTTAAAAGACAAGTGCTAAAAATAAACTTTAAAATATAGTGTACATTGATGTTTCAAAGATGAGTGAAAGTTACACTTGGCAAGGGTGTTGGATCCTTTCATACACTGGATATGTTTAGCTTTGGTATTTTCTTAACAAATGGTTAGTATTGGGCCCTATGTCCCTGGAGGAAAGACATCATCCTGCAGTGACATGTTTCTATACAAACATACTCAAACCAAGGTCATCACTCACCTTCCTAAACCCTCAGCAACACAGGCCAACAACTTAATTTACAGAGAGAAGTTGTATGAAGTGTGGGACTAGCAGATCCCAGGGTCCAGTCAAGGTCTGCCACTGAATTAAGGGAACAGATGGAGTGGCTCAAGCTAGATGAGAATTTTTTTTTTTTCCTTACTTCACCCATATATTTTCACATGCATCCCTAACTCACGCTTAACCCTTTCTCATCTAGGGAGCCATGTAAACTGCAACACATGAACAGCTACTCACTTTGCTGTACTACTTCTGCATAAGACCTGATATTCCCTGTAAGCCAGTGCCCAGATACACCGATGAATTCAAGCAATTCCACTGCGGGCTGGGGCTCTGACCTTCCCATTATATGATTTTCAGAATAGCTTCCCATGAAGAAACCTGCAGGCTCAGGTAGATCAGGTCTGTAAAGGAGCAACAAGGCCCAAACTAGGTACAGTAGGCATGTTTTCAATACCTCCCTTTTTCTTGCCTGTATCTGATGGGTACATATTCCAGTTCCCAAGCTCTGTGATACTGCACCTCGGCAGCCATTGAGCGCTACTTGAAAGTGGAACTATCAATCTGAATTCTTTTCAGTTTACTCATTTTTCAAAATTATAGTAACTGACAAAGCAAGCCCTGAAATATATAAACTCCTAAAGCATATTTCTTACGTCCCAGTATAACTATCACAAGTGTCTTTTCCCACAAGAAAGAAATTACACCACTCAGTGGGTAAAACTGCACATATTTTAGGTGTTTTATTTTGCTTAAATTGAGTTTTACTTTTCCCTTTAATGCTAGATAAAACTAAATATCAAAGTTACAATTTGTCAGTTCAATAAGGGTCAGTTATCTGGCTGGGTCTGTGAGTTTTATATACTGACACTGAAAAATGGCAGACAACCAGCCACCTCAGCAGTTTTGTTAGATATAATAGGAAGGAACTCGGATTTACACTTTGGGTTTTTCGCTTGATCTCGGTATCCAGCGTGTCATAGCTCCTCTGAAGAGGACGATATTCTTTGCTCAGTGAGTATCAGCAATATATGAAACCTCTTTTCGTCTTCTGTCAAGAGAGTATAATCTCTCACAGCGTGAAACAGAATTCTGGAAAGCAGAGAATTCTGTCAATAAACAGGGAAATGTATCGGCTGGTTGTTACCTTACTGCATATCTGCCCCTCTGCAGGAAAGCCTGGTGGTATAAATTTACAGTGTCTGATTGCATAGAAATAGAGGGGTTACCGTCTTTTTCTTGTGTTCCTGTAACATCTGCTACTGGTCACCGTTACAGACTGGGGCTTTGATCTAATCCACTGTGGCTATTCCTATGTCCTATAACTGCTTTCATAAATTAAAGCCATAGCCTTTCCCCTTGCCGTTACTGTTGGTCACGCTGTTTAGCATTTTTATATAGTATATAGTATCTTAGAAATGTAATATGCTGGTGTACATTATTGGAAATTAAGTTTTGAATGTTTAGTCAGTTTGATGTACTTAAAAAAGGGACACAATTCTTCAGTCATATCGAATTATTTATTGTCTCAAATTACTCTGTAGAATTACTTAGTAGTGAAAATTTGTTGAGAAATCAGAACCGGGTCTATCCACTGTACATTATGAAAGATCAGTAATTTGCAGTGGCAATGGTCAGAAACCTCCATCTTAATTTTCTCAATACTGCACATTAGTGAGGAGTTATTTACCTCTCAGGAACTGTACTTCTTTGAAATGTGTTACCCACATGTAGTCCATTCTTGGACTGTACGTGCTCCCTGTGCCTGAAGCTAGCCACAAGCACACGCACAACAAAAATGGACTCCATGTGGACAATTACTCAATGAAGAGAAGAAAGTTATTTAGGCTGCAAAGTCAAAGAGTGAAAAATTAGGAAATGCCAAATTTACTGTTGTCTGTGTAATGGTGACCTCACTGGAGAAAGGCATTATTTACTGTCACAGTGCAAGAAGTCTAATTCCCTTTCCCAAGCAAAAGAACAACCTCTATCTTCTAAATGTCTTCTTGCCAAGTGCTGAAAATACATGCAGCTCAGACAGTGCCAGAAGTAGCATTCTGAAATTACTATTGCAAAGTCAAAGGAAATAGCTTGTATCCTGTGGGGGGAGGGGGATAAAACCCCTGGAGTAACTTTCTCTCCCTCACTCTTTAATTTATGTTGCCTCGATTTGCATTCTGTTGTTTTTCAAATGCTTATGATTAATTTTATATGCTTTTTCCTTGCATGCATTCTGCTTGCTGGCTACATCATGTGGTGCAGTCCCATCCACCAAGAAAGAGGTTCGCTGGGAGGACCAGGACCTGGCCTCCCTTTACTCAGAATAACACTTCCGCGCTGCTCTAGCAAGGGAAGCCTTTTCTAGCTAGGATACCGTTTTTCCACACGTGGTGTAGTTTCTTCTGCTTAGTAGTCCCAGGATTTTCTCCTCTCAATCTTTAATCCTTTTTTGTCAAAATCTACCCAGTTTTTACTCTATTTATATCCTGATCTCCCATGCTTGGCAGTAGACTCTTGGAAGTCTAATATTCGTTACGACAGCACCTACATAAAGATGCATTTCTCATCTACTCCCTACCCACCACGTGAAAAACGCAGTGTGGACACTGAACTCAGTGGTAGTATCTGCCTTGCTACACTGGGTTCCAATTTTCTGGCAAGCTGGCTCATCCTGTATTATCTTTATCACAAAACAGCACAGTCGTATATATATAATAGAGAGAAATATTAATATGTTAGACTTCTTTTAGAGTAGGATAGTCTGAATTTTGTCATAAGGGCATTACGAACAGACATTCTTCATTTTAAAATGAATATTTAAAGAGAGATTAGGCAGTTAAGGCAAAATTGTGATTTATCATAAATGCATAAAAAAATCTGAATTTTTGTTTTTAGAAATGGATTTTTTGTTTGTTTGTTTTAATAATTTATTTTCTTGAATTTAGAAAAGGGTCCTAACGATGCTGGGTACTTTTAGAAATGAACACTACCATCTTAAAAGGTGAGCATGATTGTATTTCTGCGGAGACACAACAGTCCTGATCCGTTGTATGTGTGTAGCTGGTCATATCCATGGGCATGTCAATGGAACAGGCTCCCTCTATGATTTATATATGAAGACGCCAGGCATGCAGTAGCACCTGTACTTGAACCAAGAACATGAGAGGAAAGCTTGAGCTCAAGACGGACTGTCAGAGCACCCCACCTAATTAGATCACAAAATAATTTATTTCACAAAACATTGCATTTCAGTTGGCTCCTTCTGAACACAGTACAATCTGAATTAAAGCAGTTCTGCTTGATTTAGATATACCCACCAAAAGGCGAGCTGGTTTTGACTTAAAAACAGCAAGACAGGGAACAAGTGAAGAAGGGGCCAGTTCATTTGACAGATTTTTATACTTGTTCCACTTAGAAGCTGGACCTCATTTTCAGTTTGAATTTATCTCACTTCAGCTTCCACTCTCTGAAACACATTGTCTCACAGAGAGGGTGGTCGGGCACTGGAACAGGCTCCCCAGGGAAGTGGTCACTGCACCGAGCTTGGCTGAGTTCAAGCAGCATCTGGACAACGCTCTCAGTCATCTGTTGTGGCTGGACTGGTCCTGTGTGGAGCCAGGAGTTGGACTCAGTGATCCTTACGGGTCCCTTCCAACTCGCAATATTCTACAATTCTATGATTATATATTTCTCTGATATGTAAAGGATTACAAACTTTTTTCTCTCCATGAAGGAACTAGTGTCATATAAACAAGTTGCTTGTCAATCTTTTTTTGGAACACAGATTGAACATTCTAAGTTTCTCATTGTGAAACATATTCTCCGTCATACTTTTATATGTCTATTTTAATTTATTTTTTTTTTTAAAGTGGTCGACAGCGCTCATTACAGTATAGCAATATCAGTATTCTCTCCACACACACACACAAAAGCTGAGCAGTTTCTTTCACCACGAAGTTGTACTGGGAATGATGTTCATTTGGGTACTCATTTTGACTCCCAAAACTTTTTCTGGAACTACAACTTTCCAATGCGTACTATCCTGTTCTGGAAATATGCCTTGTTTCTAGAATTTTTAAATTGTGCATGGCAATGTATTTATATAGTGCAAGAAAGGCATCTTGCAGAGACATATCTCCACTATGGATCTACAGGAGGGATTTTTTTTCTGTAATTTAGGGCCTTCACTTAATTATTTAACAACTATCTGACTATTAGCTTTTAATTGGGTAATAAAAGGCCTTTGTTGTCACCTTGTGAGACTGTCAGTGGTTGAAATAGGGTAACTCTAAGGTTACAATAAAGGAGGAAGAAAGCAGAAGATCTAGAAGATCTCACACTACTTACTATGACTATTGCTGTTCACAGAACACTTGCAGGGATGCACAGCTAAGACCAGTACATACTTGATTTTTTTTAACTTGCCGTATTTCCTGAGTGCTCTTGGGGACTGACAAACAACTGAGTATGGATCCAATCCTGGAACGATGTTGTGTGTTCTCAGCTAGTATCAGGATCTAGCTAAGGAAGGGAGCAATGTTTTTCCTAGTTATGTCTTTAAAGCACATCTATCGTGCAGCTTATACTCTGGCAGAAAAACCATTCCTAATCTGTTTTAAAACAAATAGATTGTGTACAGCTGTCCCTATATCCAAGGCAAAATGATGATTTAATGTTGATTAAGAGAGAAGGTCTTTGAAGTGAGCGAGGCAGGAGCCCGTAGTATGTCTTTAGTGATCATTATCAGTCTTTCCCTGAAGGGTGACTTGGTGCCAAAAGCGCTTTCCCCAAACTGGCTGAGGTGGATTCAGGAGCAAATGCTTTGTAAATTTAAAAAGACCTTCTCATTCGCAGGCCTCTGATGTCTTATTCCTTTAGCTGCATTAATGTCTGAGAATAAGCAGATGCAGTCTTTTTCACTGGTTAACTACAAAAAGGGGCAAGGTCCACTGCTACACGGCACTGTGGGCATTATTTATTCATCACAAGAAGAGCAACTGAGCATGTATCCTGCAGTAAAATCAAAGGAAAGTCGCTGGGTTTGTTTGTTTTCCTTTTTCGTATGAACAGCTGCTTTAGCAAAAGAAAAAGCGTTTGGATTTAGCTTTTTATAACGAAACGCTTTTGTGACTCATTATAGAAAAGTATAGAAGAAGCAATCAAGTTCTCTCTCACTCGTTTGTCTCACAGTTACATGCCAAACACCGGTCACAATACATGTGCGTATGTGGACCTACATATAAACGTTGTATATTATATACACATACCCACGCATGCTTACATTGCTGTCTGAAATGAAATGCGAAGAAAGTAATTTGAATTTGCATCTGTCTATCCATCTGTCTATGATTTGGTTAAAAAAATTCACTGTACCAGTGACAGATAAGAGCAATCCTGTGTTGTTTCACACTAACAGTTGTAAAGAGCGTAATTCTCATGGAGCTGAAGGGTTGATGGCAACAGAAAGGAGGCACTAAGGAAACTGTCTTTCTTTGGCTGACAGTTACAATTTTGATTCATTTAGGAAAATGCAAATTTTACCTCACCAAAAAAAAAAAAAAAAAACAAAAAAAAAACCCACCAACAAAAAGACCCACACAAAAAAAAACACCACCAAAAAAGCCAAAACCCAAACCATAGGTAATTTTCCTCGTAAACTTCTTTTCATCTCAAGTCACAGGAATCCACAGTTTTACAAACCCAAAAATCCATCATTACTTGTTTGTCTCTAGGTGTTCTTTAAACAGTCACCTTGTACGCTCTCCCTGAACAGTGCTTACCATCAAAAACTTTGTGGCTACTGTTTATAGCATCCCCATTACTAGCATACTTTCTCAAATATCATAGCATTAGGCAAAAGCAAAAATGTAAGGATTTAAGCACACAGTGCTCTTCTGTAAGTATAACCGAGACACTTTTGTTTCCACTGCTGAGAAAGGATGCTTTGCTATTGACTTCAGGGGGAGGGTGGGGAAGGAAACTGGCCCTTTGATGGAGAAGGGTTTTGTAAAATTGTCTGTAATTTAAAAATTATGTAAATGTTGTACTGTGAGAGCTGCCAGATTGACAATTCTGGGAATTTAAGTAGAGAGCAATAGTGTGGGTTTCTCAACATTGCTTTATTATTGTGTTGCAAATCATGCCAGGAGGGAGATATGTCTTAAAAATACATAACCAAGTGCAGAAGAGCACTTCTAGACCCATGTTGTAAAATTTTAATTTTAATTCTTCCTAAACCTCCTCCCTCCCAAGTAACCAAAACCAGACAAGGTTTTGGTTGAAAATGTTTTGTTTAGGGGCATTTTCATGAAAAGTTGAGGTCATAAACCATTATTCCATAGAAAAAAAAAGAGGTTTTATATGAGTTTTTCAGCTGGCTTCAAGCCTTTTCTTCCTACAAACATAACAAATAATCCTGCTCTATCTTTTTTTCTTCTTAATTTGGTTGATTTTTTAACTTCAGTTGCTATTCTGTAACAAAAAAACCACTAAAACATGGGAAAAATTGCAAGTTAATATGATTTTCACATTGCTTTTCAAAACACCTATTCTCTTAAGGTCTGACCATTTCATGGCTAGGTAAAGTGAGACATGGATAATACCGTACAGCATCAAAACGTACTTTGTGGCATTCTCCTGTGAAACCCACTGTTGTGAATTTGACAGCTAAAGATTTCAGTGGGAGCAGAATCGCAATGAAAGGTCAGATGATTCTCCAAGCCTGCTTAATCCTTGACCTTGCTAAAACTGATGAAGGTAGCAGTTAATCACAACTATAGAGTTTGTTTTTGTGCAATATACAATATAAAATTTATTTAATGCATTTGTCTGAAAAATTACGCCTAGATTTAGTTGGTGACTGATTAGCCAGTGTCTCTAGCAGGGTATCATTATTAGATTTGGTAAAGGGAAATGTCTGTTTTAAATATTTGTCCTTCTGGTTATGGAATGACAGTCTGTAAACACGTCATTCAAAAGTTATTTCCTGAATCTTTTCTTACCAAAATATCAGTACTTTTTTAACAATTCAGTGAAAACTTTGTTTTTGACATTTTCCATAACTTGTATGTTTCTGTTTTGTTCCAGAGGGCAATAAAAATGAATGATCTGCAGATTTGGATTTTGTTTCTTTAAAAAAAATAAATGTGCGAAACATCTACAATTTTGGGAAAATCATTTCAAAAGATGTAAGAAGCCAAGAGCAACTGTTTTTCTGCTTTATAGCTTGCTGGGAATTAAAGAAACTTAAAAAGTTATAAAGTTGCAGTTTCATCATCAACGATAGGAAAGTACCTTATATAGTTCTAAGATATGATTGGCAAAAGACCTCAAACAAAAATGTTTCAAGACGTAAAAATGGGAAATCTGCAAACCCCATGCAGTTCTGCCAAAAGATCCTGCAAAAGCGGCATTTGCTGTTTGCTGCCTTGATCAGCTCTCTAGCAGTTGTGGGCCTAGTTATCATAGAAGTATACAAAATGAGTAAATGTTTAGCAGACGGGATCCTTAGTGTCCAGAAGTTTCTCTAAATCTATGTTCAGACTCCCTGTGTAAGCTGATGTATAATTAATTGATTTTAGTGTATTATTTTGTCTTCATGTCTTTGACTGAGGAGCTTCTCATTCTCAAACTTCACGTTTCTTGGCTTGCTTAAAAAACATCCTTTTGCCCAATGTCACAACTGGTTAGTATTTCTAACTAAATTTTCAGCTAAAAAATTAATCCCATATTAACCCTACATGGTATGCAAATTTTAAATGTTTATTTACAGAGTAGTTCCTCACAACAGTGAGAATAAGATAATCACACACAGTCAAAACTAGTTCAACTGATTTAAATACAGCTGAAAGAAGAAAATCTGTTCATGCTTGAACTAAGAAAGAACTGTCAATTTTGGTCTCTAAGGAAAATATCTGAACAGACCATTGTAAGTGGCATGGACAGCATCTCTGTGCTTTAAGTCATCACCATACTGCCCACTTGGAATGTTAACCTGCATTGATCTCAATTTTTTAAATCCAAAAATATATGTTAACATTTTTCCATCCACGACCAAAAAAAACCATACCCATGTTCTTCTGAGATAATGTGGTTTCAAGATCCCAAGAATAGCCAACATTTGAAGGAATAAGGCTAATTAGATCAATTTATGAAAAAAATACATGATCCATTCTTTAATAAACCATCGGTCAATATAATAAGGCTGACAACATTGCTGCTCATAACCAGAGAATTAACTAATTCTGAATTAATTCAGAATTATCAGAATATGGAAAACTTCGTGACTTTCATCAGAGACTTCAGTTTCTTCCAGGGAAGACTAACACTGCAGGTTACAGACATGCATTTAAACAACAAAAATAGACATTATTATGGATTCTAAATAATTAGAATGAGTGTGGAAATGCCATCAGCAAAAAAACACGAAAAGCTGACATGACTGCACTGTGCTTGTAGAACTACGGAGAACAATCAGCAATTAAATGCCAAAGGACTGTGTGAGCCTCGTGGGAGAGGTAGAGTGTAGAATTTCATGAAAAATGGCCCTTCTTGTCCCATTCCCTATTTAAGTAATCTTTATTTCCATTTTATCCTTTTTCTCATTTTTGCTGTTCTGAGGATACACCGTATTCACAGAATTTTAGTGGCGATTTTGCTGTTAAGTAGAAAATTGCCTAAAATATCATGAGATATTATGCTATTAACAACTTTTGCTACATCTGTGGTATTCAGAGTAATAATAAATGTGGAAACATAGGCTGAAGTATATTGGTTACGAATCAGTTAAAGAAAATGAGCCAAAAATAACATCTGCACCAGCAAATCTGCACTGCTTAGCATACGGTTTTAATTTAAAAATATTTACTCCTAAATTTTGAGAGCTGTGAGAGGTTTAGATGTGTGCTTCTCATTAAAAAGATGCTGTCAGATCGTGTAGGCCAAATATTGGCTCTGGAGAAAGGCAAGGTTTAGAAAAGACCTTATATTAGGCCACATCGAGTCATTGATTTTTTTAAGGCAGCAGTCTTCACTGAGTGCTAACAGAATTCACTTGCACAATTTTATGTTAATTAAAAGTCTCATGTGACTTTTTGTCAGATAAATGTTTAACTATGGTGTTAGCTGGTACCTGGACATCATATAGTAATTAACTGGAGATAGACCAGCTTAGTTCTTTAGATAAGGTTTTAACAAAAATCAGTTGTTCAATGTTAAAAATATACAGCATTAAGTATTTGAGGTTTTAGTTATTAACGCTGGTAAATAAGTATGACTCTTAATTTGCTTGATTGTGCCCACTCTTTCTAGAGGGAGACTTATTTCTGGAGGTCCCAAATGTTAGAAGCAACACAGTCCACTCTGAAGTGAAGGGGAACGGAGCAGCAAGGCTGAGTTGTCCACACCAGAGGTACAGGAAGGACATCATGTGTGAATGTGCAACGGCACAGCTATTTGCGTTGGTTACTCCAAACCCACAAGCAGGAGTCACTGTTGGTTGGTTGCAAGAACTGGCTTCGAAAATGTTGCCTGTGCTGTCAATGTCTCGACAAGAATCTATTTATTTGCCATCTGTTGCACCTCTTTGTATATCGAAGGATTTGGACCCTTATAATTCATAGGTGTGTTTTCAGTGGCCTCGGTCACTTCATGATGGTAATGAAAGTCACTTGGGACACAATTTGGTCTTCCAAAAGATTCAGCCTAGCAGCCAAGCCTGAAATATCTCTTGTTAGATTTTCCCTTAATTGAAATGGCTACATTAAAGACACGTTTAATTTAAAGATTACTTTAAAATACTTAACATTTGCATGCTAGGTTGTAGCCTGCCTGAATCACTGTCCTTTTACTTTAAAATGACTTTTTAATTAAAAAATAAAATACAAGAGAAGTAAAAACAAATTGACAATGCTATAAAATATTTTTATGTGATTGGGTAAATTTAAATATTTATGCAAATAAACATTCCTAACTTTTTGGTGATTTTCTGTTCTTTTTTTTGTATTTAATTTTTTAATAAATTGTTTGGATAAAAATTATTTTAAATTGTCCAGTGATAAAAGCTGTCCAGCACAGAAAAGTCCACATCTGCTTTAACGGCAGACATATAAAACCTGTGTGACAAACACAATCATTAAACAATCTGATTTTCTTGTTGGGAGGGTTTAATGCTGTTGGGTGTAGTATTAAAATGTAGAATTTGATAGTGCGTCTTAAAATTTTAATGATGTGTTCATGAATATAAAACATGCTTCCACCAGTGACTTTATGACTTCTCCTCTGCATAATTAGTGGTATCTGTTTTATGAGCTTACTGTTGTTGCCTTGATCCCATGAAAATGTGAAACCACTGTAATAATTTACACCATTCCGGAGCTTTAAAGATGTAAACTGGGATTTCTTCCCCTTTTCTCCTTCCATATTCCCTTGCTTTTAATACCAAAACAGAGCTTTAAGTTGCCTTTGTGAAAGCTGGGCAAGGAAAAAGGTTCAAAGACAATATTTAATTTTAAACATTTGTCATAACAAATACAATTTGTTGCCTCAGCTTAAATCTGCCTTGTTAGATTCTGCTAGAGGATGAGACAGCCTTCCTACCACAAAGCTGGTAAATCTAAGTGTATTAATTCCCTGAGGAAGTTTCTTAAAAAAAAAAAAAGAATCCATGTTTCTAGTGTGCAAAATAAAATGTGACTAACTTCCAGTGAGAAAAATAATTATCTAGATGATAATGATTTTATGATCACAATCGGCTAACTTCAGAAATGTCATTTCTTGTAAAGTGTCTCCCCATTTTTCCTCTTCCAGACTTCAGCAAGCACTGAACCCACACAAATAAAACATCGTTTGATCCATGAGAGCGACCACAGCATTTTTCTTAGAAACTTAGACCGAATATTAGGCAAGAAGGATAGCGGTTTCATCTTTGGTTTCACATCTGTAAATCAAGGCTGGTGCTAGTTAAAACAATGGTAAGTTATTGTGGCATTTAACAAGGATGACTAATTAACCTTCCTTCACTCAAAGACGGTGAGGGTGTGAGCAATATTTGCAGACATGTATTCCAAATGAACACACATGCTCCTGGAGGTTACTCAAAACCAGAAAAGCAGTCCTTGCCTACGTTTTGTGCAAAGGGCCATCCACAGCCTGATTCTGAGTGGTTTCCCTTCAAAATCTAAACAAGATAAAAAAGAAAATAATTGACCACCATGGAGCAAAGACAAAGAGTTTCGACTTTCATCCCAAAAGGTGAAGTTTCTAGGAAGTTATGTAAATGCCATTCACAAAAAAAGTAAACTTGGATGCTGAAAATAGGCAAAGCCTCTAGTGATGATTTGGTAACACTATTGACTATATAGCTCTTGAAATAAGATGAGTTTCTCAGCATTTAAGCAGCATCATTTTGCTATTCATCTAGGCAGAAGACACACAGATAAAAAAATGTGCTCAGTGGAAATTACCTTTCTGTGAAACTTGCATAAAGCACGAAAAGAATAATTTTTATTTTCTGTCAATTTAATTTCCTTCTAAAGAACACTGTTTTGGTTGCTTATATCAGGAGGAGGTTATCGTCTTTGTGTGAGAGTTATAAATGAACACACATCATTGTGATAGGTGCTGTCACAGGTGTAACACTTCCTGTGACACTTTCTATTATTCTCCGCAGTCATTCCTTTGATCGAAATATGGTACTTCCGATTCCTGAAAAGAAATGTCCTCCCGCCTGAAATCCTGGCCATGGAAAGAATTTGGACACAAGGAATCTGGGTGACAATGCTCACGAAGTGATGTAGCATGATAAGCAAATGCAATCCAAACAATCCATCATTTCAAAATCATGTTCATTTGGAATTGTTCATTTAAAAAAAAACCAAAAACACAACAACAACAAAAAAAAAAAAAAAAAAAGGAAAAAAACCAAACCAAACCAAAACCAAAAAAAACCCCCACCAAACCCAAATCAAAAAACTAAAACATGATGTTCCAAATTTCATTACGATTTGGGATGAAAATAGATATCAGTGTATCAGAATACCTCAAGGGACCAAAGCTTCACTGCTCACTCAGTTCTAATGCAAACAAGGATTCAGGTCCTGCTTATCTCAGCTCTTCCCATTTGATAAATATCAAGCAGTCCTAGCTGAAAGATCCATACTTCTCACTGCCTTTCAAAGTGTCTGCCACAGAAGGTCTTATCTCACCCTGCTTTTGCTCCCTGCAGCACAGTTGGGTAAGTGGAACTCTGATGTAAATCAGCCCCTTTGCTATGGAGTTAACCAGTGAAAGAGTTAAATTAATCTCAGTATTTGGCTCTCAAAAGCAGTTCCACTTCTGCACTCCCCATTTGAATTTTACTGGATTTTCTTCTGAAGAACATTTCTTTGTTGCTTACTTCAGTGGGAGGTTATCTCTTTCCTTTGAAGGTTATATTGTGATTGGCAGAGGGTCAGGAAACTTCAGTCACATCGGCCTGTTACGGAAATACTTTGAAAAATAAATGTGAAAGACAAATGCTAAGTAAAGAGACTCCTTAATCAGCAACAGTTCCATAAGACTTCAGACCCAGTGATGTATTCACAAATGTTTTGTTTACACAGTTTATTAATATAGACATTTGGGAGCAATGGGAGATTTTCTGTTGACTTTGATAGTCAAGCTTAAGATGTATATGAGGTTCACGCTCCATTGGCAGGAGGTTCACAAAACAACAGTTTAAAAAACAATATGCTATATGGCCACTGTCAAGATTGCATGTAGATTAGCAGACTTTTGTTATTAGACAGTGCTGTCGGATTCTCCTAAGCTTCTCACATCCACTCAACTTGCTAAAAGTAGTAGTCTATTAATATATGCCATCTTCAAAAAGATTAACACAGTACTGTTTCAAATATGTACTCACAGCATAGAAGGGCTAGGATTTCTAATATTCTAAAACATTCTAAAATATTATAATTTCTAGTTTTCTAGTTTTAAACTTCATTTTCATTTAATTATACTGAGAAGAAGTGCAAGTCAAAAACTTCAGGATGAATTCAGTACGCATTATATGCCATGTAATCCAAAGTATATACACTTTTGTTTCAAAGTCTCTGAGAAATGGGCCTTGCACTTTCTGATGTATAGCTCCAAATGCACTTATAAGTGGATAATAATATTGGAAGTGTTATGAATAATAACGAAGCTGGCTAGGAGCCTATTATTTCGGGACAAGTCCATTTTACTCTCACTTGTGGCAAAGGGAGCTGTGTACAATCAGCAGAAGGGCACGTATCCCTTGGATTTAAAACTTGGGCTGTCCTTATTTGATTCAGATGTTCTTAATAGCCATGTTTACAAGGAGCCCAATTAGCAGCTGGTCATAACATACTGGACCATATGTGCTGGATCTCTAAGGCACAAGTAGGAGCTTAAGGATGGAGAGTCAGGCTTAACTGTCATTTTTATAAAAATGTATTTCCTCTAGGCATTTTAAAAGAAAAATGGTAGCAGAGACATTAGAATAGTGCAGTCTTTATTGGAAATGGCAATTTAGGTAGTGGCCCGTGTATTTTGCTTTCAGTAGGTCAGAGCGTTGTATAGTACTTCATAATTTCCAATATTCTGCACTGTCCCCCCACTGTCCCCTCTGCAATAGGGCACCGCCAGTCCAACTGTCGCTACCAGGAAATCTTCCTTTGCTTTGGCATTTTGAGATGTGCGTAAACCTAGGCTAGGAAGTTAAACCTCCATAAAGCACACGTTTGTTCTCAGATTATGATTAAGTTGACAGCAAAATGAGAAAGAGTTGTTCCTATATTTTCCTTGTTTCATCTACTTACTTTCTCAACTCCTGCTCAGCTGTGCCAATGCAACTGTTCATATGGCTGCGCTCTATGTCAGATCAGCGCAGTGGTATAAAATGCTACAAAAGAACTCAAAAAAAAAAAATCAGCAGTAATTTTCCCTTTCACTGACTGTCACATTTTTCTTGTCTTTGTTAACTGAACAATAGTTTTGGAAAAATAATCCTTTTGGAATTATTTCCATTTCTTGTGGCTAGGTTTCCATTTTATGCTTTTAGTTAGCGCCATGACTGATTTTTCTCATTGCACTCCACACTTTGGGGATTCTAATTAGAGGAATAACAACACACTGATGACATTTCAGCACTATCTACATGCAAAGTCACCAAGCTTTGTTTGCTTTAGGTGTATCTTCAAGCACAGAAAACTGAGGGAGACATCCTGATCTGCAGCTTCCATTTGGCAGCTGAGGTCTCTTGCTCCTGGGCAGGGTAGAGACAGAGATTGGTGTGGTCAGTTGTGTACCCAACTCCAGTCTCTGGCACCTCTGAGTGCTCAGCAACAGGCTTAGGTTCAATCCTAAATTTAATAAAAAAGATCCTATGCTACAAGACAGACTCTCAGCTTTTCCAGACGTGATAAAAGGAATTTATTTATGGCAAGCAAGATTTTATAAGTTCCAAAAAGAAAAGTTTAGTATCAGGAGAGAGATTATTTACGGTTGAAAACACTAATGTGATAATTCTTACTTCAAGCCCCTTATCCTTTCTCTCTGCTGCCTTAATAAGTCATTAAGGTTCATAAATGCACAACATCTAGCAGCAGGGGATTGCTGGGGTGCATATAGCTCCATACCCACATGGCTCTTAACTTGGATGAGATCTGCTCTGTACACCTGTATGGAGAGCAAGGGTGAGAAATGAGTCTTCTCGTTCACAGTCTACTAAATTGGCTATAGCTGCAAAGAGTTATGCTGGCAAACTGGACTTTTCAGCACATACTCAGGCCTGTCAGAGGGCAAGGAAATTTGGGGGGAGTAAATCAAAGATTCTGGCTGTGCATGGACATTAATGCGAAGGCTCCCTGCAGGAGTTGTGGCACAGCATTGGGGCCCAAAACCCAAAAAGCAGCTCTGGAGAGCTTGAATGGAGCCTGGCCTGCCAGCTGAAGTTTTGCCCTGCGGCTGCAAGCCAGAGACAAGGGAAGAAGGCAGATAAATCAACCTTCAGAGGCAGTATGTGAGCAGTCACCTTAAAGAATGCAATTGTCCTCTTGGGAAACTTGTACTGGGCAGAAAAATAACATACAAAATTAGATAAATGAAGAGGACACGTATCGTTGCCTTCTGTATTTCTCCCTGAATGCCAGGTTGTTTCTGGGTCATGCACAGGATTCATGTAGCAGGAAGAAAGCAGCAGGATTTTGGTTGTAATGGAACTGTTTGAGAAAAACATAGTGTACATATATGTTCTTCTTCTGTGTAATGCTTCATGGATAGATAGGGATAATGGGAGCTTGACGCAGATTCCTCAGAACAGCGCAGAGACTAGGATCACTGTAAATTTGTTTCCCTTCTGATATTGCTTTTTTTATCATCACTGCTAGGTCCCACGAAGCAAGAAATACGCAGATAAATGATTGAAGACAATTTGGCTCAAGATTAATCAAGAGATTGTTGGAGTAATTTGTTATGTTCTTGCACAAAGCAACTATACATACACAACCAGATCCCTTTCAGATTCTGTTTGTTCATAAGGGAGTTTGAATACCATCAAGTCATTTGAATCCTGTGAAACTCAGATACAGAAAAACGCTGAGAACTGTACACAGACTGTAACGAGAAACTGAGGCACAGGGCAAGACTCACTCTTTTTACAGTGCTTGTATTCCTGATTTTTTAATAATTGCTAATGAAGAAGGCACTAATAACAGTGTTTACGATCCTCTTATCAGAATCTGAGATTCCTCTGCAAACCTAAAACCCTTAGTTTCTGTGTAACAAAAATACATTGGCATGCTGGCTGGAAGATCAGGGCAGGACTGGGACCAACATTTTATAGATCTTCATATCTTCCATGGGTAAACTTGGCTCCAGAGCTCCAAATTGTGGTCAGGATTCTGCCTTCTGGTAGCTGTATCTAAGGAGTATTGCATTTTCCTGTTTCCCAGATAGCCTGGAATTATTTTGATTTGCTCATCTTTATCTTCTCCCTTTTTTAAGCAATTATCAATTGAGCAATTATTCACAGAAGAAACTGTTTCATACAAATGTTTCCAAAGCCAGACCGCAGGTGAAGTGGGCAAAAGGGGAAGGTCAGGCAACCCTGGAAGCCTAGTAACATTGTATTCAAGTCAGTTGTGGTAGAAAATGTTTTTAAAGTGTTTTTACAAAATCCTTACTGTAGTGGTAGCACAAACTCTATGGTGTTTGCAAAGTGGCCAAACCTGGCTTTGCAGACCTAAATTCCAAGACATCAATAAAAAATAGAGATCTCATTTCAAATACTATTTAAAACCTTACAGAAGGCATCAGTGCCAAAATGTACATTAAAAATTGTGATTCATAACACATGGCAACTGACAAGTTCTATTGACACCTAACTTTGGAGTGTATGGATATAAGCATTCTAATTAGTTTGGCTCGAAGGCATATTTATCTTGTTATTCATCCCACCAAGATCTTTCAATGCAAGGACATTCAGATCTTCCCAAGAAGCAAGTAGCCAACTTTTATCAGAGGCATCCTTTGAAACCTTCGCAACCGCCTGAGTTCACCCCATTGTTTTAAGAACCTGGATGAGTTTCCTCACTTGTACGCAGGGAGAAAATATGGTTACTGGCTGGACTCTTATGGTATCCAGATGTCTATCGACATACTACCCAGTCTTTGCCCTGTCACTTAGCCTCTTCGCCTGAAAAACTAGGAAAACCAATCTAACATATAGGAAAATCTAACGTTGCATTTTGTTGCTCGTTCAAACAGTGTAATGTAATATATTTTATATAATAATATATATTAATATATAATAATATGTACCTATATAATAATATTTGTACACGATGCTTACATATATACATGTGCACATACTTATGTATACATACGCGTTTGGGGGAGTGGCTCTTTAAGTAAAGCAGACTGTACTGCTCGGCTTTTTTTTTTCCCCACATCATTGAAATGAACAATTTAAATCATTGTCACTAACATTTTAAAACAAAACTTTGCAAATTCGGTTATGATGAATGACTCCAGCACTTAGTGATGAACATAAAACATGGAAGTCTTCTATAATTCATAATATGGCTGGAAAATATGTGGAGAAATTAGTTCATCTGTTTCTCAGGTTTCTAAGTGACTGACACTCAGAAGACGAACGACGATAAGACTGGATTTCACATGTTCTTCACAAAATTATCTCTCTATTCTTTCATTCATCTGAACAGGTTAAAGTGAACGAGCCAGTCCTGATTTGTACAGGAAGAAATAGTAAAGTGATTTAAAGAAACGACTGTACTTCACTCAGCTGTCTTAACATTATGAGACAAATTCTCCATCAGTTATACACATGCAACTTTTATCAGTTTCTGCGGAAGCATATGGCTCTAAGCACAGCTCTCATATTTTAATTGCTGCCAAACACACGCGCGCGCGTGCGCGCACACACACACAGAGTCCTGTCCTTTCCCTTAGTTCAAAGCTAGGAATGAAAAGGTTTTGAGATTTCAAACATTTTCCTGCTCTGACTCAGGGCGAAAAGTGGAAATCTCATAATTTTTCATCAATGCGCATTCCAAACAAAAGATTGTCTTGAGTTAATTAAAATATTTTGGTAAGATATCTATTCTTTTAGGTATTGCTATTTGTCCGAAAATGAGGGCAAATGAAAATAAGAGACATATTGTCTATTTTGATTTTCCTTCACTTTTTTTTCCCTGGTTGTTCTAAAAGACATATATTGAAGCTGATAATTTCTGTGGGTTTTGTTTAGATGAATCAACACTTCTTTTCAAAGAAGATTCCTAGAAAATCTCATCAGCTGTTACTCCTATGCTGGATCCTGTTTAAAACTCAGACCTGCCATCTCTTTTGCGTGACCAGGGTTGAAGGCAGTTTCTCTGTCGGTGCTGGGAACAGAAGAATGTTTAGAGAGCAGAGCAGCGGTGTGGTGCGGTGACGGGAGCAGGGAAGGCTGTACTCTGCATTCTCTTCCTTATTCTGCCACCGACTGGACGCATAATCCTCAGCATGGGTTTAATGCCTAAAGGTCGGATCTGGATGCTATGAGTGCTTTGCCGACAAAAGGACTCCTATTGTGCATATAACTTGCGCTGGAAAACCTATTCCCTTGCCAGCGTAATTTATTCCAGTGAAGAGCGTGGTTCCCAGGGACCATACCTCTTTCTGTCCTCTGAAAAAAATTAGCCAGGCAGAAATTTATACTGCACATGTAATTGAAGTTTCCTCTCTTCAAGCATGGTAGGAATGAGAACTTGGAAAAGCGTCTGTGCATTATGTTGTCGGTGCTCCTGCATAGGTATTACCATGTTTCTCAGCAGCACCAGAATGCAAGCGGCTGGTTTTCCAACGTGAGGACCATCATTGCTTGCCATCAGCTGTGACGTCAGGAGTGGCTGGGTGTTAGGAAGCCAGGCTGCTCAAACATGCTACTGTAAGAGGCAGCAGTATCGAGCAGCTTAGTTACCTTCGGTTTGCATGGCCCTCGCTGATAAAATCCTGGCAGGCTGAGGACGGAGACTGTGGGGCTGGTTTTCCTGCTTTTTCATCGTGTCAGTAAGACCTTCGGATCAGTTGCACTTCTTTTATGTTCCACTCACTCACTCGTTGTTTTGCTGGTTCTTATTCTTTTGAGGAAATACAGGCTTGAGCAACAGAATCTGGACTCTTCCACACCTTTTAAAATACAGCATTTAGAGAAGTTTCCAGTGAAGGAATGAGTGTTGTCAACTAGTTAGCACAAGCCATTGGAAAAATCCCTGAACTCTGTACAGGCAGAATAATTACACACAAATGCGTTCGAGAATCCTATGGAAAATGTAGTCCAGTGACCTGGCATGGTTACAGCACAATTTAGCAAGTATGTTAGAACAAATTACTCCTTTTAACCATAAGCCATTCTATTTCACGCTTTTAATGAAGGCCTGTGCCACACACTAGAATACTTCTCACCTCATTACTACTCATAAAAAGCAATGATCCATTCAAAGGCTCCTCATATCTCCCATATGAGATGTAAAAGAACCCACTCTCTCTCAATCTGGCACAAAAGAGAAGAACGGCTTCTTTCTTCAGCCTTTGATGTTGATCATTAGGATGTTTACTAGATAAAAGAACTGAAAAATTTATCTGTGTAACTTCACTGCTGTCGTGTGCTAGCGTTCTGCCTCCTGGCCCTGGCTCCCTATTTATAAATGTAAATCTCTCGTTGCTGTTTAGGGAAGGAAAAGGGTTTCAAGATTTCTCCCGAGCAACCATTTTGCTCTCTTAGCGTATGTATGTATATATTTATATATAAAAAGCATATAACAAAAGGGAGGAAAAGGGTGGAGAGAGAGAAATATCCAGAGAACTTGAAGAATATAATAAGGCAGTAAACCAGAAACTATCAACTGAATAAAAATTAAATGAGACATGCTGTCTGATAAGCAAGTTTAAAAAATATTCAGGCCTGATTTTCAGCTAGTTATTACACAAACACATGCACACATACCACACACGCACAGCATGTAGCTGTGTGCATTTAAAAATACAAGCGCAAAACTGCAAACAACATTTTTTCAAGGAGGAATATTCTTTTTTGTTAGGAGTAAGCCCATATCTATTGCTTTATTTTTGCTTTTGCTAGAAATATTCCAGCAGAGGACTTTATTCTGGCAGCAATTTTACTATTTCAGTATGTCTTAGCAAACCACTTTCAAAGAGATTCTGCATTGCCTGCTCCAGCACCACGATGGCAAAGGACCAGCTCACAGGCATTGTAGTCAGTGACACAAGGTGGTCTACGGTCTTCTCTGTCAACCTGCTGGGGTTTAACCCATTCCCCAAAATCAGTGGGCAATGTCTAGAGGAGAGTTGGGGTATACCAATGGGGTACTCAGGTTCTGTCAGTGGAGATGACCCAACACCAAAACTGTCACCATAACTGCTCGTTTAATTACTCTCTAGTTCAGGCAAAGGGACCTGGGTTGCTTTGAGAGTTTTTAAATAGTAAGGATCTTTTTATTGAATTGTGTCCACTGAATCAAATCAGAACCACAAGCTTTAAAATTTCATATAACAAAAGTGAAAAGCTGAAATACCTAAGGACTTGGCAAGGTGGAACACGTCTTAGCCATATGACATAGCCGTAGCCAGGTATGTTGTGCATCTTACCAAGGCACGCAGAAGCGAAAGGGTTCATCTCCACCAACCAGGGAGGTTCTAGAAACACAGAAGACTAAGACCTGCCATTACCATTGAGGCCAGCAGTTTGTTTAACCTAGTATCCCATTCCAGCCAACAGTGTGTGATGCTTCAAAGAAACATGCAAGCTACCCCCTAATCACCAAAAGTAATACTCTGAGTAATAACCTGCCTCTAGGAAAGGTTTTCCTCCTAATCTCAAGCAGTTAGTTATGCCAGGAAGCTTCAATATTTTAAATCTCCTGTATCTTATCCTAGGTAAGCATGGATGTTTTATTATCTGTATAAATGCCTAATCATATTTAAGTTCTGGAAACCTATCTTCAAAGTGTTGTAGCAGCATTAACTGATCATCCCTTAAAAGGGGAGGTGGGTAAGTATGCTGTTACCATCTCTCCCTTTTCTTAAATATACAAAAAGTAAAGTATGGAGTCCTTCAATTCTGTGCCCAAAGCCAAATAATGACTGAGTATAAAAGCCGGAGTTAAAATACTGGAGTTTGTGATTCATAGCCCTCCACGCATGTTACAAAGTTCACGTGAATATTGTTCACATTTAACTAGGAAATGTAAGGGCAATATTTTCTTGATTATTTTCTGCTCATTGACAACTTTAAAGCAATTTATTAAAAACATCATTTGGTAATGGCCAGACTATGGCATCTTGATATCTTTCTCTAGACGTAGCTCAGACAGATTGCATTAAATCTGTGATGACTCTTCACAATTTTGCTGCAGGCAGGCAGGATTAAAAAACCCCAAACAAATTATTACAAAGTGCACTACATTGGTACTGCCTTTTCTTGCATTTCTGTCAAGTGACTGTCACAACAGGGCTTCCACGAGCTCAAAAACTCTGTAAACTACAATAATGCAAAAATAAGTACAAAAAAAAAAAAGATTTTTAACAGATATGCTCACCCCTTATTTCTTTAATGTTCTTTCAGAAAACAGTATTCAATCACCTATTGCAAAATCACAGCTGATGACAACAAACACCAAGAAACACTTAAGCCATGCTGCTTCTAAATTAAATTGGTAGTCTCCAGGCACTTATTCAGAAACGCGAACTTGGCTTTAAATATTTTGAACACTGTTTAGCTGCATTAAAGAAGTACAATACACTAGGAAGATCAGGAAAAAAAAAAGTACTTTTACAAGCAGGTGACCTCTTTGTTGTATTTGGAAAACTTAAATCAATACACACATACCTGGTTAGAGACTTACCTATTTAAAAAAAAAAGAATCACAGCAGTGAGTAGTAAAAGGGAGGAGGAAGAACATATCAGCAGTAGACATGTTGACAGTGTTATTCCAACTTCTCAATATCGTCCTGCATGCATAAATTTGACTCTTGTTTATAAATACCATTCAGATATAATTCACAACTCCTGTTAACTTAACCTGTTGATTGTAAAATCTGTCCAAAAACATCAGAGAACAATTTGATCTGCCATAAATACTTCTTGATACCAAACACAGTTCTGGCATTTACATCTGCATTTGAAAATCTACGTTTATTTCACAATCTGGTGGTAAGACTGACAAAGACACAAACGGCATAAGCTTGAACCATTTTCAGTCACAATTGTCACTCACAGATAAAAGAAAAAAAAAATCCCCAAAAGCCAGTACAGCTATTGGTCAATGTCCCTTTCGGCTTTAGCTATCTATCAGATGGCAATAAATTGCTAGATATGGGTAGGCTGACGAAAAATGTTTAGGAAAAAAAATATCAAAAATTCCTTTTGAACTTTACCATAGCTCAGTTGTGTAGGATCCTGAGAACAAGAACTTTTCATACTTGTTTCAAAAACAGTACATTTAGGTCTCAGCCTATCCTTTTAACAGCTGACATGTGTATATTATTTTGTAACAAAGAAACCTGTCAGCTGTATTGGACTCTTTATTACTTTGACAACTTGATTTTGACTTTTTCTGCATGATTTGCCAAGATTAGCTTTTATTTACAGGGTTTTATGTTCTAAGATGAGGTGAAAGTAAGAACAGCAAATATATCTTTTTCCCTGACATCTCCAATAATTTTACCTGGTCAAATGTTTGGATACATAGAGCTGCAATAAAAATGCATGATTAGTACACTCCCCTGTGGATTATGAACAGAAAGCATGTGTTGGGCTTACACACAGCCTGTGATTTACTCGCAGTCACATATAAAGGTATTTGCTCTGTCTCTCCGGTGTCTTTAGTGCCCTTTTCTCATTAAAGAAGACAGATACCAACAGATAATGAAACGAGTCTGTTCTGCAAAATACAGACCTGGCTTTTGAAACAAACATAGTGACCAAAGTACTAGAAGACAACTTCCAAAAATGTTTTTGCAGGAGGAAAATATGCTGTTTATTTGTGACCCTCATTATACATGGTGTCACAGTGATGGATTTTGTAGCATCGGATAAAAGTATTAGCAGAAATAGTTCTGTAATCTATTTATGGGATAATGGGTTTGAGGTTCCATGCATGGCATAAAATGATAATTCACTGTACAAGCATCAGCATGAAGTGGATTTTAACATAGGCTTAATAGAAACTCCAGATTCCATAAAAATACACAGAGCAAATTCAGAGTTATCAGCCAAAATGACTATATAATAATCATTCCCTTCATCCCATCCTATAACAGTGTAAATGGCAGAGTTTTATAATGAATTTTGTTATTTTAAATCTTATGTGCAAAAATGATCTTTTGCATCAGCTCCCTGTTCATCATAAAGCTGCTCACTCCTATTTAGCGCCCAGCAAATGGAATAACATAGTAATTGGAACAAATGCAGCTCTTCCCAAAATGCTCCTTTTAATAACTTTCATCAAACTCGTGGATTTACTTTGGTCTTACGAGCTTTCCAGCTCGGTGCACGGCAGAGAGGTTTTTCAAGGAAAGCCTGTGCATTGCCGGACGGGATGCGAGTGCCTCAGTAGATGGCACCCTTCTCTCTGACTCGGAGGGGAACCAGCACTCCGTCCCGCTGCCCACTCGCTCCAGGCACAAAAAATTACCAGCAGACCACATAAGCAAAGCTAGTGTGACTTTTCAGCAAGGGGTTGTTCCTGTGGCCAGTGCCAAAGGCACGTCCCACACGTGATGTGCAAGTGCTGTGAGAAATCCCGACCAGGTCCACAAAGAGTCGATGCAGATCAGTAGGACCGCTCAGAGTGCGGGAAGTTAATTACAAGGATAAATCCTTGCTAGAGGCCCCTTTGGGGTAGCAAGTTATCTAATTATGGCTATAAAGCGTGCAGCACATAGCTTAGTACATCATCTATACCGTGACCCGGATTTAGGTTTTATGCAGTTATATTTCTCTACTTTTTAAAGACTACTCGGTACTGCAACTTGAAGAAGACAGTAATACATCAGCTTGTTTGCTGCTCCCGACTGAATTATTAAGACAGTTAGGGTTTAGTAATGGCCAAAGGAAGTCTTCTAGTAACCACTAGATTACTGAAGACTTGAAATTAGAGTCTCCTTAAACAAAGATATTTTTTGAAATAAAATAGTTGCATAATTTATTATCATTTGTTTCTGCTGGCTGTGTTGCACTCTACATGTACCAGTCACAGGTTTTTTATCTGAGACACTATATAGCTAACACCTTCCTGGAGGCAGTACATAAAATAACCAATAGTTTGTGATGATCTGCTTTTAGTAATAAGTGCCAGGACAGCTTATATGTAAGGTGAGCACATTTTCAAAATAAAGAAGGGGCACTTTTGTGGCAGTATTTTCTACAGTCATGAAATACTCAAGTGCTCTGTATTCTGGCTTCTTTCTTTGATCTGCTCTGCCTGGGTCAGAAAAGCTTCACCTGGAGCAGATCAAAGAAAGCCTGAGCAATGCTTCTTCCTCCTTAACCTCTTCCTCCGTCACTTCCCTCTGCTCTGTGGCGCTGGAAATCGCAAAAAAAAAAAAGTGAAATGAAGGGGTCTCTCTCCCACAGGCATCATCTCATCCAATCTCAGGTGCAAAATATTTTGTCTTGCAGACAGGCCCATCAGGCCGCCAGGCTCACTTACGTTGCAGGGCTGTCACTCAACAAGCTGTGATGGGCTTCAGACAGTGAGTAGTGCCAAGGAACCTGTGTGTTCCCCCGGCTCAAGGATCTGTGTCATCAGCAACACTGTGATGAACTTCAGCAACGCAACTGAATTCAGTGGGACCACTCACATGCATGAATTAGTCACGTGAAGTGATCAGTGTGAAACAGGAATATAGCAAATAGGTAACGTCTGTGAAAAGAATCAGCTGACAGAAACGCAGAGCAAAAAGGAGGGACAGAGGAGACGGGAGGGTTGCCATTATTAAGAAAACAACCTTCAAAACAAAAATAAATTATGTGACTGAAAATGCCAAAATGGAAATTTTAAACAATTTGAAAGAATTAAAATGCAAGAGCATCGTAAACGTGCAGCACTGTTTCTATGAAATAGATCATGATATCTGGTTATTTCAGAAAAAGAAATTATATATCAAAAATGTGTGGAATAAAATTATAATAATTTTCCAATAAAATAATGGAATCATCTAAGCAATTGTAAATATTTTCTAGCAGAAATGTTCTAGTAGAAATCAAATATAAATAGATTTTGGGAAGGAGAGGGGAATACAAACATCTTCAAGAAGAAGAAACTGTATTTTAATGTTTATTACAAGTAAGATAGCTAGAAGATAATAGATTTGCTAAAAATATCTTTTCTAGAATATGTTAAATATTATGTAGATATATGATAAAACCAACGACTCTGACTTATTTCTATATTTGTTATTTTAACTGCCAATTAAAATAGAGGCTTATTCAAATGGGGAGGAGTGGGGAAAAAGCAATACGATCAGACTGCTTCTGATCTGTGAAAACCATAGAAAATTTTGTAAGATTACTTTTAAATGGCTTTGCTCCAGTCAGTTATCTGATAGCTTGACTGCTGGTGATAGATACCAGGTATGTCTTGCTGACATTTCTCCAGCTTCAAGGGAGCATCCATGTGATACGGCAACACGGGGCAGATGTGACTGCTGGGCCAGCAGTGAAGGAGTTAATCACAAGGGAGGGCAATCGTCTGCAGGAATGGGAACTGTCAAAAAGTTTGCCACAACTTCAGAGAGGAGAATGCAAAGAAAAGGACCTTGCTTTAGCTCAGTTAGTGGTGAAGTCAGGTTTTCTTTGTATTGGCAGTTGGTTGCATTTCTGAGTGTCATTTACAAAGCATCCTCCAATAGTAATGTACAAAGAATTTATAAGCAATGCTTCATACTTATAAATCATATAAAACATGGATTTAAAGTTACTTTTGTCTTTCTTGTGCATAAAATTTCAGACTTCAGAACGCATACATTTCAGGAACCCTTCCAGCGTTATGCATTGAAGTTACTGGACCAAACGTTGCTCCTGTTTATACTGGTGTGAATACTGGGAAGCTCCACTGTAGCCAAAACCACAATTTGTTACATCCTACCTCACCGGCCATTTGGTCTGAATGGATATTGTGAGATTAACCATCATTAAGCTTGTAGCTTTGAAATGTCTGTCAGGAATACACAAATTGCAGGTACAGGAGTGAAATTGCATGCTCCAGAGTGATATAAAAGCCATTCCCAGATGTTTCCTTTTTAAAAGTAATGTGGACATCTCTGGCCTAGGAGGCTTAGACTCATTTAGAAGTCAGCAGACCAGGCAGGTGGTACTTGGGCTGCTATTGTTAATTTTTGCAAAGCTGGTAGTTCTACCTCCCCTTTTCCCATACAGTTTATTCTGTCTCAAGCATCTCTTTGTCTGCAGGGAATGGAGGAGATAGAGTTGTTTCCATGCCTGATCTGAAGTATATTCAAAAGCAACCTCTATATTGAAGTTTATCTAAAAGATGAGCTAGGTGAAATTCTTGAAAACACTGGGAACTATCTACACTAGGGGAATCGGGCCCCCTTCTACTATAGAAATCCCTAAGACTTGCTAGTTCAACAGTAATTTTTTTCTATTAGCTGAGATTTGTTCCTTTTATCCAGGAGACATATCAAAGGACATAAACTGTGATCTCTTAGAAGAGATTTAATAAAAAAATATCATGACACCTATGAAAAACCTACCACTGACATGAAATTTCAGTTCCATGTAAGAAATAATATTTATAGTAAGGTATGAATGGATTGTTTTGACTTTGAGTAAAAACCCAGTAAGACAGAGAGAGAAAGGATGTCCTACAATGATTACTGAAAAACATTTCCACAGCAATAATTTTGTTACAGGTCTCCTTTTTCTCTTATTTCCTGTCCTGAAATGTGAAGTTTACTACCCCACTCGCATCTTACAGTTAAAGAACGATTTCAGCTGTTCTAAGGATACTATTTAAAGGCTCCAGGAAGATCTGGCTTACCATGGCTGTTACTATCCTCTACCTCAGTACAGAGGGACAGCAGATGGCTGAACATTTTTAGATTCGATACACAAGTGTAATAGTAAGGAATATTCCTCACCTATATGTATTCGATTCAAATTTATATACACACAATTGGAATTTGTGCCATAACTTGTGGTTTTGTTGTTATCGCAGCACTGTAAAACTCCACAAATTTCTGTTGCAGAAACCCTGTGCTTATTGCACCAAGCAGCCAGCACATGAAATACCTGAGCATTACAGAGAACAGGGATCACATCCAGAGCACCTCCCTGCTAGGGAAGGCTGTCTTATCCTGGTCCATATTTATGCTCCTTCTTGCTCTGTTTGATTTCACCAGTTTTGCATTTCTAGGTCACCGGCAGCCCAAGCTCACCTGGAAATTATCAGGCTGCTCTCCAGGCAAACGAGAGATGGGGGCTTGAACCTTCTCAGGCACGGGATGGATGGCAACGCAGCTCTGCCTCTCAGCAAGTGCTGTAACCACTCAGCTGAAGCTAACAAAAGGATTTGGGCACCTTTTTTGACCCTTGCTGAGGTGAAACCAGTGGTTCGGTTTTGTAAACTTAAATAACTGACAAAGACAGACATGAAATAGCTTATTCCAGAAGCTGAAATGCAAACCCCTTTGTGGGCATTTCCCATTGCCTGGCTCCAGCGCTGGTTTAGCTGCACGCTCTGAGCAGTCATGCTCAGTATGGCCATATTGAAATCCTGTCATGAACTTGGAATAAGGAACCTACTTCTCACACCTGTTGAGAGGCTCACAAGTTTTTTATGCAGCACAGCAACGCTGCTCCCTCAGAAGCATAATCATGAGCTCTCTTCTTGATATATATCAACTGAAGCTCCAGGGGACGTTTGTGCCACTTTAAGGACTCATGGAGACCTGAGAACGTGCTCATGAAGCCTGCATTTGTTTCCTGAGAAGAAAACCTCGAAGATGACTTTTGCAGTTCCTCTTGGCTGGTGACTGGCACGTCACCAGGCAGTTATGGTCTTGCTGTGTTACTTCCACATGTTAAAGTAATCGGTGTAGCTCAATGGAACCGCAACAGTTCAGGCACTTAGATGCCAGCATTGAGAGTCTGAGAACCCTTAGCTCTACTGTTTCACTTTGGACTTCAGGCTTTGCCTGCTGACTGATGGGAAGAGGCAAGCAGGGGCTTGCACCGTTCCCGGTCTGACTACTCTTGAACGCAGAGACTACCTTTGATTCCTGATGTGGGTCTACTGCTGCCATTGTGTATTATACAATAAACTGTTTACATAGCAGCCTTTTGTTACAGGTTTTAAATCTTCTCAGGCTGCCAGTGTGAGGCAGAGGCTGCCAGCTGGCAGACAGAGAGGTGCTTGTGCTCCAACTGTTGGAGGTAATTAACAGCCCGAACTGTCAGAAGGTGACAGCCGGCAGAAAGTTCCTGCCCTGGGGTCACAGCTGGATTCCGGCAACTTGCTCCTTGATTTACCAGTAAAACTAATAATGTAAGTAATATCGGTATTAAATTATCAAACGAGGGGGACTGAGCCCAAGTTATATTTTCTACCCCAAATTAACTGGCAAAGAAAATTAGCATTAATATTTTGAAGCAAATAAGTAAGACTAATTTACTTTTTTTTTGGGGGGGGGAGAAGGAAATCCCCAAAAAACTAGTCCATGGAAAATTTGGCGTACATAAATATTAGGATGGTTGCAGACCGTAACACTGTTGGGTTGACACTTTTCCGAAATCATAGAAAATTAAACTAGTATCTACTGTTAGTAATCTGGTCAGTGATTATCAGCCACAAACTTTTAATTTAAGTACTATAGTCAAAATGTCACATTAGATTTACATTTGCTGCAAATAACTGGCTATGATTGGAAATTTAGAAACTGTTGATTTTGCTGAAATAATTACTTATTTCTTTTAAAAAATATTACTAATTCCTCACAGCATTAAAGCACATGCTTAGCTCGAACTTTAACCAAGAGCATAAATATAGTGGAGCCAGTTAGTCCTAAGTGCCCCTTCTTTTAAATGGAAGCAAAAATATTGATTCTGGGCACTTTTAGTCCATGGCAGTAAAAATTCTGTATATTTGGTCAGTTGAATGTTAGGACACAATTAGCATTTGTGGATCTTTTTCCTTTGAAATCATAGTTTCTGATGACAATGATACTCCCAATGCAGTTAACGCTGCTTATGATTTGAGATATTCTTCCCGCTAGAGTTTCATTTCACAATGTTGAATATATGCTTTTGTAACTTTGAGGTTGTAACTTGGTTTGTAACTTGGATGTGGCAAGCCACAGATCTCCTGTTCTCTCAGAGCTCCTCCTTCCCCGGTCCCTGGTGCTCTGCTCTGTGTGTGTCTGTAGAAGAAATCCCGACTCTGTCAGACCCACCAGCAGTCTTAACCAGAAGTGATTAGAGAGGTTTACAGTTTTTGCTCTACATATCTGCTGACATTTTTTTTAAAGTGACAAATGTCACAGGAATGTCTCACAGAAGTTATAATTTGATAATACGCATTCCTAAATTTCCCTGTTTGATGTGCCAGGGTTTTCAAAACAAAGATGGTAGAGCACAAGAACCCGAAAGCCACAGACCACTGTGTTATGAAAAAATTGGAACAAAGTTGTTTGAATACACTATAGAACTAATTTAAGTTCAAAAAGAGGGGTTTTGGCAATGATTTTCTTGACATCAGTGCTTATTGGCCAAGAAGCTATTATTTGTCCAGAAAACAATTTCTTACCTTTTGACTAGCCTGATATGGCAAAAGGACTTTTTATATCAGTCTGTCTTTTATCTTTATGATGCCCTACAGCTTCCTTCATCTACTGTGAAGTGGTGTAAATTGGTGGTGAGGTTAGCTGAACATTTGGCTAAAATATTAATTTGCTAAGAACTATCAGTGACAGGAAATGAAATTTCTTCAGCTGTGTATTGGTTCTTACAGTGGTTTATTTTGTGATCCGAGGAAGCTTGAAGACTTTTTCCTATGTGCCTGAATGATAACCAGCAAAGCCGCACAGTGATGTTTTCCTACGGTACCTTCACACACACACATGATCTGGCAACAAAGTTCTAGTTGTGCTGTCCCTTTTTTACCCAAACTCTGATGTGTGAATAACGATGAATTAGGCTTTTCCTGTTTATGAAGTGCTTTGATATGCAAGAGAAATAAGTAATACTAATGAATAAAGTATCCAAAATCGTAAGCATTGTAAGTAGAACAGTAAGTCAGAAAGGAGAAACTCCAGGAATGACCAGAAACGCCAGCAGACAGTGCACGTTAGAACAGACATAGAGAGAAGCCAACGCACTGCTTCAGCCTGCGGTTACATGCCTGTGTGTAAGCTGTGAGCCTGTTGTGCTCTGGAGTCCTGCCTCCTTCCCCACACAGACTGGAAGGCACGACAGCTCCCTCGGTGCTGGTGCGGGTTTCCCGGTGCGTGCTCAGGTTGTGCTCTGTCTGAGGTCAGGCCATCGCCAGCGCTCACATCTCAGCCCAGGGACAGTGATGGGCAGCCAGACCCCAGCGTTCGAGGTATCTACAGAAAACTCCTGAATGTGTGCTGGAGCTTAACCAACACATATGCTCCATGGATGACTATCCATCCCAAATGCATGAGTTTCCTGAGAAGCACTCCACACTCCTCAACTTTCAGGAGGCTGGGGAATGGGATTGCAATGTTTCAGTGCATTACCCTTTTTCAGAAAGCACAGGTTGGTGTAGATCAGCCCTAACTTCTTGGGGCCATTGAAAGATCACTCTTGAAAGTTTTACTAGCATTTATAACCATGTTGTGTTTCAATACAATTTTTTAAAGACCCAACTCCACACTCTTTTAACTTAATGGGAGATTTCCCATTGATAGCAATGGGAACAAGACAAAACCCCAAGGGAATATTAACCAGCCAAAAGAAAAATTCAATCTGGGTAATGTTAGCTTATAAATAACCTCTCAGCTTATGTGTTCATCCATTTTACAAAACTTTGAGAAAAATTTTTAGGCAAATTTTATTTCCAGCTTTGTAAACTAACCTAGGCAGTATACTTCAAAGAAAAGAATAATTATGAAAAAGGAAAAAAGGAAGAAAGGTAATGCTGTACATTTATTTTTTTTTTTAATTAGAGAGAACAATACTTAGAACATCTGAGTTGATGGTAAGTTTCTTTCAGCTGGAGAAGTAAACTTTACACTGAGAGTTCAGCTTTTAGTCTACACAGAAGCCTTTACAGAGAAACACAGAGTAACCCACTTTGTGAGAGATGCTTACTGTCCAAGAAGCAAATAAATAGAAGAGGCCAATAAAAATCCCAAATGTAGGACATTCATCCTGACTCACTTAATTCAATCTATAAAGGGCTAAAAAGCTGAAAAAGGGCTAGAAAGCTGAAAACAGAAAATAGCTAAAGCTTGGTTATAAATAGTATTTAAAACAGAACACTAATATCTAATCTCTTAAGTTTTCCACCATCTTCCATCCACCCCTAGATTCCCTTTATATAAGTTCCAACTTCACTTTCTAAGATGTCTTAGGTCAATTTGTATTTGCAGAAATATTCTGTGTGACATATTCTTTGGCTGAAGTATTCTTCCTTTCATATTTCCTGAAAATAATTTTAGCAATTCATATTTCTGCCAGTTTTCATATTTATGATCTCCTCCTTCCATCACTCCTTTTTCCTCCATTCTGGTGCACCCTTTGGTAGAACAATGTCACACAACTCTATAGGCAGCAGATGTCACATGATATAAATTAATCCCTTAGAATATTAGGTCCTTGATATTACAAGCATCCTAAATCTACTGCTATTGTAGTGACTCCTCCTTTCCAGCACTGCCCTGGGGCTAGGACAGCTGCCTCCAGAACTTGCTCTTACAAAGGAGACTTGCCAGTGGTTCTGAGCAGGTGGCTCTTCTCCTAGTAGCTCAGTTTTGGAAGCAATGAATTAGCGCGGTAGTTGGCAGGGGTGAAATGCCAACAGTAACATTAACAGTGCTAGACATGACAAGTTGGGTAAAATGTTTAATATTCTTTGGATTCATGCTTCACAAAAAGTAGTTATTTGAAATTACATGGGTTCTGTGGCTAGCAGTGATAACAACAGGGTAAAACCTCAGGCTGCAGTGAGTTGTATAAGACTTCACATAGGTTGTACCTGGATAGAATCCAGTAGATATTTAAGGAAGCAGTGAAGTAATCCTAGTTTTACTAGAAATTTTAGAATCTGCAGAAATTTTAGAATCAAGGTTCTGGAGCACTGGAAAAAGACAAATGTGGGGCTTAATCCCAAAAAGGGGACAAAGGAGAGCGAAGAAACCATAGAAGAGCTAGTCTAACTTCAGACCATTGAAAAATAAACAAAACATTTATTTCTAAGCTCTTAAAAGATTAACCAGTGACAAGTAGCAGCCAAAAATAACGTATCTAGAACAAAGGTGTCAAGCAAGTTAATTCCCTTCTGTAACAGAGAACCAGCCTCAGAAATAGAGACAGAGTAGTACATGTGCTGTGTCTTCACTTCATTAAAACAGTCAATACCGTTTTCCATACACATTAACCTAATTGGAAAACAAACAAGCAAACAAAATTCCACCAAAAAAAAAAAAACTCCAAAAAAACCCCCACCAACAAACCCACCAAACAGGAAAATAACTTTTCTACCTGATACTATTGTAATGAGGGTGCAGAAGAGACTGGGAAAGAGTATGTTCCGTATCAGCTACGGTTCTACTGAAATCTGTCTTGAGTCTGGTACTGTGCAGTCATTTCATTAATACCTTGGGTGGTACAACAGGCAGTAAGTTTATTAAATTCTTATATGGTACCAAGCTGGGAGGAGTGCAATCATTTTGGAGGAGAAGGTTAGAATTCAAAATAAGCAAGATAAATGGGAGAAATAAACTATAATAAATAGAAAGCAATTCAATCAAGACAAATAAAACATTTAAGTAGGAACAATCAGCTTCACAAATACTGTATGAGAAATGACTTGCCTTGATAGCAGTGCTACAGAAAAGGATCTGGAGGTTATAGTGTATCACACGAGTCAAAACTGTCTTAACGTTTCAAGAAAGCAAATATCACAACGGGAAGCATGAACACGAGAGCTGTATGTATAGCACCCAGTTTTGCAATTGCTCTATCAGGATTGTTCAGCATAGAACAAAACACGATCAGAGGTTAAGAAAATGTGAGTTTCAGAGAACAACAGCTACAATGGATTGTTTCAAAAAAGAAAAGTCTGAGAAGAGATGTGGCATAGCTATGCAAAAGATTGCTGCAACAAAAAAGGGTATTAAATTACTCTCTCTGTCTACTGTAGGAAGGAAAATAAGTAATGGGGTTAATTTGCAGCAAGGGCATACAGGTTAGAATTTTCCCCCTATTATCTTTCCATAACAGTACTGAAGTAGACAGTGGAATCGACTACATGAGGAGGTTATGGGATCTCCGTTTCTGGAGTTTTAAAAGATTAGGCTAGACCAGCTTCTGTCAGGAATGTTTTAGTTCTAGTTTATTTTTAGGAATAGTTTGAAGGCCAGACTAGATGACTTCTGAGGGTCTCTCCCAGCTTCGCTTCTTATGAAAGTGTGTCTGTTACCTGAAGAGTTGACTACATATGGTAAATGTATTTCTTCTGAGATGCGCAGTTTACTGTGAGGATTTCAAATCAAAACAAGCAGTCATGTGAATTTCTACCGGAACTCCAAGAACTGTGTAAGAGTAAATTATGCACAGTCCTGGATTACTAAAAAGGATTGTGCATCCAAAGACCTTGAACTCTGTACCATGTGAAAATGTCAGCCAGAGCAAATTTATAGGGCCAAGCTGTAATCCCATCACAGTCAGGAGCAAAACTCATTGATTTCAGAGGGATCAGGACTTGACTAATCTTTTTTATTAAGACCTGGCATAACGCAAAATATGCCACATGTCCATTGTTATTAAACTGATATACGTAAATGTAAATATTTCACATTAATATCTTGTTGTCAAATTGTCATTTGGTGGAATCCAATATGGTCAAACAAAACACTACTGGTCAAGTAAATCTATCTGCAAGATGTATTTATGAAGAAGTCTGAAATCTGAATTCCCTACCGCCCTTTTCTCTTTACAAAGTTGCATAAATGAGGAAATAGCACCAAAGACCTATTAGTAATAGTTATTTCCTAATTGCAGTGGGAAGCATCCTGCATGTTTAAATAAATATTGTTAACTCTGACCTCTTGCTTGCCAGGACTGATAAGGCAATTGTTTGACCTATATGAAGCACATACAGTATGCATGGATTGAAAGCAGCAGGAAAACAGGAAACAATAAATCAGAAATTAGAGCACTGATTGTTGTAGCTAATTACATCAGACTTCTGCTTAATTTCTCACTCTGTCATTCTAACCTGATTTTCTTGCCAACAGACTTTGCAAATTGCTGGTGTCACGTACATACAGCAAATAATAATCTTTAGTTACTATGATTGACAAATGAATGAGAAGGAGAACATAGTTTATTATGGAAGAATGAACTGTGACACACACCAGATACCTGCTCAGATGCTTTTTTAATTCACTTACCTAGATATGCAGCATGATACATTTTGCCAGGACCACAGGTTTTGGCATCACAACAGCATAACTGAATTTGTGGCGTGGTTTGATAATGCTGGACAAAGAAGGAAAAATGAGGCTATAAAAGGAGGAAAATGGCAGAGATTGATTTCCACAGCAAGAGAGATAAAGTGGTAACTAGAAAATTTAAATCAATTCTGAAAATAATATGCTTAGAATTAGGCATATTAATCAGCATGTTGTTTAATCTTGACATTATTGTCCTCATACTGCGCATCAGATAACTCGGTGTCCTTATTATTGTCTCTTTTTACATTATTCCACTTTCAAGCTATACTATCTTTCTTTGTTCTGTTTCATCACTGCCATCAGCATCTTCAGCTGGCATAAATTAGCACAGCTTCCTTGAAGTCAGCGAAGCTGTACTAGACATTTTATTGTAGCTGGGAATATTTGGTAGAATATAAACCATTAAATTTTAAGTGTCTAAATGACAATTTGGCCCTTCTGATCCAAGTAAAAGTCATTAGCACTCTTGTTAATATGCTGTTCACTTTTCTTTAGAGCAGCAGATTGCTGATGTTGTTTTGAGAGGTCAGGACACACTGTGACACTTACATGGAGTCAATGAGGGGGACATATGCAGTTTTCACTTTCCTCAATGTGTTAGGCTCCCATGAGTATGAAGTCAAGTCTAGTAGAGCCAGCCAGACACAGTGGAAAGTACCAGAAGGATTAATATTATATCATCGCCTTTAACAGGCTGTGCTTTCATAGAATCATAGAATCATTAAGGTTGGAAGAGATCTCAAGGATCATCTATTTCAGCCGTCCCCCTACTACCTATTACCCACTAAACCATGTGTCCCTAAGTGTCCCTTTGTGTATTATGTATTCTGAAACTGCTCATATGATTTAGCAAAGCAACATCTGGGGAAAAAAAGAACTCCAGCCCAATGTAATGGTTTTATTCATGGTATATCCATATATCATATCCCTCTAATGTTATTTCAAATACTATAAATTATTTTCTTCACAACTGTTGTCACGTCTCACTAAATATTTTTCTTTGGGATTTTTATTTGTAACTTTGTAAGGGCCAAGCCCTAAAAATCAACCAAAAGATCAGCTTCCTGATGTTTTTAGCTACGCATTTCTAGAAGCCCTCTATTCTCATCCCAAATGGCCACCACATCACTTCAATTAACTACCATGGTGCGAGTAGTTCATACTGATCTGCAGTGTTTATCAGGCTGCAGGACTTTCTGAGTGTTCTCTCTTCCCTGCCTGAGAATCATATAACTCCCCTTCCTCCCAAATTTCCTATACTATGGCAATGATGGCAGGGTCTTCCTGTAGTTCTCTCTTTAGGAATCAGTTTCTAGACAGTTATACATTGATCATTATGTACCACATTATGTGCTTTCCATATCCAATTATAGATTTATATGTTCAAGTTGGGTTTTGAGTTAAATTGTAATGATTTACAATCCTCAAATCTTTATTCTTTCAAAGCATAATGGATTTTTTTAGCCTTTTCTGCCTACCCTCCAACTTAAGAGCTTATTCAGATTACTGCTTTGGTGGAACTGCTTCATTTTCTCTGTCCCTCTACCTCATTTCGACTTTTTACATTGATAGACTGATGATCAGCTAGTTTAAAATTGGAAACACAACCCAAATCTTGTGTCTGACATACTGACAGACAAATACGTGGACAAATGTCAGATTAAGTATAAAGTTTAATAGGCATTAAACCTTACTGGCAAGACTTTTGCTTTCCCCGTAATGATAATTCTATTCTTATTGTATTCTATAAGGCAACAGTCTTCCTACAGCAACAAGTCTTCTCACTGTGGATAAAGCAGTAACACTACAGCACAGCACAGCTTGGTGTTGGCTGCAGTGGGCCACATTAAAACACTTTATGTAGTTGGGGGAGCTAGCTGAGAACACTGAAGTACCCACCAGTCTTTCAGCAATGTAAGCACCAAGCCAGGGAGCTGCTCCAGCTAGCAACCCAATAACCTTAGGAGATACTCACAGCATAGAAGCAGCCCTGTAAAAATTCCAGTTACTTTCTGATTTCCCTCATGTTATCTTGTTGAATTCCTGGCCTTATTTTGAAGGCAGCCAGTTCATCCATCTCCATATAGAAGACAAGCGCAGTCTTGTTTGTAGTATTGTTATCAAAGTCTAATGCATGGATAAAGCAAACAAACAAACCCTAATCCAAAGCTATTTTAACTGCAGCATTAGAGCTAGGAAACCTGCTGATTACCTCTCTCTATGCATGACAGCTAATGGGACTATTGATGTATCTGAAGCATACTCTTAAAACTATGTGACACAGCCAAGCTTTTATTTTGTAAATGGGTGAGTCCATATCACCTTTCTATTGGTTCTGCTGTGTCCTAGTTGAAGAAGCTTTAAGTATAGCACAATCCTGTTTAATATTTCAGCATCAAAGGCAGATACGGAGTGATCAAACTCTGAGAAAATAGAGAAATTTCTTATAATGAAGTGTCTTTGCATAGACTAGTCTAAGATATAAATAGGGGGAAAGCTTTTAAACTAACTACACAGAAGTACAGACATCACACGTGTATAAAATAATCCTGTAGAATACAGCAGGAATCCACTTTATTATTTTTCCTCTCAGACATAACATTTAAAAAAAAAATTCAGTAACATCTGAGTTGCTTTTTCGAATCTCAAAAATTAATGAAAACTGAGGAATTCATACTTGTGCCGTATTTTTCCGTTTGCTGTATGTTAATTCCCACCTGTTTGCTTCTTACTATAGACTTTGACCTTTAACATTAACACACAAGAATCTGAAATCTGCCCCTCTGCATCAGACTCCGTACAGAAGTCCTATAACTAGACCACCCCTTTACAGGTAAGAAAAGCCATTAAACCCTGTGAATTTTCACAGTGGATAAGCCTAGATTAATTTGAGCCAGGTGTTTGTCTAATACTGTGCATGGGAACATTCAGTGTCCCCTAGCTGTTTCTCCTGCGGTGGTCCAGCCTTAGTACTCGTTGGACTCTAATCTAAAACATGTAAGAGTACCAGCTGGCGCAGGACTTTGTAGACAGATTTTTGTTATGCTGTTTGTGTCACTTTGATGTATTCCTTTGCGTTGCATATGAATACATGTAGGAGTAGGAGGAAAACATGAAGAGCCATGTGCTGGAATTAAATTACAAATGTCAGTCTCTTATTCAGTTTTACAGAAACAAGTCCATGGTTTTATACTACAAAAGCAAAGGGAAGTGTCATTACGAACAGTGCAAAAGTTTAGAGGCAAATTTGTCCTCATTTGCACCTATGCAACCACTGCTGAAGTCAGTTGATTTGAGCAGATGTAAGAGAGGTCTGAATCTGTCACATTAGTCTTTATGTGCATGTGACACGTTTAGATTAATTTATACTTTATTTTAAGATATACATGAGCATTGAGTAATTGAATGCTGAGTAATTGAATGTTAAGGCAATATGTGTGCGGATGTGAGAAACCAGTGTTATTGTACCAAAAGACATAAGGTAAAGTATTTTTATTAAAAAAAAGACAAACCCTCCATTATTTCAGGACCTTTTCCTAGACTGAAATACTCAGAAAAGCAAGCTTTGCAGTTAATTAATGGGTCAAAATGTGAGTTGGCCCACATAACCCAAACCTGTGCAACTGAAGAACATTTCTAAAATTAATCATGACTGAAAGGTGCTCTCTCATGCCTAGTCCATTGGAGACACAATAATATATTGGCAAGATCAAGAGATGTAACAGTGTGGGTAGCAAAATTTTTCAAAAGGGCAAGATGAACCTTCAAGGTCTGATTATCCTCTCAGAGCACTACAGATTGGGAGCTAATAGAATTAGGCTGGTTTTAAACATGTATAACTGAATTGGGCCCTGTATAATCGGAAAGTTGGCTTATCACAGACCAATTTTGTTCATACGAATAACCCAGCGAAAATCCAGGGATACATCTGCGTTGTAAGTGAGATGAGAATCAGGTCATGCCTGAAAATTGTAATTAGACATGAACTGAAAGAAAAACCCAATATTTCGAAGTGTCTAAAGCTGAGCTTACTCCCTCTGTCAGATGCCAGCTAAAAGACTGCTTATATCCAACTAATGTATAATTCTGTGGTCATACTTGTCTTAGGACTCTCTGTGAAGATGTAATACCATCAAGACTCATATTTCGAGCTAGGTTTGACACCATGCTAACGTGAGTATAAATGGTACAGATCAGAATTATTCAAAAACATGAACAGAACTATCTCAGTTATCACAAACTCAGGCTGAGACTGTCAGGATGGTAAAACTTAACCACTGATTTTTAACACAAAGCTAGTAATCAAACGGTGGGTAACATTTCACTTAGAGCAATTCATGACGAAAGCTGCAATTGCCTCTACATTATAACAACTGTATTCAACAAATTCAAATGTATAAAACTATTTGCAAACAATGGGCAGAGCCAAACAGTCCAAATGGATTTCAGGTACTTCGCAGATCAGCCTCTGGCTTCACAGATTTATTTAGTCCTATCTTTAAGCAACTACAAGGAGCCATTTTTTCAGGAAGTATTTCAGGAAATGAATGAGTTTCTTTACATACTCCTGAGTTTCTTATAATTTAACCTATTGTGAAGGAAAAAGCAATCTTTTCTACCTGGTCTGAAATGCTAGTTCCTGGAAAGATTTGTATTCCAAATTTATACCATCCCTTAAGTGAGATGCCTCATCCTGCCTTCAAGATAAGATTCCAGGCATTGCTCAGATACTTGGGTATAATTTATTGTAGCCACACAAAAGTCAGATCTAAATCCTTTTGGACCGTGATGCCACAAACCAGCAGTTCAAAGTTCAAAGAGGGAGGCCGACAGATGTAATTAAGTTATCACTGTTAGGATAACTGTAACCCTTGCTGTGCTTTTAGCATTTCTGCGATCCTGAAGATTGCGAAATGTTAAAAAAAAGAACCAAACCCACCCCAAAAAAAAAGCATTCTCCTCAAGACTACCTAAATTTTCATTGCATAAATCACAGCAGTTGGAGTAAAATACATCCAGTGAATGATTTCCTGCCACTAAGGAAAAAAATCCAGAATCTTGTTTCCTGATGACTACAAACTTCTCTTGACAAACCTCCAGTGCCAAATGTGGTTTCCATTTACTGTTTTGGGATTTATTTGTCTATGCCAAAGTTCAGGTGTGCCAGCTCTTTGTAATAAGCCATTTGGATGAAAGCTTGGCTAGCTCAAAGGATTCTGATGTATTTTATTGCTGCCTTTTAAGATTATTGTTCAGAAATACCAACTCTAATTTTGAAATCAATTAGCCATGCAGTCTGATGAGGTGTTGGCCCAGCTCAGGTTCACACCCGCTGTCCGCAGATTATTGTTAAGTTGAGTCAGGTCCTTAGTGCTGCTCTGCGTTGCAGGCATCTGGTGTACACATGTTTGATGTTCTCACAAAATGACGCTGATGGCTTAAATGGCAAGGCTCTAATGAAGAAAGCCTAGCAAGTTTGCTGCTGTTTGCCAGCAAAACATGACTTTTACAGGGCTGTGTAAAAGTCCTTTTTCCCCTCGTTTAACTCTTCCATGTCAAGAGAATATAAATCTTCCCTGAAGAGTGGGGATTCAGCAAGGGTGATGAGAACAGGACCTGAGGGTCCACTATGGGCACACAGCAGGAAAACCCTCTGGGCTTCTGCACTTTCCTGGCACCTGCATGGCCCGCAGAGCCGTGTCCTCCAAAGAGCTGCCTCCAGAGGGAAGGGCATCTTCCTGCATGGGCCAATGAGCTCCCCAGAGGGCAACGACCTGTCAGAGCCAGAGAGGCACCCAAGCTTCTCCAGGGAGGGGGAAGTGAATGAAACCGTCCAAAACAGTTTGCATCGGTTTTGCCGTTACAAAATGTCTCATGGTAATCCAAACAAAGAATGAATGTATAAGGTTATTTTCCATTATGTCTTTGCAGCCTAGGAAGTTTTTCTGCATTTTTTTCAGTTTTGTGTACAAGATCTAAGCATACAACCTCAGAGACATAAATACAAACTAAAAAAAAACAACAAAATCCCCCCTTTGATTGGGTCCTTTAATGTGTACAAGGGAATTAAGTACTTATTCTCTTAGATTAAAGTCCTGTGAAAATAAATTTTTCCTTCTTATAAGCAAAAAATATTCCAGCAAAATCACCAGGATGAGCAACCGAATATCAGCAATATCAGCCATACCAAAGAAAGAGTAATAGCAGGGATGTGTGATGAGTTATTTGGATCCATTATCATGCTAGTCTATCTCAAATGATAGATACTAAACTACTGGTCTGATCATCTCAAAAGAATTTACAAGTATTGCATTGTGGCTTCAGAGTTGGAGCCATTTATCAAAATCAGCCTTCCATTCAACCCATCTGCAACATTTTGGAGAATGTTAAGTACACGCAGCCTGAATTTGATCCAACTTTCTTTTTTTTTTTTCCAAAGCCAGAAGCATTTTGGTTTTTGCTTACATTAACTCATGGTCATGTGGTCATTTAGAACCATTGTCTTCTATGATAAACAGAACAAAAGAGGTAAATATAAACAGTCTAACTCAGATCAGGTGTGAAAATGTAGTTCTTATCTGGTTAAGAAGATGAACATAGCAGCTGAATTGTCTCTAGGTATAATATGTGTATATATATATATATATGCGCATGTACATATAAAATTTGTTATATATCTATATAACAAAAGGTATCTGAGGCCTCTGCCTGGCTGGTATCATGCCCTGAAGATCCAGAATCAACTTGGCCTTTACATTCGAAGTCAGGATCATAATTATAGATTGGATGTATTTTTCCTCATCTGATTTTTTTTCTTGTTTAGACACACCACCAGCTTCATATAGTTTCATATTGATGTAGCTTGATTTCAGGATCAAGGTCAGAACAATCCCAATTTACAGGTCCTAAAAACAACCATGTTTTCAGTATTATTAAAAGTTGTACCTTCATCTAAGGATCTATTGTAATTGTATAAATACCACACTCCTAGCATGGAAGGACATACTGTGCAAGGCTATGCATCTTTACATTAATTCTCTATTACTGCTTCTTTTATTCATATAAATGTGTGAAATACTATGCTGGTGGCTTCAGATAATACAGTGGTAGATGGTTAAACAGGGCATTATGTGTATCACTTTCATTTGCTGGGGTTTGATTTGGTAGGATACTCCATTCTTGTAAGAAGAGAGCTCACACTGTTCAAACAAAGGTTTCAGGGTTTGAAGAGAGTAAGAATCAATCATCTAGTTCAAGCCTGATATGTAACAGTCATACTGAATGAAAAATTACTGTCTGTAAAAAACAGGCATGGCCATACAGAATATCAATATTCATCACACAGGAATTAGGTTCTTTCCTTCTGCGATGTCCTCCTAATAAGAATGCCGAAAGAGGTGTGTGTGACAAGAAGGAAATGGTGAAAAGGAAGGAAGCCCCAGCAGAGCAAGAGGGAGACCTAGTCTGGAGGACAGTTTAGGGGAATGGGGTAAAAATCAGTCATAACTGATAAGAATTTTTCCTTTCCTTAAGCCCTTGACAATTAAGCATGTCCAAAGAGTCATGGACCCCAACAGTATAACAGCCAGTCAAAGTCAGCACAAAGGTCTGTACAGCCCAGTATCCCACCCCCAACGGTGGTCATGTAGGAACAAAAAAACAAATACAGAGCAATATGATACAAGCTCTCAACTTTTGGCAATCTCTGAGCAGTGTCCTACATGTTTAAAAGTGACTGATGGATCTCTTTTCCCAGAATTGCTGTAGCATTGTTTGAATCCAAATACTTGCGTATTTTTGCCCCCCGTAGCATTCTGCAGCTCACAACTCCGTACCATAGTACTCTGTGACCGCCATTTAGTTATGTGGGGAGAGAAAAAAGGCCTTCTGTTGTCACTGTTTTCATGGGCTAAGTTTTTGTAAAAAGAAAGAAGAAAAAGTAAATAAACATCTCATATTCACCTCTTCCACATGCTCTTGATTTTCTAATAACTCCTCTATACAGACTGTTATTCTTTCGGTCAGTACTTGTACAGTAGTTATTCCATACCTTTAATCATCCCTTATCAGCCGTTACTCTTTTCCTCGTTTTGTTTTATAATTGCGGCGATGAGATGAACAGACTCTGTACACCAGATTCCTTTTTTAACATGGATCTCGACATTCTGGAAACCAGAGTCTGCAGATCAAAAGTTTGGGAACTCTTGCCTCCAGACCAGCCAGATCTGGCACTGCTCTGTATGCTGTAAACAGATAGCTTTCCTTTAGCATCCTGGAAGGTATATTAAGAGAAGTTATATTATCTAAAATCCCATAAAATTATAGGTGACGGAAGGGAAAAATTAAGTTCTGCCAAAATTCCGTTTCTTATAAATGATTAATAAATTTTATTTTTGTTGGGGCCAAAAAGTAAGGTGTGTAAATGGAAGCAGTTTGGCTGCCCCTGTGTCAACACTGGAATAGTTTAATCAGTTTAACCAGTTTCTGTTAGGTCTATCAAACATTGGCCTTTTAAATTAAGTTTATTAAGAGGCTTTAATATTTTATTAGGAATCTATCCTATTCAATAGTGTTTGGTTAGTTTATGTTTCATTTAAATCCATTTATTTTTATGTTAGCCAGGCATGTGGTTCAGATGATACGTAATACCAACTTAACTGGCAGACTTATTGTCTTGTGATAATATTAATGGCAGTAGTGCAGGCCAAATTGCTTTGGTCGAAGCTGTTTGACATAACAGATATTGTCCAATTACATAAGGCTTGAGGGTAAACTTTGGTAAAATTACAGAAAACCCATTATGATATTTCCTTAGAAGCATTTTTATACAGTTTGACATCTGAAAACCATACTTGGTCTCAAACACATACCAGAGAGATCACCACCTGACTACCTCTGTCATGAATTATTGTTTCGCTCATTAATATTTGAAGCTTGGACTCCATGAGTTTTAAAATACAGAATGCACTGTGCATATACCGGTGTATAATAATTTTGGGGTAAGTATTTCAGAGTATTTTAATACATTTCAGAGGGGGAAAATTGCCATTCTTGTTATAGGAAAATTCCTTTTACTAGTGAAAATAATTTCTTTATAGTGAGTGGCTAAGTTCAGTGGCTCCACATTTCACAGCAGAGTTGGTCCTGCCATTAGGAAAGGGAGTTTCTAGGAGCCTTGCCTATCTATTAGCTGTTGATATTTGAATGGAGATACATTGAGGAGATGGAAATCAATCTCTCAAATGGCTCTTCCCATGCTTAGCTCTAAATCCAGTTCCTGGGTTGCCTGCAAGGTAAATATAGCTAAGCAAATAAGGAGACTAAAGTTACTCTTTTGCCAGACTTGTGTTAATTCTGCTAGTCTGTAAAATGGAATCTGACATTTGGGCCAGTTCTCAAGGTAATCCTACTCTTAGCCACATAAATCTTGTTGTGGTTTTTTGTTGGGTTTTTGTTTGGTTTGGGTTGGGTTGGGTTTTTTTCCCATGAGAATTCTGCTTCAATGGGCTGTTGGTTCCCGTATTTCTACCTGGCTTTTCTGTTTACATTCTTATTCACCCCTTCCTTTAATCTGTAATGTCTCAGGCACTATGTAGCCAGGTTTGATTTCTCAGCTTGCTGCTTCCCAACTAAATATGTTTTTCATGAGAAACATGATGTTTTCAATCAGAATTTTATTTTATTGATTTGGTGGGGTTTGGTTTTTTGTTTTCTTTTGTTTTTGGAAACACTGAATGAACTGAACTACGCAGACACCATCAGTATGCATCATGAAATCTTCCTGAAGTATTTTTATTACTCTCTTTCATAATGGTTATTACCATTGATGTTACTGTGCTCCTAACCACTAACACAGCAGAGAACAGTAAAAAGTTTAATCTGCAAAGAACTACCCCTTTCTTGAATGTTAGAACTGCTTTGTAACTAACTAATTTGACTTTAGTAAAATTCTACCCGATTTCACCTAGTTTGGGCAGCTCTTCAAGACTTGTGTGGCCCAAGAGACAGGTTATTTCTGTCTGAGTGGAATAAGATAAATACCAGGCAGTAAACATTAACAGGAGAAAAGCGTGTGAAAAATTTAAATGAAAATTTATTTACGGCAAACCCTCTATAAGCTTGACCCTGCTCACATTGTAATAATTTCCAACCCCTCAATGACGTCAACCTATACAAAGCTGAGCCTCATAAAAATGTGAAGGTTATGTGGCAATACACTGACAAGTTTTAGTACCATTTCTTTCATAGCAAATGGCCAGCATAGGTGCAGAACTGCCTGCTACTGGTGTGTACTTACAAAAATGAGAGAAAAAAAGGCCAAACTCTACAGGTATAGAACATAGGTCATGACACACACATTGAAAAGTCATGACCTTCAATATTAAGGCAACAATTCTGTCCTTAACTCTCTGTATGTTATGAACAACAACAGCTAGAGTAAGGAACACTGTGTCACCATAAATTGAGAAATCAGAGAGTTTTGTTGCTTTGTCCCAACCTTAATGTTACGCAAATGCTGTTTCGTTGTGCCTTTAATACAATAAAGGACTAATTCCTCAGAAATCAAGGATATAAGTCATGTAAATGAAAACTTGTAAATTATGTCAGTAATCCATAACTCATACAACTGATTTGGAAACCAGAGCCTTATGGTTCAGAAAGAAGTAATTGCTTTATTAACTCCCATTTATCAGTATAAAACTGGCTAATTTAACTGACTGACTGATTTATATATTGATACTTTAAATTTAGCTCAACATCCTAATTTAATAAGGGGATCACATATGGATGTTTAAAAATATATTACTTTCTAGTTGGTTGATACTCTAAGCATGCCCTTATTAAGACAGATTATCTCCTTTCCCTTGTTCTTTTAAGAGAAGGACAAAACAAATTATATATCTCATTCATTCTACCTGACAGAAAGGCCATGTTTCCATATAACCCCCTCTCTAGTAATATATTGAATGCATGGCTAACCACATCATTCATTCTCTTTTTAACATCCATGATGTCATAATCTTTTGCAGCAGTAAGGGTGTATTCCTGCCTGCCGACTTTTGGAAATCACCACAGGGAGTCAGACTACTGAAGCACAGTCAAGCAATAAATCTACCAGGTATACTTGAAACAAAAGTTGGAAAGAAAAACTAATATGGATTTATACACCTCTTCCTGTGGTTCTCCAACAAATAAGGTCTTGTGTATGTTTAGCTGATCCTAAATTACATGTTAAGAACTTGAGAGTTCTCAGGAACTTCCTTTAAATCTTAAAATCAGGGTAGGGGTGTGTTACTTGAATTAAAATTATTGATATTGCCAAATGATAAAATGCTTCTCAATGCAGAGTAAAGTTTTTAGAGATTGGTATTAAATAACTTGTAGCTGTAACAATCATAAATTATAATCTATGTAAGCAAGATTATAGACAGTATATAACGTACAACTGTGACTGTATCATACACAACCTAAAGGTAAAAGTGTGAGCATTTAGTGTATTTAGCTCTCAAAATCAGCACTCCCATGAAATGTAGCATTATTAAGATGAGGCTGCGTGTGGGTTAAAGTAGATAGCTCTGTGCCAATTTACATTCTGATAATTTCTTCAGGTTTGTATTCGTATCAATTAAAAAAAATGCCCAGTCAAAAGCAGGTTTCTCTACGAATACCAAGGCTGAAGTTTTCAGTACTGTGTGGGATTTTGATGATAGAATTAGCGAAACTCCAAATAATAACAAGGTAGGTCTGATATCAGGTAACAATTTGTGTTAGATTATGGCTTGAAATGTCCCATCTATATTTCATGCTATCATCCAACAAGAAATCTTTTTTCCAGAACACCTCTTAAAAATTTTAGTTCTCGGTTAGGAAATAAAAACTTTTCTATTTTAGCCCTTCATTCTATTGATTTGAGCTCAAGATGCTTCCTGACTTTAAACCTTAATAGCAGATGATCAGAGCAATGCGAAAATTCACTTTCTGAAGTCCAGCCAAGATCTAAAAAATCTTTAAACTGATTTTGGATCCTACATTTTTTTAATGTAAGCTGCAGTATATGTTTTTGGTACTTAGAAATTATTCAGAGTGCTGTTTTGCAATACAGAAAACCTACCCCGGTGCCAACACATCATAGGCCTTCCTTGGTGGTGATTCCAGTTTCACGTATCTGGACTTAATGTGCTTTACCTCTGCTGAAGCTGGAGTTAGACAGTACAACTATACACAAGAATTAAGCCTTGTGTCTTTGTCGTTCATGACTACAGAGTCATCTGATCAAGGTGAGGGAAAAGAAATTGAGGCTTAGAATACCGAAACTCAGCGACCAGGGTTTAAAATCCATGTGTGCTCCATAGTATTCCTTTGTCTTTGCAGCCTCAGAATGATAAAATTATATAATGTAGTTGAACTCATTATCTATTATATTACCTTACTCTTCCTCTTTCACTCTCTCCATTTTGTACATCATTTATTCTTCTTAGCCATATGGTACACACACAGTTCCCTCAACATATGCTGTACATCCTTCTTTGGTGAATGTGAAAAATAAATGTCTGATTAGAACCAGAAAGCCACTAATGAAACAAAGTGGTCATTATTCCTTATAAAATAATCACTGAAATGGACTTCCTAATACTCTTCTCAAGGGTATTTCCTCAGTAACAATAGGCTGATTGCTGAGATGGATGGGTAATTGAGAAAGCTGATAGATGCTCAAAAGGCTTAACGATCAAAAAAGATGCTGAAATTTGGGGTTTTCTTCTGAAGACAGTATAAGGTGTTTGAGAGAAGTCTATAGTTTACTAGAAATCCATTTTCTTTCTCTTTGTGACAACTTCATATGCAAATTACAGTGAAAGTAATGTGCAGTTTAACCAGAGGTAAATCTACAACACTACTGACTTCAGATGGTATCGAAAGCTCACAAGAAAAATGATAGTTCTGTCTGATCACATCTCATCAGCAAATGTCTCACTCACATTCAAGTGTTCTGCAGTTCAAAGCTGGTTCCCCAGTCTCACAGCACTATTGCACTCGTGGTGCAGTGGAGTCATCTTGTATTTATCAGGAGTGAACTACTGCCAGCAGCTGAAAGGTTTGTCCGTATAGCAAGCGTACTTCAATGCTGCCCATCATGTAGTCACTCTCCAGAGTGGCGCACATTTTTCTCCCTTCCCTAGAAAAAATTATTAAGGTCAAATTTAAAAAGCTGGTGTTAACGTTTATTTCTTGAATTATAATTTACCGTAAATAAAGGCTTGAAATTAAAACCCCAAAAGATTGTAATGAAGTTGAGATGGGGAGTATAATATTTTTTTATTTAATAATTTTTTTGTCAGAAACAACACATTTTCCAGATTAAAAATAATTAAGAAAATAACCATGTCTGTAAGATTTTTTAGAAAATAATAAACTCTGTTAACATAACACATTGACTTACTATGTTTTTTCATGCTGCTATTGCTTTAAAGCACAGGGGTTTTTTTCTCCACTTCTGTTCTAAAAAAAGTCTAACAGTTGACCCATGAAGACTTTCCATTCAATCATTCCATTTAATTAACAGGGCACAGTGTTGCTACAATTAGCAGCAAATCTGTCCAGGGGACTTCAGAACATTTTTGATTGCATGATCACAACAGGATTTTCAGTTTACTGTAGCTTTGTTAAACTTGAAAACAATCTCTTAAAAATTAGTAATATCCATTGGCCCAATGAAAATATTGCTATGCAAAGCAAAACATAGGCAGTTATTTTCACTTGCTTTACAATGTTCTTTTAGATTACAATGTTATTCTAGATTTATTTTAGATGGTGAGATATATTTTCTCTCCAATCTTTCTGAATTCAGAGAAGATGGAGATTTGCTGGAAAAAATCTCAGAGAAGATACCTGAATGTTTTGTTCAGATGAGTACAGCTTCAGACAGTAGTGCACACTTCAGAAAGTGTGAAACGGAGGTATTTTCTGTGAGGTCTTCATGATCCCAGATGCTGTCACTACTTTTACAAGCAAATTATGTCCTACACCTTCAAGCATGCCTGCTTAAATTCTCAATGCAGAAGCAGGACTGCAGTTTCTCTTTTCTTTCACATACTGATACATATTCCATTGAAATTAAACAAAGACATCATTGGCTTCAGTGAGCTTTGGACAAGTCTTCAAAGGCATTTTTAAATGTAGGAATACTGTATATACCAATTGGCTTACTGGTTTAAAAAAATGTACCTACCCAACTTGCAGAACCGAAGATACACATATGTTGTAGAACAGCCCAAGAAAAAAAGAGAATTGTGGCTTTACAGTATTTTCTAGCACAACTACAAAGACATACAGAGAAGAGGATCAGGTCACTAAGAGTCTGCGTTAGGACTTAGAAGAGATGAATTCAAGGTCTTGTTTTACCAGGGATTTCCTATGCGATCTTATATCATTGTCTTTCTGTGCTTCTGCTCTTCTGTAGGAAAGAGAAGTACTTCTATATTTGTAAAATGAAATGGATAAGTTTATTTTAAAAATTGTGGCATATTCTGATGGTGTGCTACAAGAAGCACTTAGGGTGGGATGTAAACATAGGCAAAGAAGACATCTACCTACACCAGCTCACAACTTCTGGTGCCAAAACCATCACAATCCTGCAACCTGGACTGCTGATGTCAAAGCTCTGGCAGCCTTGTCTGATTCTAGCTTCAGGGCATCAGAAAAAACTGTGGGGAGGAAGGAGGACCTTCCCATCTCTTCCAAAGCAGCAGCAACGCTGGCACCAGCTGTAAGTCCTAATACTACCCTTTACCCTTTCCACATTTGGTATTGCCAAGGAATGGCAAGTCCCACAACATCCTCCTCCTTTGCACAGCAAGACTCAGTATTTCCTACCTTGCTGAGGAAGCCTTGAGAGATTTCAAAAATAATGCAACCTGGGAAGAAAATAATTTGTGAGCTAATTCTCTTGTATGTGTCATGGTTTAATCCAGCAGGCAGCTAAAACAACCACAAAGCTGTTTGCTCACTCCCTCCTCTCCCAGTGGGATGCGGAAGAGAACTGAAAACGGAAAAGAAAAAACATTAAACCTGTGGGTTGAGATACAGTTTAATAGGACAGAAAAGGATAATAATAATAATAATCATAATAATAATAATAAGGAACAACTATACAGAACAAGTGATGAACAGTACGATTTCTCACTACCCAAAATTGATGCTTAGCAAGCATCGAGCTTGCAAGCCCAGTTTGCCCCTCAGTTACACACGAAACATGACATCACATGGTATGGAATATCCCTTTTGCCAGTTTGGGTCCTGGCCATGTCCCCCCCCAGCTTTCTGCCCATCATATCCCACATCCCACCCACCCCATCCCACCCCCATTGGCAGGGCAATATGAGAAGCTGAAAAGTCCTTGACTGCTTGGCAACAACTGAAAACATCANCTACCCAAAATTGATGCTTAGCAAGCATCGAGCTTGCAAGCCCAGTTTGCCCCTCAGTTACACACGAAACATGACATCACATGGTATGGAATATCCCTTTTGCCAGTTTGGGTCCTGGCCATGTCCCCCCCCAGCTTTCTGCCCATCATATCCCACATCCCACCCACCCCATCCCACCCCCATTGGCAGGGCAATATGAGAAGCTGAAAAGTCCTTGACTGCTTGGCAACAACTGAAAACATCAGTGTGTTATCAATGTTATTGTCATCCTAAATTCAAAACAGCACTATACCAGCTGCCAGCAAGAAAATTAACTTTATCCCTGCTGAAACCATGACAACATGTCAACTCTTATTTGGTGAAAAAAAGTTGTAAAAATGAAATTCATATAAAATGTAGCATTAAGTGTCACTTCTGTCATGATATCAGGCACACAACAGTGAGGACTTTTTAGTGAGATATTGGGATCCTCTACCACTAACTCCTTAAATACCAAGGCTGATGTCACAAATATAAGATAGAACAAATATATAGGTCTTAATTACATGAAGTAGTACAATAGAATTCCACTTTTACATAAATGAATGTTCCAGTGGTAAAAATTTCGATGTTGGTGCTTAACGCTAGATATGTGTCTTAGTATTTTGCTGAAAGAGGGGCAAAGGAGGATAAAAGCATTTAGAAAATACTAGCTGGGGTCCATACCTGCAAATAGACCTAGTGGTGACACATTTCAATTAAAAATTAAACAGAAAAGCAGTTTAGAAGGCATAGCAAGATGTCAGGCCTCCATCTCCACAGCTTGGACACTGTCCTCTTCTGATCTGTCCCTGGTCTTGGTCCTGAACATTCACTGCTGGTCTGAGTGCACCTTTGTGTTTCCTTAGCTGGAACAGACCCTCTGCTGGGGTGGCAAACAAGCTGAATGAGAATTTAACTGTAGATGAGTACTCTAACCACTAGGCAATAATAAAAATGTGCACCACCATCAACGCCATCTATGCCAGCACCATCTTTCCCTCTGTAAAATTTGCTATAGCTGAACGCAGTATAATTGGTGTGAGTTAAATGTGTTCAGAAGGTGCGTACCTCATCAGGCTCCCCAGAGAATTCAGTCACAGGGATATTTTCTCTGCAACTCATAAATAGCTACAAGCATGAAGTGAATGACAAATTGCTCACTTCAGCCAACAGAGCAGCAAGTCCTAGCACAAGCTTATGCACCCAAGTAGTACCACTTCAGAAAACCTAAGGTTCCTAAACTCCACTTTTGGTTGGAGATTCTTAAAATTTATTTGTCTCTAGTGTTTAATTCTCCTGAATAGTCAAAGTGAATTTACTCATCAACTTACTTTTTTGTCCTAGCCTCATTGCATATGAGAACTTAGCATCCCTCATTTTGTATGTTAAAATATTGTAACATAATTTTATATAAGTATTCATATATTGCATTATATACAATAACGCTGCATTCTTAAGATAGAATCCAGGGTACACTTTTTTTTCTTTAGTCATATGTTGATAATATATTGATGTCTGCACTAATTGCAACAGCCTAGCTTAGCAGAAATTTTCACAAACACACGTGGAGGGGTAATCAACATTTACCAGAAGACAATGACTCACTAGAGGAAAGAATCAGCCAAGGATACATCATGTCCAGACAGTGCAGACTACCCAAGTTATTGTCTTTCAATGCCAATATGTTAAAAATTGGGGTTTTTTCTTTTATTTGGTCAATCTCAACATAATTTATTAGCCTTGAAATTCACCAGCAAAGATCTAACTCTCTAGAGAGTCATTGAACAAGAAATGCAACAAAAAATTAATATCTAAAATAAATAATTAAAAAGTAAATTGGGGAAAGACCTCAAGAACAATCCTACATTTTCTGTGCTAGTTTTTGGGATTGTTTGTTTGTTGTTTATGGCAACTCTAATATGTATGTAGTTTGGTGTCTTTCCATTTCCGTTCAAATATAAAGAGCTCTCTGTCTTTTGTATATGAGCCAACACTTTCTAGCATGGAACTGTCTTTGATATATATAATGGCCAAATTTCTGTCTTTCAGCTTCAGCAGATCTGTCTTTTTTCCTCCAATGAAGACCCAATAGCCTTCCACTCCTGTGGGAGAGTCTCCTGTGCTGTTGATGTTCTCCCTGCTGACAACATTCAATCAGGAAAATGCATTGCAAGGGCTTGAGAGAACAGTGGAAAGAAGAAACCACTTTGAATGAGTTTATGGGAGAAGAAATAGATACAGTAGAGGCAATCATGGGTATAAAGAGATGGATGAAATCAGGGACCACAGGGGCAAAAGATCCATAACCACCAACCCCCAATGCCCTAGAGGTTCCTTGGCTGAAACCTGATCTTTCTAATCAGCAGAGTGGAAAGGCTGTGAAAGTTGTCATGGTTTTGAAGTTTATCTTACTTGCATTTGCACTTTAAATGGTGAGTATTTTTGGAAAGAACTTACATGGAGAACAATTGCTTTGTGGCAAGCAAACTTACACAGGATATGAGAGATCAGTATTATGTCCTCAGTTTCTATCAAGCAGATGAGGGACTGAAACTGAAGGCCAGGTAAGTGTCCAAAGCAGCAAGTTAGTGGTCATTTCCATGATGATGATTTTTTATTCCTTTTTTTTTAAATTGAAATAAATAAAATTCTCACCATTTTGGCTGACATTTATATCCTTTTACCTGCTGAAAGTTGTGTCAGAATCACGCTTTCTCCCTCTTTTCACTACTCTCCCACCCAAAAAAGAAAAAAGTTCGCTGGAAAATGAGATGAGCTCATGAACTCCAAATATTTATTTGGGGATAAATGACACCCCATTTCTCTCCACTGACAATAAAGCAAATGTAAACACTCTTACCTCAGATACAGACATTTATTTCTGTTGTCATTTCAGCAGTAGGATCTGAATTTCAGACATGAACACTCACAAATGCAACGGAAGCCACTCTCAAAACACAGCCACAACCGAAGCCAACATCTCTATGTCGTCCGGGCACAAGGCACTGTAGCAACACTCCGGTATCTAAAGGACCTTGAGAGCATTTGTAACTGTTGCAAAAGGCCAAGCACACAAAAACGTGTACGTGTTACATTTGCAGCTGAAATTATCTTGTAATAAATCATATATAAATCATAAGGATAAACAGAATCGCTGCTACTTCTAAAATTAACTTCTTATACTTTGTATGGTGTGCACGAGTGCGTTCTCATCAATGGCACGCCTGTGCTCTGCGGTGTAGCGTGAAGCAGAGACACACCAAATGCCTGTGAGGCGTATGAATCCCTTTTACTTAAGTTAGCTACCTTTATTTTGCTGTTTCATAACTACTGAAAGCTCTGTTGCCTTTGGTTTTTTTTTCATCTATAGCTAGCTATATTAGCCATGACCAAAAATTTTACAACAGGAAATATTTTAAGTGAAAGTTGATGTACATCATGAGAAGCGGTCAGTTTTTGATGAAGCTTCTTTGAAAATGGTCAAAATACAAGAGCTCCACCATCAAAACAGCCACAGGAGTAAGCAGTTCAGATCTAGAAGAACGTCATTCAATGCCCTGCTCCAGAACAGGACAGGACGGAACAGTAACTTGAACCTGAGTCTTTCACATTCCAGCTAAATACCCAGAAATTTTTGTTTTCCTGCCAGCTCTAAGCTATGTGGAAAGAGACGAAGAGAGAGCACATTAACTACGTGTGGTTGCAATGAACAGTTTTATATATGGCAGTAAAACTGTGAGAGTTTTAGCTTAGACATACTTGACACAAACAGTCCAGTTTTGCAAAACATGACTTTAAGAAAAGGGAGAAAATATGGATCTGTGTTGTTTTTACAGACCATTCCCCAGATTTAGCATTAAAAACCTTTGGTGGGAAAGGTAGAATCTGTCTTTTGCTGTCACAATACTCTGCTACCATCACTGAATTTTGTTTAGAATAATATGGCCTTAATGCCCCCATCTCCTGTAGAATTGCTCAGACTGGTAGTTGATTAGAGCGGAGAGAGGTGCCAGTATTATCTGTGTTAGTGCTCCAGAGGTCATCCTACACTAACAAGACCGCCCCAGTCAGGGATGACAGAATCCAGCTGTTGCGCCTTCAGCTGAATTAGAAGAATCCACTTAATGCCAGGGATGTGTCTCAAAAGATTAACTATTCTAACTAGTTGCTTTCCACCTCTGCAAAAGTGGCTGGCTCATCATTATTGTCCCCTTTTTAGCAGGGGCCTACAGTATACATGAAACCATTTACCTCTTTAACCTTGTGAACTGTAAGGCACCAAATACACATTATTTTAAACGGATAAAACAAAGTTTCAGCTTCACTGATTTCTGCCTAAGAGTGATCTCATGTACCTCTGCAGCAGAAGGTAGTGCTCCACTTGAAAGAAACATGGGTTTGCACTTTTTTTGATATTAAAGCAGTGCATTAGACATGCCACACTCCCTCTGTTTAGCAGCAGTGAGTCCCAGTCCGAATGATAAGAGGAATAGCACGAGCATTCTTGCAGTCATTTTATAGCATTTTTACAGTATGTGCTGAAAAGCTAACATCCTTAGGTACAACCTTAATATTTTAAAAAACCCTTTAAAACTGTAGCGTTAAATATGTTAGCGACATCCTTTTTTATAGTACTCTTCTGGCAGCCTGAAACTTTTTCCTGACTAGCACTTTCTTACATACTGGTTTTGGGTTGGTTTTTTGACTGGTGGTTTTTCGGTTTTGGCTTTTTTTTCTCTTTTAACAGTATGCAAGTCAACGTGGCTCTTGCTTCCAAGCTGCTCACTCATTTGCATGTCAGCATCCGTGGGAATGTCAGCACTTCTCTGGGGCTACAGATTTATTGCTTGGCCAGCAGAGGGTACTAGAGTTTTCTAATGACTTCACCGATCCGAAGGAAAACAATCGTAAGGTCAAAGTATACTCGTTGTTTTGTTCCACTTCCCACTGACACTGATTGCTATGGGTTGTTTTTTGATAGGGTGGTGGCGGTTTTCTGGTTCTTGAGTGTCACATTAGATAGGACTCATCTCCAATTTCCTTCTATTCAAATGATCTTGCCTAACAAAAATGAAAAGCCATTTTCAAAGTTTTCAAAAATGAAAAACTCATTCTATAGTTGAATGAGGTTTAAATGTGAAGAGGTTTTAATGACATTAGAGTTCTTCAAGAGTTTTGAAACCACTTGGACTCTTTTAAAAAACATGCTTTTATAATGTTTATCAATGGAGAGAAGAGATTTTCAAAACTCAAGAGAAAATTTGTGAATCCCGTCAGAAATGAACTTAAGGATATGAGGAAAGCCTGTTTTTCCACAGGCATTATTATTTGTGAATTCGTGGGACATCCTGTTTCAGAAATAGATTCTATTTCTTTTTATCTGTATTTTGATTTTGCTGATACAGCTGATGCTTAGGACAAAAACCCAGCACAAATTCCTCCATTTATTGTCTGGTTGTAACCGCCTTAAAATTAATGCAAAACCAGAGATATGCCTTCTCGTCAGCTTGCTCCTGAAGTGAAACAACCATGTAAAGCGTGGTGGTAATGCCACAGGAAGGCTTTTCCGAGGTTTGGGGGGTTTCCTGTTATATTAAAATCCAGATTTTGCCTACAAAGTTTTCCCTAGAACCTACTTCAGTGGCTGGAGATCGAGTGAGATTATGACACCGCAAGAACCAAGGAAGTGAAATCTGAGCAAATAAGACAGGATGCCATCTCCAGTTATTCAGTGATTTTAATGACTTAAGGGATCATACCATCATGTAGTCTGACTTCTTACATAACAGAAACCATGGAATTTCACCGTGTAATTCCTGTACTGTATCCAATAAAAATATGGTTGAATTACAGCATAGTATTTAGAAAGGCATCTGGTCTTGATTTGAGGAGTCCGGTAAAATGTTTGCTCCTAATACTTGGGTCGTACTAAAACGGGATGGGTGCCTAATTCACTTAGGCTTTTAATATTCTAATTGCCTCTTTTAAAAATGGCTGCCATGATCGGTCTGGAAGCATAAGAATATACAACTAAGTTTGACTTTAACGTTACTTACAATGTCTTTTATAGAGAGGGAAAACAACATGAAACTACTGAAGAGCTTACTGTTTATTAGGCATTATAAGAGAGTCTTTATCTCCCATTTATCCTTTCCAAATGCTATATTTCATTAGAAGACATAAATAATAATTTCTTGCCAGTATAAGGTGGTTCACTGGTACAATGAAAAAAATTACAAGAGGAATCTAAATCAGAAAAAAACTGAAATATATCCTTAACATTTATAAGTGAAAAGTAATGATTAAAATTTATTAACAGAAGACTAAATTTTGGCTTTGTAGTACTGGGACTTTGAAAACCCTAGGAACAAGTGCTACTAGGCTGTGTACCAGGCCAGACAGTTTTGAGAACAGTATCCGTACCCTGAATGAGAAATTCATATACTGTGATTTCTCTTTCTCTACATAGTTTCCAGTGATGTTTCTGCTGCCTTTCATCTAAATTCTTAAGACACTTTCCAGAGCTGTAGTTGACCACGCATATGTGATCAACAAACAGCATCTATGAAAACAATATACCTTAACCTTGAGGCTGGAAGAGGACAAGGTGATATGTGAAGAGATCTAATATCCTTTCTTATCTGCAGCGTCAGGCTGGGTGACTTTGTGTTGAGAGGCATATGCTCACTCTGTGTGCGATATATCCTTAAACACTACTCAGGTAGGGAAAAACTTCTCCTTCTGCTTACCATCCAGTTAAGGAACTCCTTAAGGTACTGTGTTTACCAAGTGTCTGTTGTCTGTAAGTACAAAGAATAGGACGATGCACAAAAGGCGTTGCCATCAACTTTACCATTTAACTTACTCTTGTCAGAGGTGCAAGGAAAGAACACATCTTAAACAAGTAAAGATCTGCAGTAAAATATGCTTGAAATACAAAAGGCGAAAGGCCTTTTTCCCATTCCTGTTGTAACTGATGTTGAAGTGAAGGCACTGCTGGAGGGCTGGCCAAAGCAGAGTGGGAAGAATAAAGTAGTCTCAGGGATATCAGGGACAGCAGCTACAATTCAGTAGCTATAGCGTTTGTTTGGACACAGAAACACATGTGCCGTTCTCTGGTTCTTCATCACCTTTTGCTGAGATGGCCTCATCCTCTTGTTCATCATGTCATGATGGCCAAATCACTGCAACCAAGTCTTAGCCTCCACGCAGTCAGAGAAGGAGCAGGGGTGCGAGTTGGGGTGTGCTGCCACACATGCCTGCACCTAAGCTTTCCAGTTCACCTTCCAGATATTATCTGAAGTTACTATTGAACTAAAAGAGGTCAAATGTAGTGAAACAGTGTCAGATGTTTGTTTGTGGAACATGAGTCAGAGTCTCTTTGTGCTTGAATTCTCCATCTACAATTTCACATAACAAGGACATCCTATGATGAGAATAACCATGCCAAAGAGTAGGAGATCATCAGGTCATGCAGTAGTTGGACCCTTTAAGTCCTTATTTACTTAGAAAGCAGCATGAGAGGAAACAAAGTGATGGTTGTAGAGGAGATGTGCAGGGGAAGCACAGATGAGGTTTAGCAATATTGTTGGAGTATGCATTCTCAGAACAAAAAAAGATAATTGATATGTCAATTAATTTGGGCACATCCAAAATAGTAGGGGGAAAAGTAGAGAATGGGTGATGTGTCTTTGGGTAAAAATTAGTAGGGACAAGGAAAACACAAGTCTGTACAAAAAGTGATATGGACACATAAATCATAGATTAAAGTAGAAATTTTCAATATGTAAAATAAGTTACTGAGAGATCCCTACCCACAAACAAATTTATTGCATATAAACTATCTATCTTTCAAAATGGAATAAGAACTGAAGTTTTTCTGTTATTTATTGGTGTTTTTGAGGGCTTAGTCACTTATTTTCATGGGGAACTGCTGGAGAATGTTATGTCACCATTTAATCAGAAGAAAGAATAGAAGACTGCAGAAGAGAGGGAATATTTCTTGTTTATTTTCTTAAGACCGGTAGAACAGCAACATGTTAAATTGGAAAACAAGACAGCTTAAAATGTTAGCTCAATAAAAGCCATCAGATATTGTTTATGGATTGCAGCGAGGTTTTGTTATTATTTTTTTAATTGTTCCTGCATTACTTGTGGGCATGTGACTATAGTTTATGCTGTTATGTTGTCAGGCTTCTGATAATGGGAAGGACTGTTTGTTTAGACTGTGTAGCTCTTCACTTTAATTCACCCTGGCTCCAGTGTGACATGTTAAAACTACTGTCAATGGAAAATCCAAATTTCCCAGAAAGACTTAAAAGAGCAACCTCAGTGAACTGAAATTATCTCCTCTTAAAGCTAATTACCTTAGTATACTTAAGAAAGTAGTGCTATAGGAAATCTGTTTCTTTAGACTCTCTTCTATTTCATTAAATGCCTCAGGTCAGTATGAATAATTATTGTTTGCTTTTATTATACTTTTTTTCGTTATTCATTTACATGCCTGTGAAAGGACATAAAACTAAAATAATTTAACAAATTAAGTGTAATTTTTTGAGATGGGCATTCATAATTTAAAAACAAACAGAAAATATTTTCACCTTTCAGTTTATTTTATTAAAAAGAAAATACTGTGAGGTTTCCATTTAATGGGAAGCTTTAAAGCATTAATGAGTCTCCCAGGGCAGTTATTGCAAGTAAATATGGAATGCTTCCAAAATTAAATACATTCTACCATTTTCTGTTACCTAAGGGCTGGATTTAGGAAAAAATATGCATCAAAGACTGATTGCTGATGAAAGCAATACATGACTCTGCAGTCTATGTTACCTTCTTTCAAGAGTCCACCTAATCCCATTAACAGGTATGGCAGGGTGGTAGTTTTCCCCAATCCCCAAGAATGGATTTAGAGTAGATTCTTTATTTTGAGTGACCCAACTGCAATTTTGCCAATCATTTTAAAGCCCCACATCCCAAGGATTTTATGACCTTACAGGAGCTGTCTTTTATAAGGGCCAACCTGGGAGAAAAATCAAGAGGTTCTCTTACTCCAAAGCCTGCAGACATTAACTCTAACCCATGGGCTGGTCTACATGCTACCAAATCCCGGGATATAAGTAAGAAAGAAAGACGGGGAGAATGTGCGGGGCAAGATCTCTCAACGCAGCTCATTGTCACCCTCTGAAAGTCCTATATTCCACTTTCATTTATTTTTATATAAATTAGGCACTGGTTTCCCAGACCTATTAAGAGAGTTGTTTCCCTGTTAGTGCTATTTGATTCAGCTCATCCTTTCGCATGACTCAGTCATGAACATACAGCCTCCCCCACACCCTTTCAGACTGGAGTTGTGTTCATCCTTCTCTAAATATGTATTATTGAGACACTGTCAAATGCATTTTTTCCCACCCACCTTGTACTCATTTCATTTTAGTCATTGAATGCAGACAGTTGAGGCATGAAAATAAACCAGAAATTATACAGAAAAGTTCATTTATTTGAAATGAATGAACAATAGGTCAGTATTCCCACACTTTTTCTAATCCTGAATTATCCAGGCGGAAAAAAACCACTGCTCTCTGACGTTGCCTATTTAGTGCAGGCCAATAAAAAATAATGCAGAGGTTTTAAAGTAAGTTTTTTAGATACTATTTTCTTTGCTATTGTCATGGAAATGAAGAAACACAGTGCCACAGCAAATAAAACATAAATCAAAGCACAGACATTTTTTCTGCAAGCAAGCATAATTACTCGCGTATCATCTCTATCTGCTTGTCTGTTATTTGCCCTACTACCATTTGTCAAGCTCTTTGGACAAAGATTAATTTTGGCAAAAAAAAAGTAGCAAAATGAAATCTCTGAATATCATCGTAATTTTAGCAATCCTTCCAGCAATATAGTTCCTTACCCTAGTCTTTGCTTATGCATCCTTCCCTCTTTCTACACAAAGCTATTGATTATATTGTGGGCAGCTTGCCATGGTGGATCTCTCTCCTCTAGACCAACTAGTTTTGTAATACTTTCCTCTTACATGTCAGCACTGATGTTCTGAAAAAAAAGAGGAAATAAATTTGGCGTAGAAAGATTGCTAATAAGCTGAATAAGGCATCTAGAAGAAAAGGTTTTTTTAAAACTATGCTGTTATTCAGAGGTAGGCTAAAGATCTGCAGCCAGACAGTTGCAACTCACCCTAAGCTCTTGTTACACAGGATGTTCTTCATAGCCAAAAAAACTCTTAAGGAAAACAAAAATCTTGGTGAACTCCTGGCTACAATGTCATCTTCCAAAAAGGAATATCACTGTTAATTTCACAGCAAAATAATTCCTTTATCAGTGTTACCTTTTGGTTCTACTCTTGTCTTTTTGCTTCAAGCATGAGAATGACACATCCTAACATGCTGCATTTAGTATCGTGATAATAGAGAAATTGATTGATTCCCTGTGCCGTTTACAATGAAGGCTACATAATTTTTATCCTTATATAATGATGATAACAATGATAATAGTTCGCTTAAACTCTTGTTACTGTCCATATATTTGATCCCAACAGCATTTAATGATCAGCACCATAAGAAAAGTTTAGAATACAAGAAACTTTAGAAGTTACCTGGAAAGGTATGGTCCCGAAATGAGATATGAGGGCTAAAATGCTCCCTATTGCTTAGGCAGACAAGCCTAAAATCCAATGTGCAACCAGTGCACATTATTGTTTCCAGGATCCATCTTTTTGTTTGTTTGGGGTTTTCTTTGCTATTTTGCATCCCTTAGTTAAACCCTCTGCTCTTGTAACAAACCTGCAAAAAATCCTGAGGCAAAACTGATTTCTTCACCAAAAAAATACTAGGCTATTATTGAGTAACTTATTTACGTGAATACTGTTTGGGTTTAGCCATTTAATTTTATTTTTTTAAAATTTGTGAGTGCACACACAAGCATACTACATGTACTTATTTAAACAATACAGTGTGTATTCTCATGAGCCACGTAAAGGTGAGGTGATGATGTAAAATGAAGTAGGATATAAGATTACTAACAGTTATTAGAAATAAGTTATTAGAAATAAGATTCCAGTGGAGTTCTGTATAGTATAATTGAGGTTACAGACACCAGGAATCAAATATAGACAGATATACAAATTCTCTACATGACTCTGGAAGTTTATTCCTTATTCTTCTTCTTTTGTTTTAAAGAAAATCTGGGGTATTCTGCATAAGTCATGAGAATGTTTTCTTAAGTATTTAGACACCACAGTATGACATTTTTTTAAACCAAAAGAGAAAGAGCAAGAGAAGGACAGATGGAACTTCAAATCTCACGTCACACAGCAGCAAGTGATGGCTGGTGACATCTCAAAGTGGCAGGACTGCTGATTGTCATCAAGCAAGTTGCCTAAATTTTAGACAGACCAGGAAAAGTTCATTCAACTCTTCTGGGGATTCTGTGACTAATGAAAATGTGCTTTACTGCGTGTTTTGACATCCTTTTGATTTGCAGCTCTGGCATACCTGTGTTGAAGACCTTAGTAACTTCAGGAAAGACCTTAATACACAGTTCTGCAGGGCTAGTTCAGAAAAGCGTTGGCATCTTTCTTTGAGCTAATGAATTCATGCCTGACTTTGTAATTCCACAGGTCCTTAGATGGGAGTGAAAAAATAACAGAGACATTCTGGTGTAATCTCTGGTTAGTCTGGGGCTGATCTCTTGGAGAAAGACTAGATTTCTATTGTGTGGACATTTGTGGTTGGAGCTGAGGGAGGGGCAGGCTTCCAGAAATGGGAAAGTCTGAGAACAGCTGGAATATGGTTCCACAGATGCTGCAACAGCATCCAGAAATATCTGCGGCATGACCGAAATAGCGGAGGAGTGATGAGGCAATATTATGCACAGCTATTACAGGACTTTTTTCTGCACCTCACTTTAACTTCTTGCTGAAACAGAGCCTGGGGTTCTGCTGCTTTATAGTGCTTCATAAAGTAAAATCTGGGATTAGACCTCAACGTTACCATAAAGAAATCTCTGAAAAACATCTTGCAGTCAACGCACACAGGAAACATTTTAAAATATAAACTTTGTAAGCATTATTTAAAATAAGTTTAATTAAAACATTCTGGAGGCTAGATTTGCCAGTACCCATTCTTTAAAATGTTGTACTGATGTTTGATATTTAAACTTAAATGCATAGTTGAGCATAATGAATACATTCCTATATGCTTAATTGACATAGTCCTGTCCAATCAATTCAGATTTTTCATTCTACTGTCTCATGAATAGAGTAATCATAACATAGAGTCATCTGGTTTCTTCCAAGCTTGGAAAAAACCCAGCAGCTTCTCAGTTCTTTTCAAATTCTTTTGATCCCTTTTGACAAAGAAGTATTGAGACCACCAAAGCCAGCAGTGTTGCAGCCCATGTGTTAATAACTCTCTGGTCTTCAGTAACTGGTGAGAGCAAACATTTGTAGTCTCAGCGATATTGGTGCTATCAGTGTTAGTAGCCTAGAAGTCTTCTTCAGCTGAGGGGTCTGGTACAATGATAGGTGTAGAAGGTGAACTGATAGCTCTTTCCACCTATATTTTTAACTATGCTGTTCTTTCTGTAGTAGCTGACGTGCCCAAAGTGACGATTTTTCCTGCTGGGCAACTGCCTGTTACCAAGCTCTCCAGTAACCTTTCACAGTGTGTTCAGTAACCACTCTGTCCAACTTCTGGATGCTTTTGAGCCTGTGTAAGCTATCCTGTCCTGCAATGCCAGGTTATAGAAACTCAGAATGTCTAGTCCACTCCTAAAGTTCCCATCCTCTACTTTTTCTTTCTCTAGGTTGAGCAAAGTCAGGATAAAGCCGATGAATTACATGATCAATCTCACTTCATTAGCATTGCTTTTCCATTGACTTTCAGTGGTATCCTTTCCATTACCTAACTTAAGGTGATGATTTAACAATCATTAGGTTTCCTTGGAAGCTGTGTTGACAGTCATTTAAGTCTTCATTGCTCATGAAATTTGGACTAATATTTCATCTGGCTATTCATTCAGATATGGAGTTTTCCGCTGAAACAAAGAGGCTTTACTTTTGGCTATGTCCTTCCCCGCTGTCTGTGTCAAATTTATTCTTAGTCTTTGACACTGGAATATTTATCTGAAGCTATTAAGTTATTTCCAATATTTATAAAAATCTAATGATTTACAGAACTTTTGTTCTACTACTGAAACAAAAAATTTACCCAGTAAAAAAAAAAAAAAGGAAAAAAAAAGATTAGAAACAAAACATTGGTCAGCAGAGAAAGAGTTAAATGAAATACAGTTAAATGGAATAAAAGTTATGCTGCTGAAGTGTGTAAACACCAAAACCTGATGGAAAGTCAGTTTGGTGGGTGTTATACAACCTCCCAACAAGCTGGTTGTGTTGCTATAAGACACTGCCTAAGTTCTCATTAAAAGATTTGGCCTTGGTCTTCAAGGTCAGATCCCAAGAGGCTATTTGATTCCAGATGCAGATGCAGAGTCTAGCCTGCATTTATTCAATACTTATACCAATTTCCATGGTAAGAAATCTGATTTCAGAATATTCAACATTAAAAACCATGTAGCTTTGAATATAGAAAAGAGGGGAGAGTGTAGCGCACAGCATTAGGAGCAGTACCTTTGCTAAGAAGACCCCTGTACCCCTTTAATGACCCTCATTTCTGATGAGAGTGTTGTCCAACAGCCTAACTTGAGTCACACCTGGCCACACCTCATCATGTGTTCCACCAACTGACCTATGCTTTTGGAAAAGTCTGGCCTATAAAAGTAGGCTGAGAGACTGTGAGGTGCCACTACAAAAGGTTTTGCAGGAAACGGTTTGGAGGAGGTAGCTCAGATTTTACATACTGTGCAATGCAGGCTTTGGACACAAACAGTTTCATGCCCCAAGTAAAATTAGTTGAAGACAACATTAAAAAACACCCAGCCTGAAAACAGGGGAATGATTTTGATTATGTCCTCCCAGCAGGATATGCTGTCTCTCCTGCTGTAAACTCTGCAAACTTACATTTCTGACTCATTTTTCCTTATCACTAGGCTATATAACTTTGCTTTTGAAACCATCTCAAAACTTTTAATTCCCTGTTAATTCCACACTATGGCACAACCACCCCTCATTTTCTGGAAATGAAGGAACATTTTCATGAGCTGCATATGCCAAAATAAGAGGGGGTTACTTTAAAAATGGGTGAGGACGCTTTGGGTTTAGATTAAGCCTATTAGAATTAGGCAAAGGATTTCAGTAACTTTCACAGAGAGTTTTTCTTCCTGGCAGTCCTCTGAAGCCTCATTAATAAAAGTTCAGGCCTACCCTTCTAAAAGCAGTTCTGGTCCTGTAAGACTAAGCAAAGCTCTGTGATGCACAGCTCACAGCCTTCCTCCCACAAGCGTAAAGTTCTCAGGCAGATTGAGAAGGAGAAGGACTGAGTATCCAGATGAATAACTTACTTGGGAAAAAAGCAAGCCTGCTCCCTAGAATGAGGTAATTTTCCTTCTATCCCATCCTCACTTAGATGCCAGTGGTCAGCTGGACCATGGGCTGCTCTCAGAGTTTGGCCAAGTATGAATATTTCCTGGAATTTTTGTTATAATCTTAAAACAAAGGTCAGCATACGAAAACAGGCTATGTATCAGTCCTTTTTCCTCCAGAATTAAAGCTCCTTTGTAAGTTTTCAAGAACCTGACCATGTAAGATTTACTTTCCCTATCTTCAAAGCATGGCCATTTGGCACATGGTAATGGCTCTGCAAGCTCTCCAGCTGACTAATCTCAAAGCAACTCTGAGAACTTAGTGTCTGTCTCTCCTAACTGACCGAACCTCAACAAACTGTGCCCCGTACCTTATGAAAGAGATGCCATAATAGAGAAGAGGGAATGATATTTCATCATCTGGAAGGATCAACAGAAGCCTCAGCATCAGTACCAGAGCTTACAGGCTTCCAGTCAGCACTGTATCAGCAGCTGGAACTGACTCCCACCGTAAATGCAGATCTCAAATTGCAACAACTTCGTCAGAGCAAATGCTGGAAATCAGAAGGCGGCTGTTATGGAAATGACCTCCTTTACATGCCATCTGTATAAGAGCACATGTTGTACCTGCACCATCTGTGGATACAGCTTCACTGTAATCTAAAGTGTAAAAGTCATCATGTTTTTCTGTGAAGAGTCAGGACTCCCCAGTGTACACTAATATGTGAAGCGCTTTGTTGCTATAAGGTCCAATTGTGTGTGCCCATATGTCAGCCTTTGCTGAGGCTCACTAAGTCGTTGTCAGGCAGATGCTGTTTTGCCAGGTGTGCTTTCCTAGTGCTTACAGCTGGACAACTTCCCTCCAGAGAGGATTTTTAAATTGGAGATGGGCAAACCTCAAAAGGTTTAGAGGTTCAGTTAAATAAGCATCTACAAGTCTGGATGTTTATCTGAACCAACTCACGCCCCCCAAAATAAGACTTACAGGACAGGCTTTTTTGCAAGCTTTGTTGTAAGAAGAACAAAAGTGATTATTTTTTTTTACCTCCCAACAATAACATATTAAATTTGCAGATTATTTTACATCAGTCTTTGCAAGCTACAAAGTTTTGGTTTAGTTTTGTATAAAGCTTCAGATAAGTTCTATTTTAGCCATTTCATTTGACTTTTTGTGAGATAGGGCTAGATTTGTAATTTCAGGGAGCTCAATGCCTCACTTTTCTGCTATAAAACCTAAATAGAGGTGCAGCTAAGGTTTTGATAAACCATAACTTTCACTTGGTCAGTTTGTAAGATTAGATGTTGTTTGCTGTAGAAATGTTTCCTTTTGCTTTCCCACAACAAAACAAGTATGAAACTTCCTGTTTCATGTGGTAAAGGTTTTAGAGTACTTGACAGATTGTAAGTGATTTTTCCCAGGCAATAATAAAGGTTTGACCTCATGGCTGGAATGGAGGGAATAATTTGTAATGTATAATTCATTAAATAGGTATGGCTTATTTCTTTATCTAAAATTATCCCCCCCAGAGGAAAAAAAAAAAGGTGATGGAATTTGCTACCGTTAATAGAAAATTCTTTCTAAGTCAATGGAATTACTCAAAATAATTATCTCCAGTTATTTGTGATTCTGTGTCAGTAACATCTGACACTATTGCTTCATGGTTAATCATTCAAGAACTTTTAAAACAGGTCCAACATTGTTTCTGTGATTTTTGCCCTGTAAATAAGGAAAATTTTGTCTGCAAGAAGTTTTATACTGCATTATGTATTCAGTACTTTAGTGCTGAAAGAAATATGAAATATGTAGAAGGCTAAATCAGAAAAGAGTGAAGGGCTGTGAAAAAGACAGTTAAATCCCAAGAGCCACTTTGCTTTCAGATGAGAATATATGTCCAAAGGCAGCTAACGTACTGTGTGGGACTCAAGTCATGATGAGCTTGTCACTGACACTCATACCTCAGAGAACCAGTTGCATTGGTCAGTCTTCAGCTAGCAAGATGTTTCTACAGGTTTTGTTTGTATGTTAATTGGTTTACATTAACTCGTGTATTGTCTATCCTAGCATTAGACTTCTGTTAGGCAGCCTAGATAGATCTCCACAAGAATTTGAAAGGAGATTACAGTTAATGCCTCAGCCAGGAGGTTAACAGAAATAATCTTTCCTCTCCTGAATGTCACACTTCTAATCGCTGTGCAAGGACTCTACTTCCTTTCTTGCAAAAGCTCTGTGGAAGAAAAAGGGTGAGGAGGTGAAGAGGATGTTTCAGCAACTAATACACGGAAACATCTAAGAACAATTCTGCAGCCAGTCAATATTCTGAAGAAATCTTTGTTGTCCAGACAAGATTTTCTTACTGAATCAACTAACTTGCTTTAAAATAAACCTATGTTCAACAGTTTGTAAAACATCTAGAAAAACTTTCAGTTGGCCAGGTCTGCATCTCAAATTTATAATAAATTCCAAACCAGGTGAGTATCAAATGGGTTCATGTTTTGTTGCCAACACTGTGTGCAGCTATGATAATTCCTCATTAATCAGCACGTGAGGTTTGAAAGTACATTCAATAACCTTCATATAAATTATTATCTTTCACTACCCATACTGGTGTCATCTCACCTTTTTTCTGTTATATCAATACTGAACTGTGATGATTGAGTTGGTGACATACTGCCAATTTTTTAAGGTCAGGGTCTCACAGTGTTATTTAGAAGACTAAAAAAGGGTTATACTTTCCTGTAGAATAAATGTGTTATGATCAGTTGTGAAAATTGATGCTCTGATTCACAAAAGGGTCTAGATAATTTTCTTGGCCATGATCTTATTAGTTCTGACTTACTAAAACTTCCTATTCCACAGGATAATCTCTGAATCCAGTGATGAAATAGCTCATCCATAGCAAAGTCTTTCCTAGAACTTCAGGTCTGGTTCTCTTTCATTAACTACGTTTTGCCAGAAGGGTAAGGCCAGTCATTAAAAAAAAAAAACTTTCAAAAAAAGAGTGAGTATATATATACGAAACCAGAGTTGTTTTGATAGATGATGGACCAACATTGTAGAAAACAACAAGCTTGTGTTCCTCTACTGAAAAAAAATGCACCAATTATATTTACTTCCTTTACATAATAAAATATCATTTGTTCTTTTCAGAGCTGGTCTTTATTTTTAAATGAAAAGTGAACATAAAGAGAAGGCTATATTTTCAAACATAAAAGGGTTTTTCTTATCTCACTTCCTGGCACTCTGCCTTAGCTGTCTTTTCTTTCAAAAAATCATTTGACCTTTTAAATGACTAGAATTGGAGATAAAACATCATGGAGCCCTGTGGAGCTGACAGACGACTGATCAAATAATTTTCAGCTGTTCTATCTGTATCTTAACATAGTGAGATGTGCAAAAAAGCCATGCTTGAACAGCATCAGTCTGGCTTTCTGTCATTTATGTACAAAATTTTCTAATGGTCACAGAAATCCTTGGTACAACTAACTGACGTGTAAAAGAATTTTTTTTTTTACTTTTTTTTCGCTTGGGATTTTCACCTTTATAATGTTATAAAAGCTATGGAAAACCTTGATCTTTTTTCAGATTGTTACAAAAAAAACCCAAAAACAAAACATAAGAACTTAGCTCGTTAGCTTAGAAATTAGCTCAGCCACAATTCAGTGTGCACCTGCTAAAATAATTGACTCTTTCTGGTATTTTCCATATAATACTCCTTTACTCTGCAATGCAGCATAGGTAAATCAGCTATCTTTTAAGTAGACCTGATGGCAATTAAACTTGATGAATAGCTGCTGCAATTCCAAGGCATTAGTCTTTGCTTCTTTCGACCTTGCTATTAATATGAATTTTCAGCCCAAACACAATTTTGTAAAATGTCATGGAATCTGAAGACAGCCAGAAGATGTTTAAGAAGACAAAATGAGAGTAAAGGTCGTAGATATCCTTTTAAAAAGTTGAATAAAAATGGATTGAGGGCCAGGAAGATCAGACAGAAGAGCTTCATCTTCTTTTTAACCAGAATTGGGGGTTAGTCTTTGTCAAGCAGTGATAAAAAGGATTAGATATGCTGGCAGTGTGGCCAAGATGATTCAGGCCTTCCTCTTGTGACAGATTCCTGGGATTTATGTTGCATGCAAAATTTTTGTTCAGATAAACTTCATTAAAAACGCAGCCCTGCAGTTTAATCATGCCAGATCTATGCGGTACAGGTCTGTGCAATAAAGACCACAGACCACTAGGGGTCTGAGCACTCACTCAGCTGCACAATATTGTCCACCTACACAACCTCCAAAGAAGTTTAAAGGAAACACCTTGAGACTTGTGTGGATTTTTATTAACCCTGCACTGTGAATTGATGGGGTGCTGGTGAAAAACAAACATAGGCAGAGAAAACATGAGGTCTGCTCCGCACAAGAGCTCTTTATTGACAGTTTATGACATAGGCTTGGAGTGGCCCGATATTGCTCCTATGACCTTCGCCTCCCAAAACTTCCAGGCATTTTGAGACTTTGTTCACGCCGTGAGGGCTTGCCTGGCCTTGTCACTGCACCTTTCTCCTCAGTGTCATTCTGAGAATTAACTGTGAGCAAAGGAGACAATTACACGTGCTTTTTGCCATCTCTTGACCTAAATTTCTGCCAGCTTCTTTTTCCTAATCTACACACAGAACTAGCTCAGGATTGTGCCAAATTACACATGGCAGATTAGTAATGGGGTCTACAGTTAACTAAAACTTTGAGCTGGCACCCAAATTCCACACCCACATTGGCGCAAATTCAAAATAGGTTGCAAGAGAGGAAAGGACATATTTAGCCTTTTTTTTCCCCTATGAATGAGGAAAAGTATTACAGGCAATAAAGCTGCTAATTCTTATTTCTACAGCTCTTGAACTCCTCTGGTTTTCTGTTCTATGTTAGCTTGCTATTAAAAAATAACTGGCTAATCAGTTAAAAGCCTATACATACAGATTTTTTAGTAAAGGAAAAATAAATACACTTGATTTTGTTACCTGCGTATTAAATTTGTTAGTAAATGTATCTCCCTTGATCCCAGTACACCTTTCCATATTATGTTCTGTTAATTTTTTGCAGTACCTTTCTTCTTAATTTTCTGTATATCTTAAACAATACTTTCAAGAAAGAGCACACAGAAAAGAAAGGTTTTAGCTCTATGCGATAAAGCCAAGAGCAGACAAAATATAAAAGATCAAAATGAAAATTAAACTTGCTTCCAAAAAACTCCTACATTACTACTAGACTTCACTTTATCTAACAGTAGTTATTAAAACAAAATTGAGCAGAGTAGTAAAATAGATAATAAGTACACACTAAGTATTAGGGCCAATTTCTCTGAGTGATCAAGGTCTTCAAGAGCTTGCAGAGATTAAAAGCCTCCAGGAAAAGTCTATTTTCCTTACCAGAGTCCCGCTAATGCATGTTGCCAAATCTGTCCTGAGAACTAGAACAGGAAATACCCTTCCAGCAGCTGTGTCTGTAGATTCCTCAACTTGGGCTTTTACTCACAATTCAACATTCTGCATTTCTGTGTCATGATCACAGTTTTGCCTCTATTCAAAAAGTTCTCAGATGCTTAAGTTTGACAATGGATGTTATATACTTATCATTCAAAAGAGCCCATAATGTACAGAATGTCAATCAAGCTGTTGAAATATGGTGATGAAGAAAGGACAGCCAGTAGGAAGCAAGATCTTTCAAAGTATCAATTCCTGCATAATGCTAAGTCCACACAAACTGTTGCATTCTTCTTCCCCTTTTTTTTTGCCTTCAGCTTCCGCATTATGATATTTGCAATACAATACTTTTTTTAAAATTGGTGGGTAGGTCTATGGTTGTTAGAAGAACCAAAAGTCACCTGCCAGACAATTCTGTGAAGTATGAAGTACAAGAAAATAGTACTGGGTACACTACCTATGGTCCATGTAGTACGCTACCTGGTCTCCAAAAATGGCATACCTTAAAAAGATTATGAAAATGAAGATAGCTTCAGAATCTGCTTATTTCTTAGTTAAGACATTTCCTGAACCAGATGTCATTTCTGTATGTATAGTCACACTGAATAGTTTGTTCCTCCATGAACGCATCCAACCTCTCCAAACCATGGACTTTTTTAGCATTTGCAATATCCCTTCACAAAGACTTTCACAGCTGAACTACCCAACTGCACAAAGAACCTTCTCTCCTTCTGTTTGCTTTGATGTCCCTCAGATCCAATATTCAAAGAAATAGCAAACAACTTCTTCATGCTAGTTACAAATTTATTGTCCTCTTTCATGTTCTGCTGCCCCCATTCTGTTTCTTTCCTAAAATGTTTGGGGTTTTTTTCCTTTCTTTGAGTCAACCCTGTCACCCCTCTCTGAATATTTTCCAGGTCCTTTGAAACATGGGAAAACTACACCACAATGATATGCTATTCCAAAGAAGCTACAGTAGTGATATTGCAAACAAAACACTAGATCCAGGTTTTTACCTGCAGGTTGTTGTGGGTTTTCTTCAAACCGTGATGTGCACAGTTATTTTCTTTGGAGGTACAAAGTACCAAAAGTTAAACAACCAACTATGAAATACCGGTAAGTGACTATGAACCACTCTGTTCTGGAGTTTGACAAAGTGCATACTTGAATCGTACTCAGGACAAGTCTGAAAAAAAAAATATTTTGGTCATATGAGACAATTTTAGAACTTTCATAAAACTTCCACAGTACTTAAGTCTTTTTTTTTTCTTCTTTTTTAATGTCATGCCATTAGCTTCTGAATGGCATGATAAAGCAAAACCCAACACCAGGCCCAGTTGCTCTTTTTGTAAGATGACAACTTGGGAGTGCTTCAGCTGATAAGTGTCAAAATGTTCCAGGAACCCATAGACACAAACACTTTGATTTTCATGCAATTTAAAACACAAGAAAAAACTTTCCTAGTGAACAGCCAGGCTCTCCAGACTGTTTAATACTACTGCTGCTCCTTTCTGCTGCCTGCATACCTCAAAGGCAGCAAATTAATCTTATATGTGAGCAGATAATGGCTGAGAGTCTACTTAAAAAAGAGCTTTCCAGAGCAGCCTGTGGGAAGAAGCAAAAACTCCGATGCAGGAAGACAGAAACAGCAGACACCAGAGCAACAGCAGATGTGAGGTGAAGAGGAAGTAATGAAAAAGTGAACTTGGAAACATGAGCAAAAGACTAGAACACAGAGTAAAGAGAAGGAAAACTTAATGGAAAACAGGAAGAATTTTACAAGTAAGTTTAAAAGCAGGTATCCAGAGTCAAGACTTCAGAACTAGAAACTTGGCCATGCAGGAAAAGAAGAGGGAAATACCTAAGATTACAGAATGCCCTACTCCTGCCAAAGGTGGAAACTGGGGCACGATTGGTCTACTGGGTTCTTGGCATACATAAAGGGATTACGGAAAGCAAGAGCTGGTGAAGGGCACGCACTGGGCATAGACACATGAACTCTCATGAAGGGCCAGGAGCTTGGGCAAGTTTGGTTGCTCAGACTACAGAATCAACATGCAATTCCTGTGCCATCTCTGCCTACTGAAGTCCTGAAAGGTTCTCCTAATTCCTTGAGACATAAATGGGCACAGAAGGCAAGTTGTTTTGGGAGGGATAGAAGGTGATACACAACCCAATGATCTCCCTGCTGAGACCTCCTTGTCTCTATGTCGTAACTGTCTCTTCTTTACAATGCTTGGAATAAATTGAAAACTGTATGATTAATGTAGGGAATCCCGTTCGGAAGATCTTGCGTTGTACAGTTAGCTTAGATACACCCCTATGGCTTGCACAGAGCCCCACAGTGGCCATGCCCCATAAAGGGAGTATATAAACCTGTGACGCAGTTTAATAAATGCCATTTTGCTCATCCATCATATTGATGTCATGATCACTTGGCACCGAGGTGAGAGGCCTCATAGGTAAGGTGTTTGTCCTCGGACGCCAGATTCAGTAGTTGAAGTCTCCCGCTGCAGCTCCAAGAACACGGAAAGCAACAGATTAACAGATTTAATAGTCAATATCTCAACTTATTAAATACGATAGTGGGTGAGTAGAAAAAACCTCCCTTGCAACATACAAATTTGTATTCCTTGTCAGCAGCTATGAGAAGGCAACTTAAAAAGATAGTACCTCTGCCAGCCTCTGTATACAGTGTGGACACCTAATTTTGCAGGAATGCCCAATTTCTCAGTACCTCCTGTAGCTGAGCCACCACAGAGAACAGAAGATGCTCACTGAGACAGCAACCCATGCCACTTTCCACATGCAGCAGAGCTGACACCTGCGCATGCTAATGAATAATCATGTGCTTGAGAAAATAAGTGCTGGAGAATAATTGCCTCACCACACGAGTTGCACTGGACATGGCACCTTGTCACAGTACTACTTGTCTTTTGCCACGCTGGCGTTTATCTGATCACCTGTATGTGTACACAACAGTTACCACCTGAAACTTTTGGGGTGTAAAGTGCCAGATAGTAGCCTTCTGCTGCATAGTGAAAAATTACTCCATATTTTGAAGCTGGAAGTTATCGAACCAAGCAAAAGTATAGGAAACAGAAATCACTATCAACGTGAAAGCAATACTTTCACATTATATAAAGAAATTGATTTCCATGTCACAAGTCTTGAAGAAGCCTTTTAAATGTCAGGCAGCCTACTGAATTTCAAGGCAAAAGGTACTCTACTCAGAAGTGTTGTGAAAATGCAACAGAACAATTTAGTGCAATTTCAAGTAGCTGGACAGCATCGGCAGCTGGACAGCACTACTGCACTGCCAAATGGCTTTATTGAGTCATAATATATAATTTTTGGAATGATTGTTACACAAGCTATTAAACAAAATTTCTATGGACAACTCAGTTTTCCAAGCATTGATTTCAGTGGCCTAAAAGGACTGTTTATAGCCTATCATCAGTTATATACATTATATTGGCTTCTAAAAGTTCTTGAAGAGCCTACCACAGCTAAGCAGAATTTAATCATTAGGAAAGTATGTCAAGTCATTAAAAAGAGCATATGTGTCTTGGAAAACTTGATATGTGGAATTCTAGTGGTGGGAGGGGGAGAAACAACAATATTTTACTCATTAAACAACTTCTCTGATGTCGTCTTCTGAACAGTGCATGGATACAGAGCAGTTCACGGAAAACACATTTGCATCAGATTCCAGGAATGGATTCTTTTTTAGTATTCTTTTGTGGAAAATGAAGGCTTGGCTGCTTACCAGATTATTTGCTCTATGATAAATGTAAAAGTTTTACAAGCTCTGATGGATTGTGGACAATCATTCCTGAGAAATTTGATCATCACTGAAGTTATTGCAAAAACTGAAGCGATGCTACCAGCTAAGCAAATCCTATAAAGGAGATACCAATCTAGAAGTTGCATGAGAGTACTAATATTAAGCACACTTTTTAATAGTGAATAAGAATTTCGATTATACACCTTCACAGTGATCAAGGTCTCTTAGAAATAACATGACAGTGGCACATTTTCAGGAGATCAGTTGCTTTTCAAGCTAAGCTATCAGTTGCCATGCTTCAGGTAGACTACACTGACAGAATCCCTGCAGTCAATACCACTTCCAAAGTTTTATTTGCACTTCTCTTTCTGTCCCTGATATCTTAATCATTTGCAACAGGCCTATATAGCTTCCCTTGGCATTAAAATAGGGAGGAATGTTATCTTAGCTTCATTATTTCCAGGTTTAGTGTTACTGGATGGTACTGGTGTTTCCAGATTTCTGTGCAATGCTACATAAATTTGGGCAGTTCATTCCAAAGTCAGAACGGTTTCATTCTCAGTTTCTGCTGATTTCTGTCACTACACAGCATACTTGCTTCAGGATAGCAATCTATGCACAGTGCTAGTGCTGCGGTCAGTACACGTGTTGTAGTTTGAATCTTCGTAACAATTCTTGCACAAGTGAGTATTCTGACGGCTCATGCTGAGAATCATTTTTATCAGTGGGACTGTTAAAAGACTTTGTTTCCTTATTCAGCCACATACTTTGACAAAATTGGGAGGTATTTTACCTCTCTGAGACCTTTCTCCCTCTGCAACGTTTTCACTGAGATGGAAGTTGTTGAGGAAGTAGAGGGAATGACAGCTTTTTCTGACAGAGATACAGACAGAAAACATAAGTTAATAAGACATTTCCTTAGGAAAATTCCAGCCCCTTTATCTCTCACTGAGTGACTCACTTTTGCACAAGAATGTTTGTGTTTTCTCTGTAAGCATTTAGGTTCTGTTATCATCATATCTTTCCTGAAAAGATTTACTGTCACAGTGGAAATTCATAGAGGAAATAGGCACCCCAAGGGAGACTGTTTTGCAGTGGAGACTCTGTGTCTTCAGAGGAATCGTTTGCAAGGTGCTGGCTGATCCTAGAAACACACGAAGTGACCAATTCTGCTGAGTCATGAGAGTAACACACACTAGAACCCTGCACAGAGAAGGCACTAAGGTGGGGTTTTTGTTTGGTTGTTGGGTTTTTTTAAGTAAACTTAATAGATAGATCCTAGCTCCAACCAGAGTTCAAGTGGGCTTGAAGTGTTTCACTCTGGGTCTTAGCAGGTCTTAGAAGAAAAAAATTCTAGTTCAGTCGAATCAGGAGAGCCAATATGTATTGACATTTATTTAGTAATTCATGCAATTCCAGTTTCCTCATCACACCTGAAATGAATTCTGGCTACCCCCAGTGTTTCTGACAGAGTTTCAATCTAGCCAAAGAAGGTAAAAGTATGTCTGGCATCCATGCAGCATGGATTATCATCTTATGGCAGCATAGCTGACATAACTAAATTAATTTGACTTAAGAAATCAGAGAAGTCTTGAACTGTTGTCTTGTAGATGACAAACCAGTGCCTTATCAGCTAAGATACTCAGGTCCAGTCTACAGCACTCTTAAGTGTGATTTCATCTAAGTAATGTGTTGCTGAGTCTAACGTCAAATGAATCTATCACTTTACAACCTTTCCTAATTAAAGGAAAAGAAGATTAAGTGTTTATGAACAGCAATTTAGAGGCTATAGCAGGTTAATACTCAGCATTTTTCTAACAATTGCAACGTGATTTTATCAATATTCCTTTGAGGTGGAAAAAATATTAAATTTTTACAAGGTATGTGAAGATAGGACAGACTCTACCGTTCTTTCTTGCAGAAACAAACTGCAGGTCGATGTTCAAGTCTACCTGTTCATTTTACTGGTTCTGTTGGTCCAAATTGAACCAACTTAATCCTGCATAAAATCTTACTATTTCCCATTGCCTGGCCACAGGCCAATTTATACAGAATTTAGGCCATCTTAATTTGGGTCTAACCCATTAAACATCTTGAATGTGTGTGAGCCATTCATACCATGAAGATTTCAGTATTTATTTGAAATAGAATCTATTCTTCAGGTATATTTGTACAGGAAAACATCTGAACATTTTTACATTAAGTCATATACTTTGGGATTTTCTCTTTCAGATTTGCAATGGCCTTTCTCACTTGATGGTGCCAACAGCTGTGCTTTTAAGAAAAAGTGCCATGCAAATGCAGTATGCCTGCTGAACTGCTGACTTCTGGTCGTCTAGACAAAGTCAGTGCTCAGACACTATGGGTTAGACCATCATTTACCATACAAATTAAAAACTTTCTTGACCTAAAAATGCTTGATAAAACTATATGTGACCTACTCTTCGGTGAGTTTCACATCTTTCTCATGCCCAAACCTTAACTCCTGCATTTGATATTGAAAATTAAATTTTTTGTTACCTAAATTCTTTTTCCAAAAGGATCTAGACACTGGGAAACACACTTCCCACTGAAAGGTACTGGGGTTTGTGCTTCTCCATCATCCTTGGCAGTGTGAAGTGGGCTCCCAAATCACTTGAGCAGCCATTTAGCTTCAGGTACGAGTTCATGCTTCTAGCTCTCTGGGAGGTCTTAATTATGGAATTATGGGTCTTAGTCTCATAACAGTCTAAGATAGGTCTTAGTCCTGTAAGAGTTCAAAGTATAAGATTATAACATCTGTGTGAGAAAAATAACCTAGCATATTCTAGTTTAAAAGTAAACTACAACAGTAGAAGTTCCTTGTTCAAAACCAAAATTGAAGCACAGGTAGCAGACTTTAGAAACAGAAATGCTAAAGGAAATTTTTTCATCATCCCATTACATAAAGTACATTATGCTTGGGGTTTTTTTTTTCAGTTTAGCAGGCTAGTCAGTTTTCTAAATTACTAGATATAGTACTAATCATTGTGGATTTAAAAACCAAAGTAGAAATAGTGGAGGTCATCCCATTTCAGATGGATGCTGCAAGTGTGCCTTACAGTACCTGTTGAAAATTATTTGTTCCTCAGGTTAAAAGAATTCGTGAGACCTTATACATTTTTTTATAAAATAGAAATTTAGATCTAAACAAGGCTGATAATTTATTTACATATACAAGGCAGGCATTTATTCACATACAAGACAGAGATCTAATTAATTGGTTTCTGCAAATATATGATCAATTGCATTTCTCTTACTCATGTTTTTTTCTTTTTTTAGTTCCTCATCATATTCACATGTTCCCTCACACACAAGTGGCATCTTTATGTTTCACTGAACTGATTGCATCTCTCATTGGAGTTCAGCACATCTTTAATTACTACCAGATCTTCAAATATTTTCAGAAGATTCCCATTAGAAAGATCATCAACCATTTCTATCCTTGCTCTCCAGAGAAAACTTTGAGCAGACCCTCTCACCCAATAGTAACATTGACACATTAACTTTCCTCAGCCACCTCAGACTACTTAGTCTGGCTCCACCACGGCTGGGAGTCTTAATCAGATATCATACGAAGGAAAGCTATGTCAGTAATGATGTCAGATGAATGGTGGTCACATGGCAACAGTCTCATTTGAAGCAAACAGTGCCACACTTGTTTTTAGGCTACTTTATGACTCGGCTGAAAAATGACTTTGTTCACGATGAAACACCACTAATGTATGAGCTGTTACCATAGGATTTTAGCACGTCTACTATTTTCTCAACATTCTTTTAATATACCTAGCTGGACAAACAGTGTAAATATCATTAAACTACCCATATTATCAAACTCATCAATCAGCATGTAAGCTAACCAAATGAAAGCTTGGCAATCCTTTCTGGCATTTCAAATCCTCAAAGAAATGGTATTATAGAAAACATATAAAGGAGAAAATATTTTAATTTTGCACTCTGATTTGGCTTATACCAGGTTTACACATACAGGACAACAGGGACACTCAGTCAGCTCTCCTGCTAGGTCCCAAAAGTGTGGTTTTCCCTCCCCTGCTCAGGACCTCAGTGGGTCGGTGGGATATACAGAGGGCAGAATAATGAGGCTGAGCAGGAGGAAAGCATTTGCCCCCTGGCTCCACTCACACTGTCACAAAACAGAAGCCCCAGAGTCTCCCAGCATTTTATTCAAACTCCCTTTCCTTCCCTGGCTTCTGAGGTAAAAATACCCCTTCCTATTTTTCATATGGATAGTTAGTGCTCTTACTCCCAGCATGGCATTAGAGGCAAGCATGACTTTTTCAGTATGCAGTTTCACCAATTTCTGAGGGATCCTGATGCTGCTTGGAAGCAGGCAGCACCAACACGGCCGTGCAGCTTTACTAAAACTCCAAGTCTAAATGACTGGTTATTGCCCTGTACCCAGAGAAGATAAATAACAAAATCAACTACCAGAAATTACTGTAATGGAGAAAAACTGTAAGTAGCCACATCCTGAGGCAGGCAGCTACATTTTCCTATTACTGTTACTCAGCCTGCAGTCTCACGATCAGCTTAAGGTAGCAGGCTGCCACTGCTATTGAAAAGTAAAATCCCCACACCACTCTTCGGCTGCTGCTCCTCCGGCCCCTGCAGAGCAGGTAATGGGTATGGCTGCAGGACGAGCTGCCACAGGGAGACACGGGGTGGCACGGTTCTGTGAGTGCTTGTGCCACTGGACAAGGTGCGGGTGCAGGGACAGCAGAGGGGAACCGCTGGAGAAGCGGGAAGGGCAGGACTGCCTCTCACTGACATTATAGGTTTGTGTGATTTGAATTCATCACGAAGCCATACTATCAGCTTGTAGTGAGAGCCTGAAATCCAGACAGGGTCACAGACCTCTCTGTTTGGTCTGTAGTGCTTCTTTCATTTAAACTTACTGATCAGGAAGGTGGTTAAAAATTATTGTGTTTATCCAACCGGGGAGCAGGAATAATGGCAAAAGATAGCAAAGAGAAGCTAAGTGGAAAAAACAAACTTTAAAGTATTAAGTAGTGACAAAAATAAAAAAAAAATTTAAGTAAATCTGTATGGATTCATTATGGATGAAAGTGTGGAAATCAAGCATTCTCAAACAGAAAGCAAGAAAAATTATTCAGATATTTGCTAAGCATTATTCAGTTATTCCTAACTACTAGTATATCAGCTGCAAATGCCTCCTATAGCATATTCTACCCATAAGGGAGAAACAGTAGAATTTTAACTAGTTCATGACCCTAGAGCCATGCTGGCATAGTCTTTGGATTAACACAAACTCAAAAAAATCTATCTTTTAAACCCTGAAGTTCCAGCTAACTATAATAGATTCTGGACTCAAACTGCATATCATTCATACAGCTAAGCCTTTATCACCGCTATTATTTTCTGTTGCCTTCTGGCACCACTTAGCAAGCTCCAAATGAATGAATTCTCTATCCATTGATATATACTGGGGGCATAAAGAATGCAGGCTCTCTGCACTGAAAAATAACATGCACACTTCTCTTACCTTCCTCTCTCAGTTTCTCTGAGTAGCCCTCAGAAAGATGTGCTGATTTCACATTGCTGACAAAAAAATTCCCAAATTTCTTCCCAGCATTTATTTTTCATATACGTTTTGACCTCTTTTTTACAGATCACGTGAAATTTTTTGAAGTCATAAATGGCCAGTCTTTCCCATTAACAAGTGCAGAAGCTACTTTAACTAGGTGCATGTTGGGCCTCCTGAGCACCGCAGAGTGCCAGGACACAAGATGAGCGCATGGCAGAACAGAGCATGAGTCCGAGCCAATTTTTTGGTTTGTTTGTTTGTTTGAGGTAAGAACCGTGGAAATCAGGAAAAAATATTAGAACTAGCAGAGAGATAACCATTGATAGCTCACTTAAAAAAGCTCAAAGAAGGTCAAAGGATGGAGCAAGTGCCATCCAAAACCTGCCCAGAAGGGGTGGGGTCTGACCAAGGTGGTCAAAACATTATTATGAATGCATATGAGCCTTGAAAGATTGTGGTCCTGTTGTAAGAGAAGGAAGCTCACTTACAACTCTAATAATGTTTGCTTTCTACATATTCTTACAGATGCCTACAGGCGACAGAACACCAGTGGCTTTTTGTTTGAAGTTAAACCATAGAATCATAGAACCATAGAATATCCCAGGTTGAAAGGGACCCCTAAGGCCCATTGAGTCCAACTCCTGGCTCCACACAGGATCAGCTGAGTCACAGCATATGGCTGAGAACGTCTGATCATGTGATTGATCAGTATCTGCTCCTAAATAAAAGAGTTCTGTTATTAGTTTTGGATCTTAACTCCAATACTTGGTTCTATCCTGCAAATTTAATGGAAGAAGTTCCTTTTGACCAAAAAACAAAAACAAAAACAACAAAAAAAAAGAATAACCACAAAAGGAGCAAAGATAACCACATCAGGGCATACCAGAGGTTTCAACTAGCAGAGTATATTGTCTTGCCAGCAGACAGTGGCAGATGTCTGGTAAAGTACATAAGAACAGGCGTGCACATGATGATGTCTCCCCAGAACATTTTTGTACCTTCCATTGAAGAGATTTATATATATAGTAGATACAGGATGGCGGAACTTCAGTGCACTCATGCAGATGGCAGAGGAAAAGGCTACCATGAATATACCTTGTACTCATTGCTCTAGGCATACTTTTATATACACTACTTGCATTTGCATAAGTAGCATTTCTAGTGATGTTTAGTGGATTTATATGCTGTCTATGCAGAGGCTTTTGTTTCCTTTTTAATGTGAGAAGCATATAACAAGCTTGAAGTTAGGTTTATGCTTATATAGTAAATTAGTTCAGTTAAAAATACATAGAGTATTACTGATTAACATGAGCATTATTATATGTACCTTTTATGTGATCACTGGCTGTTCCCCTCGACCAGTACACCGTATAAAAATTGTCTTTTAATGGAAGAATACTGTACGGAGACCAAAATAGAAACTGCTAAAACAAACAAGATAATTATCTAAATTTTATAATATCACTCATAAAACGTCTGCCTTTTCCCTTTATGAGCTTGATAGATTAAATTTAGGGCAGATGTTTCATATAATTTACTCAGAAAACAGGAAAATTATTTTTAAAAACTCATAAAACCTACAAAAACACAAATGAAACTAATCTAAAACATATGCAGTCTACAGGTTTAAAGGAAAAGTTAGTTATTCCTGAAGCTATGGATGGGGATGCTGAAGAGATAAAACCTTCTCTCCCACACATTTTATAGTATGAGCTATTCTGAACTGCTCTGGACAAGCAGAGGCCCCTCTAAATTTAGGGTGCAGGAGGTAGCTCTGGCACTTTCCCAGAGACAAAGAGAGAAACACAAACCCCGTTGCTCAGTGCACAGAAGCCAGTCTGTGGTGTCTTAATTGAATTAGAGGGGTACCTGCTGCAACGTGAATGTTGTGGAAGAGTATCGGGTAGAAGTATCACACACAATCTGTTTATGCATTGTAAAAGGAAGAACAGAAGCCGGTGCAATGCCTTTAATGCTTCAGAGAAAAACAACTTCTCCACCGTCAAGAGATACTGAAATCCAGTCTTTTTTTTAAACAAAGGTATTTATGACCAAAGAGAAGTAGAGACAATTTTCACAGACTATTTGAAAGATTTTGTTCTGAAGCCTCAGAAGTTTCTATGCCACAAAACTCTCAATTTTCAGGACAGTTCTGCTACAGAGATTCCAGAAAAAACAGATATCATGCATTGGCATGTTACAAGCTCTTTTAGCCCAAAGTTGCCTGTCAGTCCAGACAGTTTATTAAGGTCTGTGCTTTGAGATTCAGTTAGGAGAGCAGAATGTCTGGTGGTGCCACTAGCAGAAGGTCTGCCAGTGCTGGCACACACCATCTTTGGTTTCTCTGTTGACTGGCGCCTATTTGCTGAGTAAGGGGAAGGGTTCTAATTTTTGGAGTGTGAGACTCTTGTAATGCATGAGAAAACAGAGGTGTATCTGTGAAATATAAATTTCCTAGTCTGCCTTCTCATAGTGTTGGTTCCTGCACTTGATGAGAGAAGGAAAAGGAACTGAACCCATAAAATCAACTGAAGGGTCCTGTTTATGTCCTTGGTTAGCAGTGGTAAATAGAATAGAATAGAATAGAATCATTAAGGTTGGAAGTGACCTCAAGGATCATCTAGTCCAACCATCCCCCCACCACCTATTACCCACTAAACCACGTCCCTAAGTACCACATCCAACCTTTCCTTAAACACCCTCAGGGATGGTGACTCCACCACCTCCCTGGGCAACCCGTTCCAATGCCCGACCACCCTTTCAGAGAAGAATTTTCTCCTCATCTCCAACCTGAACCTTCCCTGGCGCAACTTGCAGCCATTTCCCCTTGTCCTGTCACTAGTTATCTGCGAGAAGAGGCCAACCCCCAGCTCGCCACAACTTCCTTTCAGGTAGTTGTAGAGGGCAATAAGGTCTGCCCTGAGCCTCCCCTTCTCCAGACTAAACAAGCCCAGTTCCTTCAGCCACTTCTCATAAGACCTGTGCTCCAGCCCCTTCACCAGTTTCGTTGCCCTTCTCTGGACATGCTCCAGGGCTTCGATGTCTTTCTTGTGGTGAGGGGCCCAAAACTGGACACAGTACTTGAGGTGCGGCCTCACCAGGGCTGAGTACAGGGGGACAATCACCTCCCTGTAAATTAATAGACAGACAAAAATCACCATCATAAAATAAATCCAGTGTATTTCATTTGCAAGTTTATCAGAAAGTATGAAAATAAGGAATCCATATACCTATTACTCTTCACTTATATATGAATAAAAAGCACCAAACCAAAGAATCTCTGTTACATGCACAAACTGTGGGAACAAGCTCTAGACAAAAGAAATCCAGCTACTGTGTTGACAGTAGTCACGGGTTTCAGGATCACAAGAGAAGGAATAAATATTCTAAGCCAAAATACATGCTCAAAAAATACCCAAAACTAAAGGAAAAAAAAATCAGCTTCTCAGTCCCTGAAGTTCAGAGAGATGGGATATCATGGTTCTTCTGCCTAAATACCTCCCTGCCTCGAAAGCAGATCGGCTAGAGAGCAGATCCTGCTGCTGCTGAATCCGAACACTTTTTGTGCAGCAGCAAAACTTTCCTTTCCAAGAGTTTACCCCTTTACACATTGTTCCTGCTGGCAACACATCATAGCCTGTTTTTGTGAGTGTGATAAAGGGGATTTGGCACTGGAAATACATGCTCTGTGTGTGATACCAAATGAAAGTAGCAAAGGAATGGATGAAAGCTACCAAGTGTTGCTCAGCCATCCTGTGTATCATCAGAAAGAACAGTCAGCTGCAAGCAGAACAGCAAACAAGAAGCCTGTCTCAGACTCTCGGGGTAGTAGAAATTAACTCAATGAACTAAAATGTGCTGTATGATTCCCTCTTATGGAACAGAGTCCCGTGAAAGGCAAACATTCACCCTCTAAATATGGAAGTAAATGTTTTCAAAAGTGTCACCATAATAAAAGCTGTGGGCCAATTCCTCTTTCAGAGCACATGTCAGGTTACAACAATGCAGGGAGAAATATGTAAACTGTTTATGATGGGTAGCATTAAGGCAGTGCAGGACAAACGAGCTCAAATACCTGATCTGAGGTAGGAGAAACAACAAGTTCTCTTTGATGCGGTATAAACACATGATCTTGAATAGATGTGGCCAAGGCCCCAAAAAAAGCTTCAAAAATAGTTAGCCTAGTTCACATTTCAGTTCTTCCACAGGCCGTAAATAAGCTTCAAAGAGTTATAAAACCAGGCAGCAGACACCAAATGCATGCAATCTCGGAGCAGTCCTAGTAAAAGTACATCACCACCTCTCTGCTGCACAGAAAAATTAAGCAAATACTTTGTTCATACACGAGTGTACACGCGTATGTGCGTTAACTTCAGAACATTTCTATAGTTTATTAGGTACTGGCACTAACTAAAGTTTTGTAAACATTTTCATGATTGTTAGTGGTAAAGAGAATATTTGTGGTGCATGGTCACTAAGCAAACAGAGTGAAAATACTTTTATAGTGAATATAAACAGTTTTATGGAGTATCAGAGAGCAAGAGGAAGCTGCAAATGTAGAGCACCAGCAGCTGTTCTGGGGCAAGGCGGCTGCTCTGGATCCAGCTAGTAGCAAACTGTATTTGGGTGTGGGACTCTGTAATGGAATATAGCAACTTTTAAAATAGCTTAAGTCATAAATGGATGGGAGGACTTACTTCTCTCTTCTTTTTTTTTTTTTATTTTTTAATAGAAATTGGGAAAATGGTCTAAAAATGTTCCTGGACCATCACTTGAATAAAACATTGAATGTATTTCAGTGTTATTGACACCCTTTCTCAGTCTGTTTTCCATGAATATTCAGTTTACTGATAGAAAAGCTTGGAAAACAGAAATGAAAGCCTCTGCAAGGATATATGACATTTCCAGACTATATATATTTTTATAAGATCCAAATTCTGAGAGATACATTTGTTCTGCCACAAATAAATAATAAAAAATAAAAGCACTAGAAAACTATGCATTCAGGCAAATTTATTTATGAACACCGAAGATATGTTTGCAGAAAGCTGTTGGCAAATACCTGGGAAAACAAATATACTGGAGAGTAGCCATGATGGCTTATGGGAAATTTATCACCTAAAAAAATTAGATTATATTTGTAAAATTTCTTACTCAGGTCCAGTCTCACAAATACGCTAGGCTGTTATGCTGCAGCCAGGGCTACTCGCCCAGCAAGAAGTTGTTCCTTCCCTTGAGGTTACTAGAGTAACGTTTCATTGCCAACCATATATTTTGTGGTCAGTGATGAGTACATTTTGTTTTCATCCTCAGAAACATACTCGGGTGCAAAGCAGTGTCACCAATCCCACTGCGTATGTTGTGACATGTTGGTACTCACCCTGGGTGCCAGGCAGTGTGTGTGTGCCTCCGTTTAGAGGCTCCGTGGTGTCTACTCACCGATGGGTTTCCATAAATGCTTCTGGTTTGCCTATCAGTGGATTTCTTTCCCTGACAACCAGACATAAATGGGTTGTATGTTCTTCAGGCAGCTGCTGTAATTTATTGTGGAAGACAAACCCAGCAGTATTAAAGCTGCCCTACAAGTAATGTAACCATACTAACTGGAAGGAAAATTGACTTTTAACTTCATGTAGCTGAAGAGACTGGGCACAGCAGTGACTTTGTCTTATTCGTGCAACATACCCACACAGAGATAAGTTCAGCCAGCTGTTTTGGCTGGGGGGAAAGAAGAGGTGCAGCTCGCTCAGACCAGCGTGTCCTGCATACAGTTGATCCAGAGTATCCTCGGTAGGACTGGGAGAAAAAACATGCCTTTGATCCATTCTCATTGCCAGATCTTTGTGAGCTAAAGGGGTCTACCTTACATCTTGACAAGACCAACTTCTTGGTCTGATCCATGGCTGCAGCCATTTTGCAGCAAATCCGCTTTCATCTCTGTCATTTATTCACACTCTTGGTTATTCTACTCATTATTGTAATACATTGCACTTGTAATTGTGATAAATTATCTCTATGCATGAGATGGCTCTTTGGGGATTCCTTGGACACAGTTTTCAGAAGAACTCAAGATTCATAACTGTCATCAACAAGAAACCGAAATAGTCCCTACCATCATTTGTGTCTCTGAATCATGTGTAACAAATTGTCAACACACTCCAGGGCTGATAGCCATGGATATCAGTCAAATTTCTGCCAAACTTCACATTGTTATCCTTGGCCTACCAGCCTAAATATACTAAGCTCAAATATTTCAGTATTGTTCCTACTGTATTCCAGTCTGGAGAATGGTTACATTTTCCCCATTTCTCATCAGGAAGAATAGATTGGCTATGGGCATCATTAACAATATCAAAGAAAATGCAGACCGGGCTTCCTTAACTAAAGCATTAATTAACATCTTTCTGTTAACCCCCTGTCTCTCCGCAATCAACAGTATTCCCATTTATACATGAAAACCAGTTGGACTAACACCAAGCACAGACTGACAGAGAACACTAATCCTACACTGAACCAGCACTACATAAGCATCCTTGCGCTGTACTTTCATAATTGTCTTTCACTCTTGTTTAAAACAGTATAACTATCAATAATGCTTTGTTCAGTACGTGTGTATATAATAATGTATACGAGGCCATTATTATGGTGTTCACTGTGGAAATAATGCAGTCATACAAAAGACACATTGCTCAAAATAAAACCTAAGATAAATAAAGGAAGCTATAAAATGCTCTGTTGGGCCCACTTCTGGACCTATTTAAAGTCAATGGCAAAGTTCCCACTGACCTCAAGCAGGAACTAGCTTCTTTTTCTCTTTCTAGTTTTGTTTAGAAAGAAATATAATGACAGACTTGAAAGGTAAGATGAAATATTTGGGGAAAGGGAGATGGAGAGAAATAAAGGAAAAAGAAATCAGAAGGGGATGAGGGAAAAGAAAGAGCTGTATTTTTAACATTTTGCATAGGATTGCTTCGGGGTTTAGACTTTTTTAATTTTTTTTTCTCCTTTCTCCAGATTTTCCATGTTCTGGTTTTGCCAGAATACTTTAGTATTTTAATACTCGCATTTCTCTCTCAGCTCTTTCCACCCTCTTCTCTGCGGGCACTTCTACTCGCCCCAACGGGCATGCAGTGCTTCTCAAAACTAAAAATGTGTTTGCCATTAAATATAATGTGTAAAATCTTACAATGCCTTCAGAAAAATAACGCTCATCACCAAAATGAGGGGGAAATGGTGCATAATCATACATATAATTCACAACATTTATTTCCCCGGTAATTAATGTTGTCAGATTTTTCCTACGTTGAATAGTCATACCTGAGGTGCCTGGCATTAAAGGGCACATTCGCTGCTGACATAAACGCTAACTGCAGCCACTTTGGTGAAGTTATCTCCAATTAAGCCAGCCATTACATTCCCTTCAAGGTATGCAATACATGTTAAACGATAGAAACAATTCCAGGAAATGCCGAGTACTTCTACGAACTCTCTTTCATGCGCGTGTGTGTCCCCCGGACCCGGACCCCTTCTCCAAATCTGCCGGTTTTGTGCTAAGTGCCGCCTTGGCAAAGCGCGATGAGGGCCGGCGCTGCGCGTCCTGTTTACCCTCGCAATTAACGAAGCGGCGTTCAGCGAGAGACACCAAAGAGCCTGCTGCACTTAAAGGGCTAAGGAGAGGTGATAACAGCCCTCGCTCCGTTAAGGCTGGCTGCCCAGCTTTACTGAAAATGTAGTGACAGATAAAACATAAATCAACATCCTTATCATCCCGGTTTCCTTGCCTGCCAAATGGGGGTTTAGTTTATCAGCGACCCACGGGCCCGCTGGCGGCCTTTACACTTACAGCTGGTCAGCGGGGTGGGACAGGGTGGAAGCTAAATGGCTGCTCTAAAACGCCTTGGTGTAAACAACCTGGGGAAGGACTTCCTTGAACTGCCGGTTACCTGAGTGCGATCCATCTCACTAAAGCGCCTGCCCCGAAAGGGGTAGTATTGCCAGGAAAGAAAACAAATAAAAGACACCCAGCGTGTCCTGGCGCAGGCACTGGCTGGGGAACGCCGTCCCCTTGAGGGGGTGAGGAGCTCTCAGCTAGGAGAAGTCCTTACGGCAGGGCTCAGGAAGTGAGCAAGCGTCTCGGAAAGAAAGGGACTTTGTTTGCAGTGCAAGTGCACCCGCCTGCCTCCCTCATGCCGTGACTGGGCTGCACAGCATTTATATATATATATACATATATATGTGCATATGTACGGTATTAGCTCAGACTCCCTGCGAGCCCCATTGCAGGTGTGGTGGGGGCACATCTTTCAAAGTCTCCAGTGTCACCCGAGGCTCAGGAAAGGAGAGGCCTGTATCGAGGGCGTATTCACCCCCTGTTGCAAGCCAGAGGACTTCTTTCCCTGCATTGCAAGCAAGTTGCTAGACATGTAGGGATTTTAAAAGTATTTGTCCCAGTTCCTGACATCACAATTAGATTTTTGCATTAATCCCAGCTTGGAAAACTCAATTAAATTGGGCCTTGCTCATGGGGAGGGTGGAAGTTCAGATTGGGAAGCGCCCCAGGTTTTGCTAGTTATGGGAAGGCACTGACATAATCACCCTCATGCCAACACTTAGTGAGGATGAAATTAGCATTTGGATCAGTGGTTTATTTCTGCACTGAGACCTACTGTGGCAAATAACTTCTTGGGAATTTAAAGTGAGGCAACTGTGAGGTTTATGTCACTGTCAAAAAGAGCGTCAAATGCAGGCAGATCTGACAGATACTAGCTCAGGACTTTTTTTTTACTTTTTTTTAACTAAACTTGAATTAATCTTGAAAGTGTTCATTTTTTCCTGTCCCAGTAACATTTCATTATAGGAAAGTAGAACTCCAACTACATTTTATTTAGACAGCAAACTACTCTGTATTCCTTTGGACTTAGAAAGCCCCAACTTCTGGCAACAACTCCATGGAAAAGATGGGCAGAGCACAGGCAAACCACGGGCAGAAAGTGAAGACGCCATGTCACATCCGTGCTGTTGTACAAAAAAATGCAAAATGTACAGACTGCATGGTGTTATATACATTAGAGCCAAACCTTCTGGCAAAAGAAGAAGATACATTTTACAATGAGATTTTTGCATACTAAGTCTTCTTCACAAAGAAACATTCTGTAAAAGTGCTTCTAATACATGGAACATAAAGAAAGAAGCATCTATTCCCTGCCGCATGTTCAGACTTGCATATTTTAGGAAGCCATTTGTAATAAATCACCTATATGCAAGAGCTTGTCTCCCTGTCTTTCCAGTGCACAAACATATACTACAGATGAAATTGCTAGAACCAATGTGGCAAGGGCAAAAGCTTCCCATTACAACCTTCGCTTATGGTATAGCTAAACTTTACCACTGAGCTAAAAATTTTCCTGTGGCAGATATCCCCTTCCAGTTCTCTTTTTGTGTACTTGTTTGTTTAACAGTATACTTCGGCAAGGTTACCCAAGCAACAGTAGCATACTGGCAGCCGTAGTTAGCCAAAAGTCTCCACAAAAGCTCATACTGTGCATGCTCGGAGCATACATACAAGAATTAGTTAGTACCCAAGAAGTCTGTCAGAAGAGCATGTTTCAATTTAGAGCTACAAGGAGCTGAACAAAGCTTTTCTTGGGAGAACAGATAGCGAGAGAGTGGTCTCTGGAAAGGACAGAGGTGAGAGCAAAGCCTTTCCGCTCTGAGAGTGCTCCAGGCAGAGAGGCAATGGAGGAAAAGGACTGACTCGTAGTGCCAGGAGAAGTGGAAGGCATATTTGGAGATGCAGCAAGTTTATAGGAGCTGGAAAGATGAGAGAGAGAAGGAAATATGGTGGGAAGGAAACCAAAGGCAGAAACCAAAGGCAAAATCAGAGAAAAAGAGAAAGGCCAGAGCCAGGGTGTATGAAAGGATGAATGCAAGAACCAAGCAGAGGTAGAGGGAAAAAGAGAGTCATTACAGGGATGCTGATGAGCAGAAAGGTTGTAAATGTCAGTGACTGTTCTACTTTAGTTCAAAGTTTCCAAACTACCTCTACTATAAGCTGTGAAATGCACTTACAAAAATGACTAGCTGTCCTTTAGCTGCTGAAAATAGCCTAAAAAAGGCAAATTGCCTACTACTACGGCTACTAATTATGCAGCCAAAAGTTTGTCTGTTCAAACAAAACTGCAAACTAGGTTTTGAGAACAAACAGCTGCCTATATCTGTTGGTGTCTTGCAGAACTGACACATGACAGAATTGACTCTGAGATGAGCTTTTTTCACTGCTTTTAATAAACAAAGAACAACAAGTGGAATTACATTTCAGAAGTGACCTCTCAATGTTATGAATCTCAGGTTGTCCAGATAACTTTAATTCCTCTCACTCATTCAGATGTTTCATGAGAATAGGTCACTACTGTTTTTTTCCCATGCAGCTCATTCATACATGTTCAAGGTCTAATGAAGGACCCTGTTGTGTTCCAGGTGTTATGTACAGGTCACACAGTTTGGAAAAGGCTGTGGTGTTGCACTGTGGCCAGAGAACGTAGTCCCTAATGGAGCCCCTCCAGAACACAGGATCTGCTGCAGACCACAGGCTAGCCAAGCACCACTAAAGATGGCCTACTAGGTCGGATTGAAGACCACAGCTTGGAAACCACCGGATTATGAAAAAAACACAATAATCTTTTAATCTGTACTGTTAAACATGCAAAGGAGAGCTTTTCTTGGAGGACTGTCAGGCCTGAGTAAGAGATAGACTCTTCGCTATAGTATTGCCACAGAAACTGAGTGAAAATACAGTGGATGGACTGTGTGAAGGAGAAATACTGTCTTCCAGAAGTCAGCACAAACATAGATAACTCAAAGAGAATGATATTTTTTTGTCTACAAAACTTGTAAATGTAATTCAGACATTGACATCAGAACTTTCAAATTTTGCATCACTAAAACCTTCATTAAAAACTGAAATGTATATGGTAACCAGCAACATAAACTGCAGTTCAACTTCTTGCATGAAAATATCACCCTGGATGTGTTGCAGCCATGACCAGTACTAAGTCAGAATTTATCATGCAGCTAAGTGTGAGAGCTGAATGCCAAATAATTTGATATCATGAGTTTGGGCTTTCATATGTGAACAAAAAATTTATAATTATTTGGCCCATTATAAGTTTTTCATGTAAAAGGTAATGAAAGAAAAGGTTATTTTAGAAAATTGACACATTTCCTGACAAAGACAGAGTTACACAATTTTGAAAGATAATATTTAGCCTTTGGAAAGGCCAAAATTCTTTGGACTGACGCAGAAGTTAAAAAGACAGATCTTGCCAAATGTAGAGCAATTTTTGAAGAATTACTCTTTTTCACAATACTAATACAAAAATTCTTGGACATGAAACTGAGAACTCTGGAACAGGAAGGAGAAATGATAGATGCTTTAAAGAACGAGTCTATTTAGAAGCAGTTTGTCTGAATTCTGTAACGTATGCTGACAACAATACATTTTCATGTCTGACTGTATTTTACTAGCTCATTTCTTCACTCACAGAAAGTAGTCTATTTAGCCCATGACATTTCAAAATATATCTTTTAAAAGTGGATAGTGCTGGCTTACTTTTATATTTTATGAAAGAAAGGAAACAAAAAGAGACACTATGTGAAAGAGAATGCAAACATATATAAACCTATTCATACGCTTATACTGGGATTGATAAACACCATCTTGAAGAAGTGGAATTAACAATGAATATTTACATTTTCTGCAACCTTCCATACCTGCAGTACAAGGAACTCCATAAATTTTTACTTCTGCAGGTGGTAAATGCACTTCCTCTGAAATACAGCCCCCTATATAGAGTTTCTGTTTGTAAGAATATTGTTTATAAAGAATCTTCTTATTCAACTCTTTTTTTTTTTTTTTTTTGCTATTGAAGGCTAAAGCATTACAAAATTGTAACATGAAATCAAATTCTGTATTATATACTCCATAAACCTGAGACTTGTTAAGATGCTTATGTTCTGGTCATTAGCTCTAGGACCAACAGCAGTTGTATCAAAAACTTCTGCAGTGTGCTTTTGAACTTTGTCACAATTCAAAAGTATTAGGAAGAGTTTATTCCTAAATTACTTCTCAAATTAGTAAAGTACGTGACCAAAGATGGTGTTTTATGCTCTTTTTCTTTGTACATCCTTATTTCATTCCACTTCAGAAAAGTTACATTTCTGAACTGTTTCCATTTCAGGATATGTTGAGGAAAATTCCACTCAAATGAAAAATATCGTAATAGCAAAGAAAAAAATAAGGGAGGAAGTAAACAGCAAATACTGAGAACACAACATCTGTAAAATGCACCAACAATTCCAAGCTTGCAATGGGCTGTCACTACACAGGCAAAGAGGAAATTTCATTTAAAAGTTATAAAAATGACCTTGTTTTGAACCAAGTGAATGTGATTATTTCTGAACCAAACGGAAAGTTAAGAAGTTTGGATTAAATGTTTTACCAGTGCCAATGTCCCAGAACTTTCTTTGGCTCTATATTCTCCTTTCCTATGTTTGTCAGCTGAATTTAATGTTCTCTTCTTTTTGTCTTCTGGTTTCTTTGACCTTAATGTGACATTTTAGTTGGGTGATTAATTACTACTAAATGGCACTGCATTTATTAAATGGAGTCCTTGTCTGCGTAAGAGAACAGTTACAATGCAACGATTCAGATTGATAAGCTTAAATATACACAGTTAGATGTGGTAATATCTAATTTGTCAAGGGTCTTGTGGCTAGCTTTTCTGCCACACAGCTAGAGAGGAGATGTGATTGCACAAAAAGCTTAATATTCTGAGCTTAAATGTCCTTGGTAAATTGATCTTCTCCATCATGTAATCTTATTTCAGAGTGTGCAGGAGACAGTAAAGTTCCACACAAGCCTAAGTTGCCTTAATACTAGGCCTGAGGGTTCCTGACCATAAAAATAAAAGCTATGTGACAAGATTTGTATGTCTCTTTTCCGCAGCAGACAACGGCTGACTTGCCTTGCCAGAAGCCTTCTTTCTGGGTTAATTGAATTTAAAGAAGAATAAATGTCAGTAAAAGGATGAAAGGTTCATTGAGAAAGAAAAGATCCATCTATAGTTTGAACACCTAAGTGAAAAAGAGATTGTGAATATTTAATTTAGTAAGTGAAACACCAGCAGCTGACATTGTAATCAACCAGGTTACTATTGTGTCAGCTATATTCTCCCAACACCGCTTTATTCTTTGTTTATCTAACTAAGCTGATTGGGAACATTTTCTTTTTTAATTCCCCACCCACCCTTGCCCCAGAATCATCGAAACAAAACCTTACAAGCAAAAGGTTGGTTTTGATCTAACATCTGCTGGGAAAAAAAGAAATTTAGGCCCAAGGTGGGTGACCTGGATAAAATTAAAATGGAAAGGAGACTTTCACAGAAAGCTTGGTGGTTTGGGTACTCATGGGAAAGACAGACAGTAGTTGGATCTAGTTCCTGTCAATTCTTTTCCCTCTGCTTAAACACTAACTGGGCCAGCAGCTTTATCTCAAGCCTGCAGGTAGTTTTTGACAGTGCAGACTGTAGTAGTGATGTAGAGAGACAAGGCATTCATCTCATCTGAATGTAGGTGTTTACAGGGATCTCCTTGTATAGATTTTGGAGAAATGGATAATGTTTGGGCACGCATCCTTGGAACAGCTTTAGATCTCAGATAAATACCTCCATATCAACACAGAGGGAATTAAGATGTGAACCTCCACCGGAGAGATATTTACACGTGATCAAGGAAGAGCTCTCACCATTCTTTTGGAAAACAGAAGCATGAGCACTATAAGATATATGAATACTGTTCCCACGACAACGATTCAAGCTGAACTCTGTGCACAAGAAGATACTTGAACTTGTATGCTCTGTGGATTTGCAGACAGTACCGTCTGAAGACACTGAAATAACCCTGCCTTGAGGCCAAACATCAGTAGTAAAGTGAATCTAAATGAATCAAGAAAGGCCGTAATCCTGACTACCTCTAAAAGGATTATAGTGGTGTCTTGACTACTGATGACAGTCTAATGATAAGATTGCATAAGAAAAACATTCTTACAATTCTCATTAAGGATTAAGTCACCACTCTCTCAGTTGCTCCTGTGTAGATTTGTTCACCTCCATCTTCCATTAGGATCAACAGGAAAAGAGGCACATTCCTGCTGCCCAGAATCCTATGGGCTCAGGATTACAGGTAGGGAGATGCATCAGATGTGTGCTTTGGCAGATTCAAAATATTCCTCTTTTGAAAACGTTGCATACTGGAGATATGTCAGGCACTTCTTCATGAAATTTTTTTAGAAATTAGATTCAACTACAGAAACAGCATTTTAGTCTGGGCATAGAATCTTCTGAAAAAGCATTCATTCCCTACTTTCTTTGGAGAACAGAAAGATTTTTTTATTGGTGTAATTTGCTGGTTTTAGGATTCAGACCAAAGACACAGTTAATAGTTTGTCCCCATGATCTTCAGAACAGATTTCTAGAAAACACTGGGCAACTTTGCAAACGTGGTTACTATCTTGGTGTTAAAAATAGTGGAAATATTTTTAAGTGTCAGAATGTTCTATTTCTAAAATAGTTTTAAGTGTACTCTATATGATTATTAAAACCTTGATGACACCAACGCAATTAATTTCATGTATATCTAAATGAATTTGATTGATTGATCCAAAGGAAAATTTTACTTCAAGAAAGTATTGGAAATATTCTTAAAGATTTTACAGGTCACAAAATGCACTTTCAAACCAGGTCTAAACTTTCATTTTGGCAGATGATAAAATATTGTATTATGTCCTTTATAGCACTTGTGAATTTGCAAACTGTAGACGGGACATAGGCAGAGAATTTACCTTTTGTGAAAGATGTGGTAGGCTACCATTTTTGATCATTCAAAATATAAGAATGATTCTTTCTGTTCAAATCACAAGACAGATTACTTTGTAGACATTAAACTAAAAACTCAATCTAACATACCTTTTTCTATAGACAGAGGAAAAAAAAAGGTCACAGATTCATAGTATGGACTGTTGATCAGCATGATAATCTGCAAGTCGTAGTTTAATATTCTCCTCTCTGCCAAGATAAGTGATCAGAGAAATAACTGAAAGTCTGCAAAATGGATGAGTATAATATTATATGACAACACATCAGTAATGGTTTCAAATGACAAGCAAAGCTGGACAGGGAAAAATAATATTTTAAAGTCTTCTCCCCTTTCTCCCAAACACACACACAATTTCCTCTAGAAGAAAACGTGAGAGAAATAAATGCATTGCTCACTCTTTCTCGGAGGTATATCAAATGCTGATTAGGTCTAAATCTTCTGAATTGTAATGTGACCATCAGAGCAAAACTTGGCCTTACAATGCTTTCCTGTAACTCAAAGGGCTGCACAAAAGTGACTGTGTTGAAAGAATTATAGCCAAGGACATAACTGTAATGAAGTATTATCACGGACATATAATATTATCAAAATATCAAACTCTACACATGTCAGCAGTCACCCAACATGATTAGAGGCAGATCTGGTTTTCGGTTTAGGTAAATGTAGGCAGTTGTTTACATTGGCAGATCACAGGGGCAAGGGAGGAAATGAAATGCCCCCTTACAGGGTGCCATGGCCCCACTGCCTGTTTTGTGGACCCTGAGAGAAAGATAGGCAGAAAGAGGACCTGCGTGCCCCGTGACCAGATCAGCTCGAAGAAGGAGCAAAAGGCTAGTGTTTCCCTGCCCACCACCAGTTCCTAGTAAATCTGCTCCCTCCCAGTAAATCCACACTTTATTTCTCCAGTCCTTCACATTTACCTTCAGGGATAGGGGGAAATAAAAAAAACAACCCTCCTCTCCACCACCACTTCCAGATGGCTGGTGACTCCCTGGAGCTCACAGCCAATTTCTATAAAATCCTTTCCCTGAGAAATGCCACCAGTGCAGGCAAGGTTTGCAGCAGGTCATCAAGCCCTTCGACTTGCTCCCAGGTCTGCACCTTCTTTCAGAAGCTGTCACAGTGCCTCAATGGCTTCCCCTTGCAAGCTGCCTTCTGCAGGTCTGGGTGCTGATTCACTGAGCAAACAGGCACGTATTTAATCGAAACATACCCACCACCGAGCATGGCTAAAGGTGAGCATGTCGAGGACAGGCAGCGTCTGCTGTCAGTTTTCAATTCTTTTGAACTGCAGCCTTATACAACCATCCTCTGTGCCTGTTATTTATGAGGTGAACTGAGGATATGACAGCCTCATCTGTTGATGTGACAGAAAAAGCACATTGTTCACTTTGAACCTTGCAGAAACGTGGAAAACTTTCTTGTGCTCCTTTCAGCATAACCCTGCTCCAAGAACCATGTCGACTTGTAATAGCTTCTGTTTATGCAGTGCAACAAGCTGAGGTCAGTGGGAAAGTGTCAGCTGCAGCGTATGACTTCGCTTTCACTGCATCATGGAACTTGGCACAGCCTCGAAATGACAGATAACAAACTGCATTCTATAGCTTTCAAAACCCTCAAAGGATATGTGGCTGGGAAAGGCTTGCAAATGCCTTCTCTTGATTAATAGTCCCAAAACTGAAGTAATCATAATTTAGTCCTAGCAAAGAGATGTACTTCTTTGCAGCAGCAACAAAGACAGACACGAAAGCCCACAAACCTACACAATACACAGAAATCATCTTTAAAGAAATTCACAGTCATCATGCCAGACACTAAATGAATTATTTCTCTCATTTCTTGTCTCACCGCAGCTTCCTCCCACTTGGACACACATGTTAGGCATTCAGTTAACCTCAAGAATAGCTCTCCGGGCCCTATCGCTGTATCTGCACTCCCCATCACGAGGGTATGTTAGACTACATTTTTGCAATGCAAAAACAGTGACATCATTTTTTATTTAAAGTAGCTTGTCTGTAAGAACATTTCAATTATACCCGGCCCAGCTCAGCCCCAGAATATGCGCGCTCCTATGCACTTTCCCATTCTGTGCTGCGCACGTTGTTCAGAGCAGCTTCCACTCACAGCTCTGCGCTACGTACCCCGTTCTGAACCTCTCATTTACTATCTACGGCAGCTGCATTTGCTTCCCCATCTATAACTTTCGCCGACCTCCTGCTCTTGCATTGCACTTCCTGGGAAGTGTTTTGTTCACAGACCCAGTGGAGGAATATGTTATGACAATGGAGTTTTAAGGAGAGCTTTTTTGTTTTGTTGTGTCATGCACTTTATCCATCCCATTTTGTCATCTGGTGGTTTTCCTTTCTTGTTCTAGCACATATTTCATGGCTAAAGCTATTTCACAGGCAGCCTTGGAAGTCAATCCTTTTTCAGATAACAACTTTTTTCAGCTGATCCACCTTCCTATCTACTTACAAATCCATCAGAGAGTGCTTTTTTTGGCTACAGTCCTGCATCATATACTGCAATATTTATAGAATGAGTTAGAATGTCATGATATTCACCAGCCTGAGGTGAATCACAGAATTATTTTTTTTTAATTACCTTCTTTGCAATCAGGAAATTCAGCTTAGGATAATAACACAGAGCTTCATTGACTGTGGTGAAATGCAGAGAAGAAAACCTGCAAGACACCCGCAGGACCTTCATCTGGGGAACAGCTACCCTTTTTTTTTCCCCCAGAAAAGACTCAATTTTTAATTGTTTAATGGCTTCTTAGATCTACTAAGCAGCTGTTCCTGATGGCTTATACATTCAAAAGAATATGTTATGAAACTAAATAAAGGGTTAATTATCCTGACAGAGCCTTTGATCACTTTCTGGAATCTCATGCTGTGAAGTGCCATCTCTCTGATTTCACTGAAGGAATCTCACCTGCGCTTCACAGTCTTCCCTATTTATTGGCTGGTCTCCTCTTCATTGAACTGCCTTGAATATTGCGTTGACAAGCCTTAGTGAAATTCCTATTCAGTCCTGTATCCTGATAATATATACAAGTAACATATGGCAGAAGGTCTAGAAAAAGTCTTTAATTAAAGCCAAGTGTTAGAATTACACTGTCTTTGGGTTTCCTTGTGTTTCCCGACTCTCTCTTTCTGTTTGTGTGTGTGTCCAGTTCAGAACAGAAAATTATTGTTGAGAGCAGAGTTTTCTTTTAATAGTATCTAGTAAATAATATGACAGATAATTTGTTTTGTTGCTTACTGTAAAAGTACTGCTCTATGTGTGCAGTTTTAGGATATTAACTGCAGAATTGGAAATGTTTATACTTTCAAAGATGTATCTGATTATGTACTGTTCAAGTACAGTAAAATAAATACTATGGATATTGTCTTTTTTCCTTCTTTTGCCGAATCAGGTCTTTTGAACATTCTCTTTTTATCAGGAAGCACAAGATACCTTTCTTAAGACAAGAAAACAGAGCAAAACCCTGAAAGTAGGTTGCATAATCTAATGTGCCATATTTGCCTTCTGATAACCCTCGCCAACAACATCTAAAAGTAGTCATTTGACTTTTAGTGACAGCCACTGTTCATGTTATCTCTACAAATTTCCTTCTTGAAAGAGCTGGTCCTCTTACTGTTTAGATACCACTGCTTCTGCATTTGCAAGGACAGAGGTGGTGTAGTTGGCTTTGATTCAGTTCTTACATAGTGTCTGCAAAGATTTAAACACATCAAAGTGTCAGTTAGATCGAATGAGCCAGAATCTATTTCAGAGTAATTGAAAGTTTGACTTGCATTTGCCCAAACTCTATTTATTTATTTTAACTTCACTAAAATTCCCTCAGGATTATAAAATCAATTGCAGCCCTGTTATCTTTCCCTGACTACACTCCCTCAATGCCAGCAGTCTCTGAAATGTTTCTTAGAAAAATCTGAACTCTAAATACCTGTTTTTTACAATGAAACAGTGGGAGCATCTCATATGGAAGTACCTGCTGTTCCATCTTCAAATGAACGCATGCCTGTTTTTTTCTTAACATTTGGTAGTAAAAGGAAAGCCAGGAGGAATACGTTTCACAAAAGCCTTTGAACTAACTGAAAATCAAATCACATTTACTTTGAAGTAATTTTAAAAAACTTCCATTGTGCTTTTTTGATCCTACCTTATGTTTTCAGGCCTATGATATCACCCTAAAACCTTTCATTCATTAAAAATCTCATCAAACTTGTTGAGATTAGATTTACCTCTGACCCGATTTAGAGATCATGAGGCATATCCAGGCTTTATGTCCATTCTTTTCTATCAGAAAAGGATTTAAAGTCCAAAGAGCCACTTCACTGGCATCTTAGCATTTACATCATACTGCTCAGACGCTGCTCTGGGCTGTTCATCTCATCTTATTCACCCACCGCTTCTTAGGCTGTACAAGCACCTCTTAAAGGAAGACATGTGACCTACAGTATGTTTCTGTAAAATCATCTGAAAGTCAGTTCTACACTCTCTTCATTTCTATGAAGAGGAGAGAAAAGGCCTGGATCCTTATTCTGTTATTTTTATTTTAAGGAGTGCACAGAAACAGACTCTCCTAACTAGGAGACTGGCTAGAGGTTGGCCCCTGTGTGAGGGCTGAAACTGTCTTTCCTAATCTCATAGATCAAAGGTTAGAAACATTTTTAACACTTCACTAATGACAATCATATTCAGGAGGAGCTACATTTATATTTATTTTGAAAATAGTTGCTTATATTTCAATATCAAGTTTATGCTTTACCTGGCTTCAAGGTCCCTCAGACTCATAAAAACATACAACCTTCTTCACCCCTTTCAGTTAGAAAGTCTTAGAAACACCATGCTAGTAGTTCAAATTCTAGATTTTTGTGCAGAAATTCACACACTGGAGAAGAAGAGATAAGGTCTCCAAAATCCAGTGACTAATTAATAAGCCCCCCTCCCCCAAAAAAATCAATAATAAGAAAAAACAGTGTCAAGTCTTGACATTTGCTTCTGCACCAAAAGTCTTCCCTTATTCTAAAAGGTTGAGAACTATGCTATTTACACTGGCTTGAGGATATTTATGTCAGCTTCAGACTTGTCCCACTGAAGTCATAGTCTCTAACAAGCCCATTAATGTGTCATCAGGGCATAAGCAAATACGTTCGAAAGTAAACATTCACTTTAAAAAAATTACCTCCTTCTCCACCATGCTCTTCAAGGCCAAGAATGTATCCATAATAAGCATTTTGCCTAAATGGAAGCCCAAATTTTAATTTTTCTAATTATGAGAAAATACAGGATGCTTAGCTCCTGTAGTCTGGATTCTTTCTTTGCTCTTTCAAAGGTTCTTCAGGAAAAACAAAATCCTTTCTGCTCACACAGTAGGCAATGTCCCTTTTTAGGTCTGCTTCTAATAACATGAATAACATTAATCTCTCCTACAAGCTGTGCTAAGAATCTCTTTTGGGAATCAATGACATCTTTGCATTATTAATAGCTGATTCAATCTGGCTTGCTGTAGAAACAGCTTTTGCCGATGTGAGATTAGGTTCAACTAACAGCCTTACGAATTTCAGCATGTCTTTATCTAGCAGGGTATTTTAACACAGTGTCCTTCTGTGCCCAAGAAATATAGCCAAACAGAAACCATGCCTGTCTGGTATCATCAGTCATGAGCAGGCAATTCTCAACTACATTTTTTCTGCATTTATTAAGGACTCAAAGGGAAAAACTAAAATAAGGGGGCAAACATCTTCATGATTTTTCATAATTTAACTCTGCTATTTCTTCAAATATCTTCAAGCATCTCTTTCCCTGCCTTTTCCCAGAGATTCTCTATTTCTCACTAACTTTTTTTTTGCAGTGTATTTTTCAATCTTTCTCTCACTTTGTTTCATTTTTCCTTTGAGAGTACTGCTTTGCTATCCAAACTTCCACCTATTTTTTATTTCCCATCCATGCCATAAGAATGCCTGCAATACCTTGAATAGATGCTAGGGCTTTAATAGATTTCTAACACCACAAGGGGCAGAACTGGAAGATTGACATTTTGACCCCTCGTTTACTACCAGATGAGCTATTGGGTGTTTTGGATACATTGGTTCTCCTTTTCCTGTCAGAGCAGACCATTCTTTTGCAGGTATTATCTCATCAGTCTTTCAGACAAGCGTGCACACTAAGCTGGTCTGGTTCATGAGCAATCGTTTGTTTTCCACTTTTGTTCATCTTCTTCATTAAATTAGTTTAGATGATGTGAAAGGGACAAAACTAAGAGTTTGAGAGGGCAGAGTTTGTTCCTAACAGTAGAAGGGGAACTGTTGGAAAAGAGAGAAAGAGAAAAAAATTCTCTGCACACAGCTCGTTTAAGTTGCTGATCTGAACGGTTCTTTCAGAAGGAGGGCAATAGTTTTTCCTTCATTCCATTTCAGTCCTCATTTTCACTGCTGTATTCTTCTATGCAAGGTTCAGTTTAAAAGTGGGCTCATGGAGTCAGATAATACTGACTAAAATGTACAAAAAAGTATTCTATGTTTTCATTAGAAGTGTGAAAGAAAATTGATAGTTTCAAAATTTTGAAACATGCTGTTGAGAAGTTTAACCTTTTTTTTTTAGCTAGTAGCAACTGAGAGGGGACTTTAATAGTGAAAATCCTCTTTCTTTCACAAAGAGTAGATTAAATTGTAGATGCAAAGCAAAATGGAAATTCTGGTAGAAAAAAATTGATTTAAAAACGTTTTGGCAGAGAGTGGTTTTTACCACCTGGAATAGTGACTTGAATCTACAAAACATTTCAGATACTATCCACAATAAGGAGAACTGCTGACAACGCTTACGACACAATTTGGAAGAAACTGAGAAGTAGGAGTAGCAGACAAACAGAAACCAATTAGAATAGGAGTAGTGGGAACTGTATTTTTCAACTCTAAGCCTTATTGCTTTTATTACTGATGTTTTACTTAATCTTAGATATACATAAATTTTGTAATATTATTGTCTTACCTTTAAGCTAAATTTTATCTGGTTTAGAAAAATGAATAAGTGTTCCTGTCCTTCAAGCAAGAAAATAATTTCCTGAGGTGCTAAAAAGAAGGAAATATGCCTAAACAAGATGATAATACAGGATGGGTCCTAAAGCAATACGATGGTCACAAAACTAGTCAGTTCCTCAGAGAGTCTGAGCAGGATGCAGATTATGGTTGGCAAGACAAACAAGGACTATCCGCTGAGCCGCCAAGTCAAAACCAGCCAAGATAAATTCAGACCAGCAACAAAAAGGTGAAAAGGTTTGCATCACTCTAGCTAATCTCAGCTATCCCATTTCATTTACCTCTTTTTTGGTTCTAGCTATTCACAGTTGATATGTCATTCCCATCTTTGTAAGATCAACAGATTTCTTCCTCCCTTAGGTTTTACTGTAAAAATGTAGAAACTAAGAGGAAAGATCCCAAGACATATTGTCTTTTTCCTTGTCTTTCCATTAGCTTGACATCCAAGCTGAATCTGAAGAACTTTTTCGGTTTTGCTCAGCAGTATTGATAAACAGCTAAAGTCACGTGTATCTCAGGAAAATACATGGAAACATTGAAAGGATGTTTAAAAGATCAGGGGAGATTATACTATAAAACAATATTTATACTTTTCACATACCCCAGGATAGTTAGAAAATTGTTATGAGCATGTTTCAGGTTTCATAGTAAGCCCTTTTTGGGGAGAAATGAATTATTGCAGGCCTAAGAGCTATGTGGCTGCTGAAAGACTACTAGCCGATGATGGTCCCTCCCTCCAGATGAGTGCTATCAAAAATGTGGTAAGACCTTAATATTGAGCTTTAAAACTCAAGGGAGAATATGTTCACATGAAGTGATTATCTCTTATGTTTCTGGACATTCTAAAGATACATTACATTCTCCTAATAATACTTGCCTTCTTTTTGATATGATGTTTTGGAAGAACAGCTTGCACTTATAATCAGTACAATTTATCACCTATCCCCAAAGTACCCTGCCGTTGAAATGCCTGACATATATATTAGGTGTTGCGGATTTAGCAAAAATTGAATTATAAATTGCCTTGCCAGCTTTTGCCTCTGGAAATAATGAAAAAGTGAGCTAAAGAAATGTTCTCCTGAAGGATTTATTTTTAGTGGCTATAGAGAAAGAAACAACAAACACGGATTGACCAGATTTTATCATTTTAAGCACTGAATAGCTTGGTCTCAAGAAAAGTTTTCATTCTTTTGATTTTATTTTTTTTTAAAGGAAAAAAAGGCTGCACTGAGAGTGCCTGAATGTCCCTGAAAATAACTCAACTGAGAAAGGAAAAAAAAAAATGAAAACACTAACAAAACATTAATTTGTACTCAGTAAGCCCATCTGAGAATTTCGAGGTCTTGTGCCCAAATGAAGTAAAGTTAAATGTCATCCAAAATACTTTTCTCTTCTCTGGTAAGTGCTGTCTCTCAATGAATGAATTTATTTGCAATGGCCTTTTAGAGTTTAACATTATCCAATTCCTCAAAATAATAGGGCCTTTAATAAGTTATCTAAATTGGCAGAGCAATGCAGAATCCATTTCTAACAAGTATTTCAGCATCAAATGTGCTTAGTTAACCTAAATGTTGATTATGAAGGTATTCAGAAATACAGTAAGCTTTGGTAATGCTGATTTTAAATAGACACCTAAGATTTCTTCATGAACTGTGTACTTGTCTCCTAACAAGTTTCTGCATAGAAAGCAAGAAAGTTGTATTCATCTACAGTTACCTTATCTAAAAAAAAAATCAGTGTGAGTGCACACACAAATAGTTAGCCTGCACTCTTTGAGTGAATCTGAGAATAAGCTTTCCATTTACAATTAAAGCTGAAATTTTAGCTCAATTTGTGTCATCTGTAAAGAGGATATGTTTTTACCATCATATTATATTTTTTTGCTTTAATAAACTGACATTGGAACATGAGCTTGAATTCTCTGTTTCTTCATCTTTGTAAGTTTAAATAACACCCAGCATTTTGGGTGTGCATGTTCTTAATATAAGTGATAAAAGAATACAAAAATCTTATTGGGATGTGTTGTATATGTAAAGAATTTTAAAGTAGGCACTTATCAACCAAATACTGCCTCCTTCGTATATAAGTATCTTATTACTGAAAAAGCGGATCATAAACTTTTGATGTCTATTTGGTATTACTGGGCAAAACCTGTTTGAATTGTCTTTTTATAATTGCTGCATTCTACATTATGACTGTCAGATTACAGCCACATGAAATTCACCCAGCAGTTTGACTGCGTAGGTTAATGAAATATAACTGTCTCCACCACGTGGAGATGAGTGCAGACAAATGGAGTCACATGAACTTGTCCCTAAATCCAGTTGAGAAATATCAATAATATCAGAGTTTCCTCAGTTCAGCTTACAAAATGACTGCCATTCTTTAGGAAGTGATATAAAGAAACTACCAACATGGGAGCAGTGAAAGCTGTAACTTCAGAGAAGGTGAATCCTTACCAACTACAATGATTAGGATCCTTAACCATCAAGTATGAAGGCAAGAATGTCCAGCTTCTTTAGTGAGTAAGTGAATAAGTTTGATAAAGTGGAAAACAGATACACCAGTGGAAAGACTAAAATAAATTACTTATCATGAAAGCAAGACCTCCAAGGATGGCAGGGGATGATTTTACAGGAGCCCATGAAAACATATGCAGAATTGGAGTGCAGAAAATTGTAAAGCAATACCAGGATTTGAAGGGGAAAAAAATCGATTGAAGGAAAAAACACACACTCAGAGGAAGGATAAGTTTTCCTAGTAGCTGTATTTACATTTTGTTATGTGCTTCTTAGAAGGTAAGCTTTTAGTGTCTTACTTTTCCTCTTTTGCACAACTATGTACTTAATTCATTGGCCACTATGGGTGACTGAGCTTGAGGAAAAAAGCAAACAATATAAGCAAGAGGTGATAATTTATTTGCATTATACAAAATACATATAAAGGCTTACAAGTTGGGTAACATGCTGAAGAAATGTGTTGTCATCATATAGCCACGAAATATCCTGCAGATTAATCCTATGGTGGCCCTGCACGACACCTGTAGTATATGTGGGCATTAGGTCAAAATATTAGCTGGAGCTAATGATGGGCCCATTATAACCCTCCTTAGTGCTCATTACTTAGGGGACCTTTTGAAGGTGCTCTGTATCATTCTCTAGCTGACAGGCTATTCAGTGAAGGTTAGCAACTCCCTCTGAAGTCCTGTTTCTCTGTTGCAGCTAACAACCTAGTTGGGGTCATGGAAGGCACACATGGATCCTTCACCTAAATGGCAGAAATAGTATAGGAAATAATTAACATCTGCATGGGGTACAAAGATTTCGAAGGAAAGTAAATTTACTGTTTTTCAAGGTTAATTTTTTTTTCTGCATTGAGCATAATCACCACAACAATGAATCAACGTTGTTGGCATTGCACTCAGATCAGTGGAGACATGAGTGTGCATGATGTGTTCAGAAGCCCAGTGGACGAATTCTACACAGATGTTCATAGCAAAGCCAAGGGGTTAAAATAATATTCCTGTAATCCTAGCTTATACTATCAATGAACGATAGAGTTCTTCACTGATAGCCCTCACACCTGAGACCATCTTTACCTTAGAATGGTTTTTCATTCTCTCCTTTTAAGTTTCCATTGCAACATCACTGCAATTCATTTTTATTCAGCTTTTCAGCTCTTATCACTGTACATTTGATCCATAGTAAACTTGGTGGATGAAAGCAACCGTTTAATACAAGCGTGGAGTATCCCTGTTCAGTTTAAAGATTTCATGGATAACCTGGAAAAACAACTCTGCGTTTCCCCCTTATTTGCTATTTCTTGCATATCTCATTGCATGAAAAATAACAAACATCTCTTGAAATGTGCTTACTTATCTTCCTGCTCCTGCAGTGAACTTAATGTCAAAAACCCCAACATTTCCAAAGCTATGGCCCTGCCAGCTCAGTCTTTTCTTACTTCCCTGTTTTGAATTTGACCTCAACTTTCCCCAGCTTCTATACCAATTCCTATCAGATCTCAAAGTTAATTTTAAAGCTGTCACATTTACTTTTCCCTAAGCCTTGTTTCACACTGTGGTTTCACTGAACTTTCTGAGTGATTATTTGGTGCAGTTGCACGCTACTTATTTGAGTAACCGCTTTGAATCCTTTGCAAAATGCAGAGATGAATTATATTTACTTGCATTAGGTGCTGGCTCTCCCTTTATAAGTAAAACACACTTTGTATGCTTGTATTTTTTTTCTCCAACGAAAGTAATCTATGAGTCTGTGCACCTTTTCCGTGCCTAACACCTACAAGTAGACACCAAGAGACATAAGGATGCTGAATAGGACACAATGTAACTGTGAACAAGAAAGCATGGACAATAGTGCTATGGGAATATTGTACTTCAAAACCTGAAGGCTGGCCAGCAGAAAATGCATCCAAAACCAGGGAGCTGGAGCTAACTGTATGGAACTTTTGCATGAATACTTAATTATTTCCTGACATGAAGATTTAGAGGTTTCTCAAAAATGTGCAACGAAATCTCCAGAACAGTAATCTTTGAGTGCAATGTGTGAGTTTTAAAAACATCAGTTTTATCAAAGCAGTACTTCTTAAAAAAAAAAAAAAAACAAACAAAATAAAACAACCTAAAGAGCTTTGAAAGTTTGAAGCTCTTATCTGCCCAGTTTTAGTACAGTGTAACACCCCTTATCGAGGAAGACTGTAATTTGATTCATAAAGTATTCCGGTAACTTAAACCAAAGAAAAGTCAACAAAATTTGTGAAAGTTTAAAACGTTGGAGTCTAAGTACATTTATTGTTCAAGGAAAATTAAGAAGCAAAAGCAAAAATAAAGAAGGAAAGAAGAGTCCTCCACCATGTCAACAGAAAAGACGAAAGTTGTTCTTTCATAAAGCAATACACCATTAAAAGCTCTGAGTTGTGTTCTGGAGAAAAAAAAATATTCCTTGAATACTGATCAGTAGCAAAGAAAAGCATAAAGAAGTATCTATTTTCTGAAAGGCAAGAGGAAATTCCTCCAAAACAATACTTCTCCAATCTAAGGATTCTGGGTGCCATTTGCAGCACTGAAGCTGAGGTCTTGAAGCTGCACTTGTCTCCTTAGCATCTGACCAGGCACTCAGGTCTGGAAGTTAGCTGTGGGGTGGCATTACTGATGGGGCAAATAAGACACCAGTTTGTCCATATGACATATCAGAGGCTACAAAAATGTCTACGCACAGCTAAAAATCAAACCCAAGTCACCTCTGTCCAAGTGTAGTTAAATCTAATAGATGGGAATAAAAAGATCCATATAAAGAAGTAAATTGAAGTATCAAAACACTGAAGAAAATCTGACTTTTAATGGCCAAAGCCTCAGCAATATTATGCAAAAGCCAGAGAAATTTGCCAATGCATATTGTTACCACGACAGAACTCGCTGCAAAGCTTCAACAAATCAATGTACTTTTTACGTTCATTCTTTTCGCTATATCACCCCTTCATTAGCCCAGAGTCCCAGAACACTCCTCGTTTACATTATTTTAAATACAGTAGTCTATGGCAGTGGGGAAACATTTCAGCCAGCTCTTCTTATGTTCAAAATAATTTGAAAGCAGATTTATTCCCCACTCAAGCCAAGTAGTCTCCAATAAAGGAAATAATCTGTTTCTAGCCTGAGATGACATTTGGCAAGTTTCAGAGCAAAAATTCATGACAAAGTCATAAGCCTTTGAAAACAGAGTTTTCCACTGGAAATGCTGACAGGTCCTTAAGCACAGTGGTGTGAACAGCACCGCTGTAATAAGCAGTAATTTAAAGGCTGTGCACTAGTTAACTATTAGTGCTAGTAAACAAGTGACCCTGATGGGATTTCAAATTAGAGCTTCAAGCAAACCATTTGATATGAAAACCGCTTGCTTTTCCACCACATGGCAACAGAAACATTATATATCATAACATAATATTATTGTAGCTCACTCACTTGATCGGGACGGAAACCAGATAGCAGATAAAACATTCGTGACAATAAGAAACCCCATGTTTCAACAAACGCAGCCATCTAACATTTTTCTAGTGGTAATTACATCTACAGCTTTACACCGGCCTGGGTTAGCCATGGCATCTGGAAATGAGAAAACGGTGTGCTAACTCTATGCCTTATTCTGCCAGTCAGCTACAGTGCATGAAGATCAACATAAAAGTAATCCTCTCTCTCCTGTGCCTTAGCCATTTTGCATAGACCCAAGTCAGATGGTGCGTTCTTCATAAGTAGACCACTCAGCAAATTCTCAGGAAAAACAACTGGTAAAGAATCTCAGAGAAAAAAACACCGCATAAAGCTGGCTACTCTTTATGAGCTGCACATAGGAGGTTTCCCAGGACTGGGTCCCATGCACCACCTCCCCCAGAAAACTGAGGAGGGGAAGGAAACATTAGCTCAAAGGGATTCTGCAGGAATTCTGCTGCCTTGCTGCATGACGGGGCTTGGTTGAACATGTAGGCAGGTCCTAAGTCTCAGTTCACTTGAACTGGGTGTCAGGATGACCGCAGAGCTCTTGTGCTAACACAGCCTCACCACTGGTATGTTACAGGGTTTAGAGAAGTCACATTCAGATTGCTAAGAAGATGCCCAAGGTTCAAGTTGACCACTGTTTTTACGAAGCAGGAATACCAGGATCCCCATTAAAAATTCACCTCTCTTTCCCCAAAATGATGGTTGACCAGAAAATAAGATATGCAGGATGAATTAATAGCAAGGTAAATATGCACTGTATTTTGAAGGTAGACCTGTCACAAAACACACCAGAGTCTCACCATCTCCCTGCTCTGTGCTCCTCTGGATAGAGCGGAAGTAGCCACACTGCTCAGAAAACTGTTGCTGCTCCCTTCTAACCTGAAACCAAGAAGCCCCAACCTGCTTTCCAGGGAATGCCTGTGACATGTTTAGAGTATGGAAGAATGTTTGATTTATAGCCTTTATAGTCTTTAAATCAAAAACTCTTCCAGTGCCTAAACAAAAGAAAACATTTGAATGTGCATTTATACTACCCCAGAACATCAGAGATCTTGTGTTATATCCTCATTTACACATGCTGTGGCGTTGTACTACATGAGCTATAAACAGCCCAGAAAAACCAAGGAGAGAATTTCATCACCGTCACTTATATTGACCTCCTGCAGGTACAGAAAGAAACCACAGCCCCTCCTCCTTCTGTTTCTCATAGTCAACTGAAATAACTCTTCACAGAGAGGTAACTCTTATTTGCTTTTGACTGAAAATCCAGCCAGAGACAGGCTATCCATTTGATCCTAGTCCTGTCCAGCTCCCTTAGGGCCTTCTTTAACCTCTGACAAATGGTCAGATGGAAGGATTTTCACAGCAACCCTGTCTTTCTCATTCTATCTGCTCCTTAAAAATCATGTCTGTCTCAGTTGCCTTTGAACTACAAGACAGAGTGGAGATTTGTCTTATACTTCCACACAATTGCAGGAAACAGTTTTTCTGCATACGGTGCAAATGCTGTTCATGTAGCTCTCTCTAAATAATACTATGTTATCAAAGAGAAAAATCAATGCCTATAAAATTTAAGACACAAAATACACATCATTAACTGAAGAACAAATATGAGAAGAAATAGTAAAGGGGTAATGAAACTCTTTAAACCAAAATATTTCTACTCCATGATACTAATATTAATCAGGGGCTCAAGACCCACTAGTATTTTAAAGAAAACTCTTACAACATATTTTGATCTCTATAGCAAGTTTTGCAACAGTGTTAATAAAAAAGTTAATTATTCTTCCAACAAAATACTATGAGAATTATCATAGCTGTTATGCATGTAATTTTCAGCTTACAAGCAGATTTGTTATGACTACAGAAGGAAAAATCAATGAAGCAAATAATCTCTAAGGAAGCAGTAATATTATCTTCGTCCTGTTAATTAAAAAAGGATGAAGAAAGAAAAAGGAAAAGCAAAGGAGCAGAACTCTTCTGCACAGTGGAAGTGTGTTTGCATTTTCCAAGCAGGCATTAATATGTCTTTACAACCAAAAATAAAGAAGTATTACCATGACCCTCCTGAATTCCATACAACAGACAAAACGAGTCTGTGCTGGGTCCCTTTACTGTTAGCCAACAGTCATTTATACACTAGAATCTTATGGCAGCTTACTACGATATTTTTATTTCGAGGTTGATTTGACCTTACTATGCTATTTATAGCCCTTTATTCTCTTTTTCATAGGTTTATTAATAATGAGAAGCAGTGACATTTAAAAGTGAAGAGAGTGTGCCCTTCCTTAGGGTGATATTCTTGCAAGGTTTGGCATTTTTGATTGACTTTATTTAACTCTTCGTAATTAAGTGTACTTCAACTCGAATGTATGGTGTATTTCAGTACTCCTGAGACTGCAGCATGTTGCGATGAGGAAGAGTTCACCCTCCCACATCTCCTTGCAACACCAATTACTTCTGCAAGAATATTAAAATACCTCCCCCAGTTCACTTTCAACCTCCCTTTCAGATAAAAAGATTCAGAATACTTCTTACCCTATTTCCCTCAAAATCATTTTTCCTGTTACCACGTAACAATGAAATGACGGAAAAGTGCTGGTACGGCACATTAAACAAAAAGCGAAATGTGTTTCTATTTCAGTTCACCATAAGACAGAATATTGTCTCTCAGAAGCTGACTCAGGCACTTTCTCATTAAGTCAGGTATGATTTTTTTTTCTTCCAGAGAATAACACATTTCCCCATAACACGGTGCAGTGTCAGTCACTCTAAAACTGATAAATTCTAGCTGATATATGAAGTCATTATAGCACAAGTCAGCGTAATTGCGACTAGACACAATTCCACTGGCTTCAGCCCTGTAGCACATGTAAGTCTGAATTTGCTTTGCAAAGTCTAGGCATACACTTCTAAGAACAAGGAAAATACATCCCTGGTTTTACACTGAACTACTAGCTTAGCTGGTTACAGACACACATAGCAAATGGTCTCAATATTCCCTATATGTTTTCAGGAAAGCTGCTCTCCAGCACAAGCAAGTCAGAGCAGCTGTAGGTTTGTATTGCTCCATAGGGTGTGATTTGTGCTGGGGAGATGACATACTCCAACAGGCAGCACAAAGAAGCTCTCCAATATAAGCCGTAGCATTACCCGGTTGATAAGACACTTTGATCCAGTCATTTGGGAGCTGCAACTCCCCAACAGTAAGACACAGATCTCTGTGCATACCCACCCCTGCAACACATTTGGTCAGATACCATGGAAAAATGTTACATGCTCCAATTCCTGTAATTTTAATCAGTATCTGTGATTGTTTTCCATAACATGCATTTTAAATTAATGAGGGTAAAATGGTTTGCATGTCTTTTGCCTTTTCCTGGTTGTGCCAGACGTAGTTCTGTTCATATTCCTGCTGGTTCCAGATATCTGTTTTGTGATCCTATGCCCTCTATTCTGGCACGCTGTTGCTGTCTCATGTCTCCAGAAACTCCTAGTTTCATTACCAAATGAATACACTTAGCAAAATTAGTCATGCAGCCCAGCTAAATTCTTTTCTTATTATAAAAGCACATTTCAGTCAGTTTACAGTTGGAATCAGGTGCATTAGATCAGGACACAGCAAAAGATTTGGCACTGAAACAGATTTCTTTTAGTGGATTGTCTGGCTAACCTGAAAGTAAAGTATTTGCCTTTTAAAACATTTTAGAATAATCATCCAAGATGAACTTCCATAACCTATAAAAACTAGGTTTGCTTCTCATTCTGCAATCTAATTTTTTTCAATATTAAGGTTAGGGTCTAATCCCATGAGGAACTGAGCAGGCCTGAATGTCATTAGTAAAATAGTCATTAAAGATATTCAGGCCCCCATGGGACGTGATCTTTTTTGGACACAAAAAAAAAACCCAACCCAAACCAACTCTGGTTATTTACATCACTGTTGGATAGCTGTTTCATTCCTTCAAACAGAATAGGATATTTTTCCCCTTACAATGTTTATTACAAAATCTCCATTTTCCTCTCTATATTTCCCTATTTTTTTCCCCAAGTTTTCTGAACCTCAGTTCTAAAATACAAGGGTTTGTATCATTCATCAAAGCACCCTTTGCAGAATTAAATATTCACTTACAGGATAAAGGTAGTCACTCAGCTCTTGTTTATAAACATAAAAAATAAGCATCTGCTCCTTTAAAAGTACCATTAAAAACCTGAGCTATCACAACATGACACATCACGTTCCTTGCTTATTCAGTTTGTGGGCTCTTTACCCTTCTGTCAGGCAAGTTTGTCTTAGACATATGCTTTCTATACAGCCTACTGGTGTAAAAAATAATTATAATGTTTATTAAATTAAAATAATGAGGTTTATATGAACTTTCAATAATGCAGACAGGCAGACTATAACTGTAAACCACATGCTATATACTTTGGACTTTTACGGCTTTTAATTTATCAAAGGAAATAATTAGCACACTTTGTGGCAGCCAGTGATGGAATTTATTCATTTGGAAGCCATGGGTTTCCTGTCATTAAAACTACATCATGTCCTTCCTTTTCTATTAAACTTCAACTGAGGGCAGTAAGAAGTCACTAAAAGGAAATGAAGAGTTTTTTTGGCAACATTCACATGCAATGATTTAATACTGCTAAAAGATAGCAACCCATAATGTATGCCAATAAGGGATGAGGGTTCCAATTACCACATTATTTCCTTTATTTGCTGCTTTGTTTGTGGCTCAATTAACTGTGATTTGCAAAATCACTTCAATAAATTTATTTTCTCTTCACTGGCTTACTGCATTTTTGGTTCCTAATTACAAGTGCTTCTTCTATGGTAAATAAAATGATTTAGATCTTTAACCAATACATTTAGATTTATATGTCATGGGATATTACTTTTTTTCCCTTCAAAGTGATCAATCACATCTCATTAACTAAAGATTAATTTTGGCTAATATTAATGCTTTTATTTTTCTTGAATATTTTTTCAAATATACTTAGCAAAATATCTGAGTTTTCTTCCAGCGGAAAAGGAACAAAAGTACCAATAAAAGTTTCCCTTCTTCTCACATACACACACAAAACACCCTCTGCCTTATGCACGTAGCTTCTGCAGACCAAAACTTGCACCACAGAAGTAGCTCAGCCCAGGCTGAAGCTGACTGAAGGATACATGTACTTTTTCTTCAAAGGAGGTCTGAAATCAAATTAGCATAGAGACAGACTTAACCTCTCTTTTACAGGAGTGGGTGGTCCTTCCAGGTCATGACCAAGGTACACCAGCAGCAGCAGCAGCAGAATGTTGGAGCTTCAAGTATTTTATTAAGTGAGGCCAGGAAATGTGAAGGAATAGAGGATACAGAGTGCTGTAAGGTTGTTGGGTTTTCGTACATAATAACATTAGCTAAAAATTATTTAAAATACTAAAAAAAATCTGAGCCAGTCCTCAGCAGCTTAGTATTAAAAAAAAAAAATCTTCAAATGCTTCACAGAATTACGTTTCTAGTGTCTGTTTTCTGTGCTCAATTCAGAAAAAAAAAAATCAGCTCAATTAATTTATTGTTTGAACCTTCCAGCTGCATATTTGACTTCTGTATAGCAGACTTCTTAGCTGAGACATACATTAAATAACCAGAATATTTATTAACAAAATCTACTACATTTGGGGAAAAGGTCTTTAAAGCAATATGCAGACAACTGTAAAAAGGACCTTCACTGTAGGTCAATGGAAAATTATTTAAATTCAAAATAATTTCCTCATGTCCACTAAAATTGGGCACTGATATTGCTGCGGAGTTCACAAATTAAGATGTAAGATCAGAGCTAGCTAAGATTGTCATATTGTCTCCTCTAATTTGGAAAAGTAGACCTAGGCTAGAGAGAAACCCATAAAAGAGACTTTATGACTCTTTTCAAGGCTGACATCGAAGCCAATGCTCCAATCCCTTCTCTAGCCTCTTGCAATTACATTTCCGCAGGAAGAAAGAAAAGGAATTAGAAACAGGATAATGTAGCTTTAAATCATTTCTCATAGCCTTTGCCTTCTAGTGAGAGCCCTGAGCTTTTTTAACGTGCTTCCTATATTGTTTAGTGTGACAAAACAAAAAGCACGACTTGTTTGACCCTTCCTCAATAAAAAATCATTTTGTTCTGACATCCTATAAAACCTGTGCATGAGCCTGCTAAGCTGTAGTGTCTCCTCCAATTGACAAGGAGCAAGCACTGTAAACATACAGTAAAGATCCCTTACAGACACGTTTAAGGCAACTCTGACAAGGCAGTATATGTCACTAGTATGCCACAGTGACAGGCAAGCATGAGCCACTACAAAAACAGTGACATTTCTGAAGCTGAGAGTTATGTCATTATCAAACTTCAAAGTTCCTGAGCCATCACGAGTATCTTGGGTGGGTCATGTTGCTTGTGTACTGTGCGGCATTGTCCATGAACTCACGAACCTAATCTGTGCAATCCAATTCTGAGAGTGCACCACCGTGGGCAGATCAGTATCCTGAAGAGCAGTGTGCAAATATTTCTGACCCAACAGCACTAAAAATGCTGAGGATTTTAGTTGGTAAGAATACTTCTTCCTGCTCACCACTGCCTTGGAAACAGTGAAGTCCAGGTATAAGCTTGCTAAAGGTCACACATTGTTAGCAAATACTGTAGTATTGTATTTGTGAAGAGCAAAAGTATCCTGGTATAAGAACCATGTTGGAAACTTTGTTTATGCTTGCTAAAAAGAAGCCTCCTGAGTAAAGATGCTGTACAATGTTTTCAGAAGTAGTACTTGTATTCAGTTTGCAATGTTCTTAGGGCAGCTTCGCAAAATCCTAAACTGCCTCTAGTATGAACTCCAAGTTTTAGTAAATTAAATACATACATCAATTCTGACAAAAATCCTGCTTAATTACAAAATCTTATCTCAACTTATTCCTATTTTTACAACAGTTTTTCAAAGAGTTTATTCTCTAGTATCACATGCCTTAACATTAATTTCGCAACTCTTCATAATGGTGATGTTTTATTATTATATCTATTGTTAAGACCAGTAACATGGGGAGACTGAGGAAAAACATCTTCATTAATTCTGGATGTCTAGTGTGAGATATCTAGGACCATTTTCAGACTGCATAGCCTTAAAGGTATTTAGGGAAATTAAACAGTGGGAAATTTTAACTTCAAAAGTAAACACAATCTGAAATATTTTGGCTCACAATTAAAATACTTCAGTCATGAAATACTACCATACTACCTCAGCCAACTGTGGCTCATAATCTTAATATTCCCATCCTCCTCTGTAGCACAGTCTTCCTGAGCAAAACACCAGCAGTAAGAAGAGGCTGCTTCATTGTATAGTCCTTGATTACAGTGTTGTAGAACCCATGGCCTGGCTGGAGAGTTCATCCCATGAAGAGGTGTTAAGCAAGGGGGAAAAAAAATCAAAATACAGTTTCTGTAAGATATTGTGGCTGACTATCTAAACTAATATATTTTGGTTCTCAGGTATTTGATTTCAAGAAAAATGTATGGACAGCTGCTGCATATAAGAACAACCTAGCTGAAGTTTTCCCCACTTCTTAAAGCAGGAAAAGCAACATTCACTGAGGCTTGCACCTTCAGAAACTTGCCGCTTCAGCAAACGGGACCTCAGAAACTCAAGTCAGGTGTCTAGAAAATGAGAGCATATGGAAAGCTGGGATCAGGCAGAGGTAAGGAACCACTTCCTCCCCACAGTTCACAGCTCTTCAGAGCTCTCCCAGGTGCTTGCACTACTTCCCACTCTGCCTGCCTTCAGTTAACACCTCCATCCTCAATCTTCTGTCTCTTAAGGAGAGAAAGGCAGTGGTTTGTATTCGCTTTGTGACCCAGAGGAGAAATTCTAGGCTTCTTAACACTCAAATGAATGGGAGGACACAGGAATGGGGTGCTTTCCTCTCCTACTGCTGAAGTACAGCTAGCGTTTCAGGCTTTTTTTTCTATATCTTATGAAGACGTAGGGTTTGAACGTGGCTTAAGCCATTATAGTGGATGAAGGGAAGTATCTGTGCTTCCTCAGAGAAGAGGTTCCCAACTCTCCCAGGTCTCTCCTCACTTCCTAGGTCAGAACTAGTGTGAAGTAAACTTACAAATAGTGTACGCATTAAATGCCTCAATTCTCAGCTATGTTGCTGTTTGATCTTACTACTTGCTAACATGAACATAGCCTGAGAGGGCCAAGACTTTCCACAAAAGTTGACAAAGGAGTGACTATGCCTTGAGTAATTTCCAAGAGATGAGTGAATTGAGAAAAGCCAGCTGTTTGACATCAGGATTAAAGCTGCTAGCCAGGTTTGTCTGTACAACTGACGGGATATGTTTGGGGGACCAAAAAAGGCTGAAGATCACCAAAAACAAGTGAGCACATATTGTCAGTGCTCCTATGTTCATTTCTCATATCCTGTGAGTGTTTTCACTGGCTTCATTTATGGGCACCTAGTGTGGGAAAAGACAAAATGAAAGTAAGGGGCAAGATGACTGGACAAAAATAAGAACGCAAGAAAAGTGGGAAAAGAAGTACAGGAGCTAGAAATTGGGTGTAGTTGAGAAGGTAGCAGGACAAGGGCAGCAGAAAAGAGGAAGAAGTTGTTGATCAGGAGCAGGATTTGATGGGAAGGGCCAGGGATATAAGTGAAAAATAGTTACCTGGCAGGGATAAGGGTCAACAAAACTGTCACATCTTTGTGAAGGCACCAACAGACCTGACTGATCCTTCCTGGCCTCCCTGGGACCTCCTCTCCCTCCTGTGCAGGGCCCAGGACCCCACTTCAGCTCCCCGGCACCATCAGTCCATGTTCCAGCAACACCTCAGTGGCATCGGTCTCCAGTTCCCCTCAATCACCCAGGCCGATGGCTCAGCCTGTACTCAGCCCATCCTTGTCCTCAGGGAGGTACCCAGGGCTAGGGTTGCCCCAGTGTTCCCTGGCTGACCTGCTCCTGGCTGGGGTGGTAAGGATGAGTCCTGGTTGCCAGGCTCTGCCCTGATGACCCCCCCGGGACCTCCCAGCCCATGCTGGCCCCTGATGATAATCCTCCACACCTCCACCTCAACTACCAATTCTGGCGCAAAATGTGGGGATCCACACTAATGTGTGAGACTGATTATCAGAAAACTAGTTTAAAAATATGTTTAAAAAAAATTATCAATGTGATGGTATTGAGGACTTGTCCGGAGTTGTCTGGAAGTGTTTCAGAAATAACAACAGAGATTTAAAGAAAAATGGGAGATGAAGAAAGTTCAAAGAAATGCACTGAATGCATATATGTAATTTGCCACTTCGTTTAGTAGCCACTGGAAGATATTCAAGAACAGAAGACTGCAAGAGAAATTACAGAATTCAACTCTAAAATAGTGTAGTTTACATAGTCCTAGTACTTCTGAAATAAAGTGTAAAAATGCATTACAATGCTTGAGATAAAGTTCCTGTTTTTCTGATTAATCTGCCAAAATCCCTTTAACAGTGTTACTTTAAAAAAAAAAAAGAAGAAAAAAAGAAAAAACGAAAAGTAACTTAATCCCATTGAGTATTTTCAAGCCAAAGCATCATGCTTGATTTATATACTATTATCCAGTTTTTCTCCAGTAACTGACAAATGCTAAATGCTTTATCGGTCTGGCACTGACAAAGGTTTTGCCACAGGGTCTCCCAGACTGCTTGCTCTGCATAGCTGCGTGAAAGATTTAAGTGATCATGATTAGGTGGAAATGTTAACCTCCCTCATGCCAGATCAATTAAACGCCTGATCAGAAGAATCAGCACACATCAGATATATGAATGCTTTAGCAAAATTCACATGCAAACTAACATTTAAATTCATGATGCATTCCTTAGCTCTACCCTTTCCAAGTAATAGGGGACTTTTTAAGTCCTACTGCAATAATACTTCACAGGATGGTAGTGCAATATTAGATACTGTCCACACAGAAGGAAAGACAAGCTAGGTATAGGAGAGGAATACAATGCTGCTACCTGTTCATGTAGATCTTTACCAGTTCTCTGTACTGCAACCAAGTAAGTACTGTTAGGAATGAACAAACTCCCAGGAATAAAATTCTACCCAGACTAACGTCCCTTAAAAAGACTTTAAAAGTTCATGAGGTTACACATGAGGTAAACTTCCCCTTTCCAGTTGCTACATGCCTTTGTACCTTGAAACTCTGTGAAAAGTCAAAACAACCTGTGGAAACTTAATCTTGAAATAGCTCCAAACTGTTCAAATCCACTTTCTAATCTACCAAAACGTTTTCTAACAAAATCTTTTCTCTTCTATAAGTAATGGAGTTTAGAAAACATCCTATGTATAGATTATTAAAGTAAACTGTGCTTTATGGTCTACAGATAAATCACCTTGCACTGCTGGCTTTTTCTTTTGTGTTTATACCAAAATTAAATATAGGCGATTATATAAAAAATGCACTAGAGGACTTTTTTATAACAATATGGAAAAAATGCATGTAATACTGGATAGTTTTTGTGTGAAAACTTGGATTGTCCTTCTATTACAAATTTTAAATCTTTTGGACTGAGCTACTTGGTGAGCCACAAATGCCTTTAAAGTACTTAGGGGGAAATATCACTCACACTTGCCCATTTTCATATGCTTTGCAGGGTTCTGGTTTTGGTCACAGTTGGAGGCAAAATATGGAATTACATAGATCTTGTTTTGATCTAGTATGCTGCTTTTCCCGGTCTTAGAGTATTGTACTGCTTGGTAATTCTAGTACAGTGTGATCCTTTCCAGTGTTAATGTGGATGGATATTCCTAGAGTTGAAAAATTAGAAATAATGGCATTTAATAATTTTTTTCTTCTTTTATTTTTTTTTAAAGAAGAGCAGATGTAATCACTCAATGGAAATCCAACAGGAATGTGTACAGAAAGTACATTCCTAAAAATTATGTCCCCTCAGCCTAGTCATAATATATTTTATTTTGTCAGAATAATGACAAAGTATGATCAGATGTACAGGAAGAACAACCAATAGGGAGATGGAGATCTGAAGTCAGAGCAATGCTAATAAGAAAATAAAACCTACCAAACGAGAAAGTGAAAAGAAAACAAACAAAAAAAAAGGAAACTTGCATTCCTCAAATGACACAAAATACTACAATGACACGATGGCAGTAAGACATAGAAGCATCTCTGTGAATGCAGAAGAAACAATAGAAGTAGCTAAGAAAACTAAATAAAGAGTTCACGGTACTGACGCCAGAACAAACACGAAGAAGGAAGAAGATAACCACCAAGAAAACACCATTGCATTAGCAAACAAGAAATCAGAAAAATCAAAAAACTAATAAAATTCAATTATTAGAAGCAACCTTTGGCTGGTAGATAGGGAAGATAATGGTCCTGTTTTTCAATCTGTATTGTATGTTTGTGCACACAAAACATAATGCTACATGTATGGGAAAAGACATTACAATGTGACTGGGCAGTATCTCTTCAGGAAGATGTAAATATTTAAACAGGGTGCTACGCTGTGAGTTCATGAGCTATTTTAAATTCTGCTGATAAAGAGCAACATTCGAACTGAGCAGCTGCTTATCAGCCAGGTTGTTCTCAGATGCAAAAGCACTGAATCATACCACTGGAGTAATGTGATATAGCATCAAAAACACTGCAGTTGCTCCACAATACATGCTGACGGAGCTTTGCATTCAAAGTAAAATCACATCAGATGGAACGTCACAGAGTGGTGGTGTAGCATAAATAAGATTATGCATTAGCTTCAAGACTTCATTAAAATCATAATGCCATGGGGACCATGCTGCTGATATTCACATAAACAGTTTATTTTAATTTTGTATCTCGGTTAATCCTTATAGAAAATCTCTTCTGCTGATCTTGGGAGAGGGCATGTGTAAAATTCAACCACAAGCTATAACAGAGACTAAACTATTTCAGAGAAACCTAAATCCTTATGACACTTTAAATTGTTCTCAGAGTCTGAATCACCACTGTCCATGAAGGAAAAACTCTCTGGAAACTCTTTTTTTTCCTCTGTTGTAGTATGATACCATTCAGTACATGGTGCAAGTATGAATGTAAGCACGAATCTGTAGGCTCTGAATTCCACGCTCACCTACAAGGCACTGAGGCACTAAGCACAATATCATATAAATGGCCAGATCAGCCTCTTTTTTTTCTGTTTTGGTGTGTTTTTTTTTAACAGTCAAATTTGCTGCCAGCTTGCCATGCAGATTTAAATAAACATTCCAAATAGAAGCTGAAGTCCAGGTCTTTTATTGAACTTAAGAACCTTAAGTGTGCAGTGTTCATGTGGATTCAAATTCAGAGCCTGACATATATTCAATCTTAGTTAAGACCGAGTTATTTTTGTTGGCAGCACAATTGGTGCTAAAATCATAACACATTCTGTTTTTCTTATTCTATTCCAGTTTAGTTTATGGATTATCTAAAAGGATGTCCACATACAGTTCAATGAAAGTTAATGGGTCAAGCTACAATGTCCCTGAAACTCCACTAGTCAGATCTCAAAACTGTTTCAAGCTAACTTCAGTGAATGCCTGAGGTACTGAGACACTAGTTTATTTGTTTAGGCAATAATTGTCCTTTGCCTCCAGAGAAGCACTAAAATTGCTTCTATGTTTAGAATCAAGATTGGTCTGTTAAGGCTGCTTGTCACAAAGTTTCACCTCTTTTTAGAACTGTTTATTCCCAGTACCCTATTTCCCAATTTAGTCCATTATGGAGTTTGATTGATGCATCTGCCTGACACAATATAGCAAGAACACTAGAATCTTTTATCAGATGCCTTAGGCAGTACAATTACTATTTAAGGGTTACAGTGACATTGTTTATTAAAGGTTTATTGCCTGCCTTTCTGAGCAAACATTATTATTTGTATCTATCGCGTTTTTTACTGTCTCAGTTTGGGTGGAAAAGACTGCATGAAAATACATTAATGCAAAAAATACTTAGAGACCCACTCATGTCCCTTGGCACACAAGTGACATTCTACTGGAAGTTACTGCTGTTAGTGGGATTCATGCACACAGACAAATTTTTTTAAAAAAAAAGGTTCTGGTCTTGTTCCATTGGCTAGAATAAGGAATGATCAGCCTCTTCAGCAATGGAAAATTGGGTAGCATTGCTTTATAGCCAGTACTACAACAGATATTGTCTGTACAAGGGATGAGTTAGCTACAGCCACAGAAAAATAGACTAGGAAGGGAACTTAAGAAGTCATCTGGTCTTTCCCTTGCCTCAAGATATGATCAGTTGTACCTGTGTTATTCCTGAAAATGTTGGTTCAACTTGTACCTAAAGACCTTCCAGAGCCGTAATACCCAAAACTTCCCCAGACAATCTTTTTTTTGGTGATTAACTATCCCAAACTGACTACCTAGTGATAGACAATGTACCTTCCTGGTTGCCTTTCAGATCTATTCTTCCTTGCCACAGCCAGCATGGACATGGAGGTCAGAAAATTCCTTTCCTCTTTGCAGCCCTCCGTTTAGGGGCAGTGACAGTGTAACTCCTTTGGGAGACGCGGTGGACTTTTTTTCTTAGTGCTTACAACTGCCTGTAAGGGACTACCCCACAGTTTCGTAAACATAGCTTAGGAATGGTCATGGGAATGGAAAAGAGGCAGGAGGGGAGATAAAATCTTCATTATGACCTAACTCAGTCCTTTAGTTCTATTTGGCCCGCTCATTCTATCCCTTTCAAGTTACAAAGACTTATTACTGTAGATAACTTCGTACCTCAACATCTGGCTACAAGAGCTGCAAGAGCACTTAACTCTCATTTAAACTAAAACTGCAGCCTTTGCAAATATTAAACTCAACAGCCAAAATAATAAATAAATTCACAGGTGTATGCATATAAAACATGAAGCTGTTTTTACCAGCATTTTGTTTTTTCTAGGCACTCTTTAAATATCTGCAAGTCTCCATTAATTCTCACAATAGTCTCTGGGAGTACCAACATTTTTATTATCCATTAAACAATGTGTTAACAATCATATTCCATTGGTGCATTTATAATTTAACAGTTATAACTTGAAAGACTTCATAGCAGGCTTCGCAGCATTTACCAGCAACCACCTGACTTTTTTCTTGATCCATTGCTTTGAGTATACTGGCAACTAGAAACCACATGAGTAAGCCTGCATTTCATTGCAAACGATTTAAACTTGCACTCACTAAACTGTGGCCCACTTTCAGGCACTATCATTACAGAAAAAGAAAAGACTCTGTGCCTTGCTGTAGAATAGTCCACAAAAGGCTTTCTTAAAAAGCAAGAACAGTAGGTTAGGCTAGAACACTTTTTTTTTCCCAGGCAGTTAAAATCTGTGCCAACTCCTATGCTGATATCCAGTGCTCCTCTGTTTGTTTGGTCTGGCTTTTTATGTTTGTGACAAAACACAACAATTTCCTCATTGTGGCTCTCCATTTTAAATTTACATAAATTTGTTTCTGCTACCAGGTTTTTTCAGGTCCTTTGTGAATTTCTTGTATTAACATATTTTAACTTCAAATTTCTCATACTCTAATACCCTTCATCCTCACTCATTTCAGAATCTACTGCTCAGTCCCTCTTTCTGCTCCCTTTCGCTCCTACATGACAGCACCCTACCTCACATGCTCTCCCCAGTCTCTATCTCCACGGTAAGATTGGCCCTTTGGCCTTAAACTAAGTTCCCATATTCTGCATGTGCATTTTTTTATATTCATTGGAAATGTTCTAGTTCTGCATGAGGGCAAGTAGTTCCTGAAATTTGGGTCCTACAATTTCATAACTAGTCTTCTTTGTTGAATTAGCTGAAAATATGATAAAACATCAAGTTATTTAGATAGATATTAAATTTCCTGCCCATGTTTCTTGAGGCTTTCAACTCGGTGCGACTTGCACCGACATTTCACATAGGTCCTCATTTGCTTTAGTTTTTACACTTGGTATCTCTTGCAGACAAGCAATCCAGCAGAATTCTGCTTCATTCAGTATCTTATCTGATCTGGCCAGCACAGAGATGAGACTCTGCTCAGAAAAAGAGATTTAATTTGGCCCTTGCCAAAACTTTTCGATATTCCCTCCCACCCCTCACTAGAACTAAAGACTCAGTGAACATAAAGAAAAACACGAACTTACTGTACATGCACAGTATGCAGAGATGGAAGTGATGGACTGTTCTGTTAGCTGATGTGCATCAGCATGGCTTGCTCAGAGGCAATAGAGCCTTTTTAAGGTGATATCAACAACAGCTCAGGACTTGGTCTTCTTGGCATTTGCAAGATATTTTTAAAGTCAAATCCACTGGATCTAAAACTGCAGTGTCTTTTCTGTTCTTACCTTCATCTTTTTCCTGCCATCTGATTATTCCACAGCCAATATAACCTCCCAGCTGCAAACACTGAGATCAAAGGATGTGCTATTGTCAAAAGCTGTTTGCTAACAAAGCATTAAGATGTTTTCCTCTACAATTCCAGCTCTAGGTGGCTAAAACTTTTAATGCCTTCCAAGAAGTCTAAGTTTCTATTTAAAATGATGGAAACAACTGACATGTAGCAGAGCTCTCATAGCTAGCCTAGCGCCTCTATTTATAGCTAAAAAAAAAGGTATGGTTTGAATGAGAGGGTCTTTATTGCTGTTTACTAACACTGGGACTTGTAGAAAATGTCACTGTTGCTGAGTAACCTGGGTCAGAATTTACTTTTCTTTCTAGATTCAATCCCTATAAGAAAAGCTACTATAAACAACAGTAGCAGGGAACCTATGTTAAAAAGATGAGCAGTATGTCTGTTATCTGGACTACATTTTATGCAAATTCATATATCTTTGTGGGTTTATTCCTGGAACAGTATGCCAAATATTTGGAGTCAGGTTTTAATAGGAAACTCCTTCAGATTAAATGTGTCCACTATATAGGGATTCGCAGCTAACTTTAGGTTGGGTTCTATCTAACAAAACCTAGCTGTTTCCTTAGGAAGATGTAAAAGTACACATGCATTCATTTATGTATCAAAATCAGAATGGAAATTCTGTCTAATTTATAATAGAATATTTCTGTGCAAATTCCAATATTACAGCAGATCCAATGGCATTACAATCCCATTGTATGCAAAAGTGTCTTTTCATGTGTAGTTACTTATTCCAACATTGTTCCAATTTCTGATGTTGTAAGACTTTCTACATATGGGCTACATTGAAATCCTGTGTCTTGAAGATGTTTTTTTTCAACCTTGAAGTAAAGGTTATAAAGCTAATCTAGTCCACTGCATTCCACAAGTGTTTGTATTCTAGTTCAGATTCATTTGTTGTAGGTATTGAACACGTTGAAATCTATTCATTGCCTAATTTTTGGTAATTATAAAACCACAGTAAAATTTAAACTCATGTAAAAGCATATAAATTATGATCTAGACTAATAGTATCAAGAAATCAAAATAGAATAAGACAGCTACTGGAGATATTACATGGGCAGCTTTTTAGATCAGGATTTTGATGTTTCTTTGTGTTTCCAGTAAAAACTGGTGGATTTCTGCCTGCAATTGCATGAATTGTTGAAAGACTTCACATTAGATAGGTGCGGGATTTAGATACCTGATATATCATTTAGACTCTTTCTGGATTCCATTTGTGATCCCTAAGCTCATCATCAACTGTTCATCCCTTCATAAACACTGGTCTTCAAAGGCTTGCGCTTTGAAATAAGGATTATTTGACTCTGGGTTCTGCTTCTGTTCAAGGGGATGGGTCATCCTACGACCTTGTCCACTTTTTAGTGAACTCACATTCTGGTCTTTCTAAAGAGATAATAATCACATCGTGCTAAGAACAGCTCTTTTTTTTTTTTTTTTTTTTTTTTGCTTGAAGTAAAGAACATGTTAATACTGTTCCAGTTGGTACAGTCTTCTCTTTCTTTCATTTCAACTGCCATTCATCAATGTCCTCAAAGCACTACAATTCAGTTTATTTGTGGTATTAGGACTCTTTCCATGTAGATTAAGATAATAAATTTTAGATGATCTGTTCTCAGAAGCAGAGATATTACTGCCTAAATCTAGCAGGGAGGAGAACCCTTGTAAAAAGGAGGAACTCTTATTTTAAAAGGTCCTTTGTTTTCAGCGCTGGCGTAGTTATTAAAAAGGTTGAATTTATGTTCTTTGACTTTCCTTAGCTATATTAGAACTTTTTAAATGAGCTTCAACATGTTTCCAGACATTCATGTATTTGTTTGTTAAGACTGTTGCATACAATGAAAGCACCATTTCATCCTTAGCTGTCAATATGCTTCTGCTTTCTGAATTCACAGAGGATTTGAAAGTGGTTTGCTTTGGCTCTTTTATTATTTTAGGTAAGATTAGTTTGTGCGTGTGTATATGTGTGGTACTGTAGTAGTTATTGTATTCATTCTGTAGTTGCTGAAGCTGTTATTACCTTGTACAGCAGGATACTAGAGTATAGCTAATAAGCATATAGCCACTGAGAGATCTGGATTTTACTTTTAAACCATTATTAATCCTTTAATTAAATCAAACCTTGTGCCCTTTAAAAATTGTTCCTGCAACAGTAGAAATTTCTTGACAGAAAGTCTTGCCATGGGAAAAATGTACATGGGTGATTGTCTGTTCTCTTAACTAATCAGTGCATTTCTAAAGAGGAAAAGACAGTATCTTTAGCAGAATTGTGAGGAGGGGAAAACAGTTTCTGACCTTTCCCTGACTGTCTTGTAGATCCAAGGGAAGTCTGCTCCACTGCCATGGTGGATAAAATGAAGGTAACGGAACCCAAAATAGAAGTGTCAGCTGGTGCTTGGCAAGAAAATTGGAGTTTACAGTGTTTCTGCTGGTGGGACTAGTATATGAGGTACATTAATAGAAAGCTTTCAACTTTTACTGCTTTCCAGGATAGTTTATGTCTACTGGTTCTTTTTCCCTTCCACGGAGCAAAGGGAAAGGGGTGTTCCTGTGAACTTTACCTTAAAGCTCCAGACATATTGCTTGACCAGTATGTTTTCCCCATCTTCAGAAATCAGGAAACTTGATCTAGTATTTGAACAATTTTCAGAAAATAGCTCTCATACCCAAACTTTTCTTTAGCTATACATCAGCACTGCCTTCATTATGGTTGAATTTTAGTGGCAATCAAAGGTAGGCCCTTTATCAAGATTCACACGCTAGCCAAACACACATACATATTGGATTTCCTCTTTAACGCCCATGGAGACAATTCCTTATACAAATTCTTTCCCTGCATTCTTTGTAGTCTATCCCAAAGCAATGGATTACCTTGACAACAGTCACCTGAACTGGTAAGCTTTTCCTTGTAATTTGTTCATTTTTGGTACGGAATTACAGGTTAGGGTCAAGTCATTCTGGGGCCAGAGTAGACTGTAAAGAACACCCCCAATGGATTAGTCCTAATTTATTTGACCCAGGTGTTCCTGTAATTGTGACACACTGAAAAATTTCACAGTGCTTAATGGCCCTTAAACTTACATTTCCACCTGCTCTTTCTGGTAGTGTGGCATTGCTCATGTTCCTTATGTTCCTTTTGTTTATTTAGGTGTGTTTCTTTGTTTCTGTATCTAATTTAGCACATTTTAAAAAAGAGGGCATAGTAAAATTTAAAAGGCTGGTAGTGAGAGTTTCTCACATTACCACCACGTGCACTACTAACACACAGGTGTACACCAGAGGAACAGGTAAAGTATGGTGTGAATGATACCCATAATGAATGTTTCCCCAGATGCAATTAAACATCTGCTATGTACACTATGTAGCTCATTTCTTTCCTGCATCTCTGTCAGAATAGGTTAAAGCAGAAACCCCCAGGGAGTTTCCTAAAACTTGTGTGTATCCACCTGTGTCTCCTTCGCTGGGGTGAAAGACAGTCCAGCATCATTTCTCTAAGCAATCTGATAACATATCTGTGACATTCAGCAGTAAGATCTCTAGATGTCTGATACCAGAACCTGCTTACAGTTATTCCGAGGTCTATGGTGCAAAGGAAAACAGTTCTGCCATGTTTTGAAGATTGCCCAAGCAGTTCATAATGTGGTTGATGTGAACGACGCTTCTGTCAGGAAAGCAGGGAAAGAAACCAGACATGAAGAAAATTCAGGAACGGAAGAGGGAAGGCTAGCTAGCAAGGTGAAGTCTAAAACACCCACATTAGGCTAGAATGCTTTTCCATAATGACTCCAAGAAGTCTGCCCATCAGTGTCTTACTGAGCAATGTTGAATAAAACCAGTCTCTGTGTAGTCTAACTGCTTACAGCTGGCAGATGCTAGAATCTGCTTATTTCTAACGCCCTGCACCTGTTACTTTCCCCAAAAGGCAAAAACCACAAGGAATCAAGTTTGTCTTCTTACCAAGTTCCAAATATGCATCAACTTACCTACTAAATTAATGATGTCTTTTAGGGCATTCTGTCAGATCCTTGGAGTACAGTAGTGCTGGTCACCCTCATCAAGGGCAATTTCTTCCATTAAGCCCAACTTGGACAGAGCACTTTGTAATAAACTCCAGCCAAACTAGTGGACTCCAGTCTAAACAGTAGTTGATTGTCGCTTCAAACTGACCTTGACTGTGCATGTGTATGCTTTTGTTTTGCATTCTAGCCTCTCTGTTTTCAGCAGCATCTCACCATCATATTCTTTTCAAGTGTAACCACCTCTATACATTGACTTTTAAGCCCTGTTCCCATTGTACCATCCCAAGTCATTACATTCTACATCATCTTTCAGAAAACTCCCTTTTCTTCTTCCTTCAGCTTTCTTTAATGCAGCTGCTCACAGTTCATGAGGAGTCCTTGGCACTTGCAGCTAAATGTATGTAAGGATTTGCTCACAGCCTCACCATGGCTGCATTTCAGCCCTGTAGCTGCTTATTACTTTACTAAGATTCAACTTATTTGTCATCTTGGCATTTATTAGTCTGAATTGACCGATGTCCAGCGTAATGAAGAGTATCATCATTTATTGAAGCATGTCTGACACTTGTACAGTGTTATCAGTGTGGGCTAAGGAGTTTAACTCTGGATCATCCATAGTCATGTCTTCCAATTCATCTAACCTGCTTAGTATCCGGTTTAAGAACGTATTGAAAAGTGACCATGGTTTAATGCCTCCTTGTTTCATATCAAACACTGATCTGAAACTTTTGTTTAATTTCCATGCATTTTTGTAACATAATACACATAACTTTTATAAATGTTATTGTTCCTTGAATGTTACTGCTACGTGTCTATCACGTAGATATGTATCATAGGCTCCTCCTAAAGTTATCTTTGTAAAATTAATAACACTTTTTAGTCCTATTTTCTTTCTTCTCTGTCCTCCCCTCAGGTTTTGCTGAAGTATGACATTCTGGCTTGTGGCCAGAAATTCATGTGTGTTTTTCCAACAAGTTCATATCAGTTTTTGTCTTTCAATCTTGTAACTTTCGGAAAGATGTCGTGGAAAAAAACACTGAATGAGACAAGGCACATGTAGAGAACTGCAAGCGAAAAATACTACAAATTTATTTTGGAATTCCTTGTTTATGGACACTGCCTATTAACGTCAGCTCTGCCATCACCCGTGCTTACAGAAATGGAAGTGCAGTAGAGAAGAATTGATCTATTTGGCTAAAGAAAAGAATACCAACAGCAGCTGGGTACACAATAGCGCAACGTGCAGGCACATAGTTCTTTTTGCACTGGCACTGGGCTGCGTTTCTTTGGTTTTGCAGTTAGCCAACATGGACTCATATGATGACCAATAACAGATATTAAAGAATTTCTCACATAGCTGTAAGCATGTAATGCCTTCAAACTCCACACTTGCAGATCATTCCACAACTTTTTTTATGTCAAGGAAAAGATGTTGGCAGGAGGGAAGTCTGTGAAAACTACAAGACTGCATTAAACACCAGTCCTGTTCTCTGTTTCATTGGATAAATTTAGATTCTAGTGCTAAGCAAATAGTGAGCAGAAGTGGATTTAGGTGATACTATCTAGAGGGTAGTTTTCCTATCCTTTTAAAAGATTACGTTTGTGTTCCTTAGCAAGTAGCACAACACCACTGGAGCAGATCTGTAAAGTCCACGAGTTGCTACTGAGGGTTTGATGCAAGTAGGATATGGATTTCAGGATTTTTTATGACTTTATATGGGCTCAGGAATGGTGTCTTTCTCTGACTACCCATTTGGAGCTAGTGCATCTTCCAGAATTTTTTTTACCTGGAAGGAATCTCATGGTGGTCTGAGACCACCTTGCAGAGCCAGCCACAACCCAGCTTGGGGGGAGGTTCTGAAGAGTAGTGCTGAACACCATGCTCCCCCCACACACCCCGATCCCACTTATAGCATCAGTATAGACACCTCCAGAGAAAAGTGAAAAAGTAAAGAAATAGGAAGAGAATGGCAAAATAAAAAGACATTGACTGTGGGCAAAAGGATTTCAAGATTGACCATGGGGCTAGGAATTTAAGTATAGCTAGTCAAAATTCACGGGTTTTTGTTTCTGTGGTTGGGTGTTTTTTAATGAGAAAGCTATATCCTTCATATAATTAGATATCTAGTGAAAGTTTCCTACCTCCTCCTCCTATTTTTAGAGCATGCATAAACTACACAACAGACATGGAAAGGAAAAATCATTTTTAGCTGTGGTACTTTCCGCTTTTGTGAGAACCTTTCTTTGTATCCTCTCTTTAGCTTATTTTCCATGGCAAAAATGGAAAAAAGGGAGAAGAAAATAGTATGCAGAAATATACAAACACAAAGTTTCTTTGGGGGGCGGGGTGTAAGCAAAACTTACAAATTTCTATAGAATGAAACAAAGATGTTTTCTTTTTAAAATGGTATATCCTGTCCATATGCTGAAAAAACGGTTTTCATGTTTTAACCAGTTCAGACTCCTCAAGTTTCTAGAGTGAGTGTGTTTATTTGCAAGTGGGTGATGAGCGAGGGGGAGATTACATTTTATTGACATTCTTTTGCATGTCAGTATATTTTTTAATCCTCTTAAGAAAGTACTCAGAGAGTTTACTTTCTATTGAAAAAGACACATTTTGTATTAGTAAATGGCTTCCTAGAAATCTGAATGAACTTTAATTATAGATTCAGCAAGATGTCAGCACCAATTGGGTTTTCATTCAAATCGTTAGCCTTTTTTAATATTTTCACAATCACTGTAGCAGATTTCAGTGTGACTAATGGCTCAAATTTGTGTTCTTCAAACAGTACCATCTTCTCTGACATGCCATATTCCATTATTCAAATGTGTATGAACCATTTGATGAACTCATACTCTCAAGGGACAGAGTTAGGGAAATATTTACAATTTTAGTGTTGGATTCATCAACTTGTGTGTGTTTCACATTATAATGTTGACAATCCTTTTGCTTTTGCTTTAGAATAGCTGCATATTATCATATGTAAATAAATAGGTATCAGCTTGTATGATATGTGCGAACTGGTGAACTCACAGTGTCGGTCTTGTATGTCTGACTCTTGTACTTGCCATCTGTCTGCTAAAATATCCCTTTAGGACTGATGGCACTGAATAACTTCAGAAGAAAATTCTTACCTATATGAACACTGCAATTTTGTCTCCTCGTCTGTTCTCTTCCTCTAAAAATGATGCTGGCTTAGAGCTCAGATAGCCAACATTCAGTCCTAGACTGGTAAGTTTTTACATTCAGATATCTAACAATACTGTTGAAGTGGAAACCAAAACTTCATGGCAAATGAGGCAAATAAAACTAACTCTCACAATTTCCAAGGAGCACTAGCACTCCTAGAGTTTTAAATAATAACGTTCTTATGAATATACAAGTTATCTAAGGTCACTTTTGCAATTTGTTAAATGCAATGTATGTTCTCCCTGCATGCCTTGTCAGATTGAATGCATGCTTCTAAAGAAGTCTGGCTGTGAGAATGAGGCACTATAGAAAACAGTGCCAATAAAAAAAAAAAGGAATTAATCTTCTTCTGTAGTTTCTAAAGCTTTGGTATTGCTGCATAACATTCTCCCATATATTCCCTGTACTTGTATGATAGAGTTTTAGCAGCACTAATTTCAGATTTAGACCAAAGAGCTGCATCCTCTCACGAACTGTTATCCATATGTATAATTTGCTTGTACTTGTATCCGGGAGAGCTGTTATGATATGTGCTTTCCACTTTACAACTCAAAGAGGGAAAAGAGACGCTCACAATCCACGCACCAGTACAGTTACAGAGCTTGGCAGAAATTACCATTATCCTGCCCCATGTATAGAGCTTTCACTGAGAGCTCCCTTCATCCAGTAAATGAAGATGAATGCTTATTAGAAAAAAAAGGCTTGCTGTGATCAACTTCCCAAAAATAATCAGAGTGAGGCACGCAACCTGAACATTAGGGCTCTTAATGGCTGCTTTGGAGTGAACTGAGGAAGGCTAAGGATCCTTGGCCGCTTGCACTGAGTCATAACTTTTTAAACAAGGCCCTAAGTCAGAGCTATCAGTCCTGTGGTGCTGTTTTCCTGGCTCATGATAAGCCTGTCTCTTTCTATCCCAGGCTTGGGCCTGTGATTTAACATAGCAATGACAGCAATTGCTAGCCCCAAAAACATCCTTAGCAACTCTCATCTAATACAAATCACTTATTCTTTGTGAAAGATGAGTGAGTCATGCAAGTAACAGACGGCACATTAAGAGTACATTGTTAAAGTGTGCTTTAATTAGTTATGTGGCATATAATGATGTGGGGTCAAATAATAATTTAATTTTTGTACACTATCCTTTTTTTGTACATTACCAGCGGACCACCCTCTATGATGAAGGATCTCCCAATAACATACAGGATACTTACTGGAGAACATGAGGAAATTCATTATTCTTTTTCCACAATAGCTCTTTACGTGATTTTAAAGTCTTTTTTTGTGATATATAAGTGACTTTGAAAGCTGTGGCCCAAACCTTTGTAAAATATCATTAAAAAAAAGAAAACAGATGCAAACCCCATGCCATAAAATTAAATGAGCTTTTTTAGACAACGTATAACATACCACTTAGCTATTAATTTTTACTTCTACATCATAAAAGCCTGAGGCTATCCCTTTATATATTGCTAAGCAGAGTGAAGTTGGTTCCTGGAAGAAAAACTTTTTCTTTATTTTTGTTATACCTAGTAATGTAATAGTGCCCTGATTAAATAAAAAAAAAATTTAAAAAAAAAAAAAAGCACTCTAATGCAGCTCCATATATGAGATGGATTTACTTCACATAGTCACTACAGTAGCACATAAGGATAAGCATTTTGCAAAAAAAATGAAAATATCTCCCTCATAAAATAAACAATCAAAAAGCAGAAAAGTTAGCAACAAACTCTGGAGTTTAGCTCTTCAGATTTTGAGCTGAAGTCCTCTCCAAGAGCATCAGATTATTACCTTATCATCAAGTCAGAATTAAGGATCTGAAATCAGGGAGTTAGATCTTTGATGTCAGCAGGATTTTATTTTTTTTATGATGTCAATTATTCCGCTGTTCACATTTACTTTATTTACAGCACTTTAATAGGCTGAAGAGCAATGACACAAGAACTTGGAGGTAAACTGCAAATGTTTTGTATAGTATTGTACCAGTCCTAGTAATGTAGCTGCAGTCATAGAGGTGACTTCCATGTGACCCTGCAGAGAACTGGTGGCTTCAAGCAGGACCCTGTAAAGATGCAAGGAGTCACTCCTTGTAGAGCCAGGAACTGAGGCCTGAGCAAAGAGGACCATCATTATTATTATCTCTCTTTGGGAAATGAAGGCTCATGTTTGGTCACTCTTATCAGCAATCTTCAATATCAGTGGTAGAACTGCGTGGAGATTGATGTCTTCAGAAGGATTCTAGAAGACAGAAACCAAGAAATTATGATGCTTGTGTGTATTGAGAGCTCTCTTCCGCCAGGAATGTGGCAGACTTAGCTTCTTTCCAATGTAATTTTTATGGGACGTTTCTTTTTCTTCTCATTTAATCCTTTGTGAGCTGTTTTTGACTGATGTCTGCATTTGATTGACTCTCCAACATTCAGACCCCGCACAGTCATGATGAAAAGATGAATGCAGACACTGTCAACGTGGAAATCCAACTCCTGCCAGAGTAATCCTCACACGTATTTCTCTCATGTACAAAGTTTGCCATTGTCTTCCACACTCTTATCATCCTGCTAGACTAATGGTCTAGAGTTGAATGTCTTTATAAATCGGCTTCGATTCTCAAACTGTCGTCCTATGTATCTTAATATGTGAAAGCAATAAAAAAGCTTCTTAACTCCTACACGCTATTCTGTAATTGTTGCCACCGTGCCAACAGATCCATTTTAGAGTATTAGTCTTGACACACAGACCATTTCATAATCTAAGTTGTAATTATTTGAATGATTACTCCTTATGTTTCTCCCTAATGTGATGCCATCAGTATCTGGTGATAGGAATTTTCTCTTCACCAGAACTATGGACTTCAGACCAAGACTCTCACATGCTGGATTTTTTTCTTTCACTCCTTGAGATAATTCCCACAGCAGTCACTGAGGGAGTTCACTCTTTTTCAAAGACCCAGATACATGATTATAGCATGTATATCTGGTACTAGCTCACCAAAACTGATTATTTTTTTCATTAAAAACTAAGAAAGATAGTATCATCAAGGTTTCTGAAAACCTTACTCAACTTGGAGATATCCGTCCCAACTAAACATTCTTCATTCTTTCCGGTCTCATTCTTTTACGTTCCCTCTTTGTCTAACACTACAGCCAGTGTTTGAAGGTCAACAAGGCTGTTTTGCAGCGTGTACAAGAATACTTGAGTCAGAACTTTAAGAGTTCAGCATTTCAGTATCATCATTAATGTTGGTTTTTATCATTGCTGACATGAACTAATGAAGTACTATACTCAACTTGTACTAATTCATATTAATCAAATTGTCAGCTTCTAGTGCTTATCCTCTCTCCCATTTGACTTATAGGTCTCATAATTTTCTCCATCCACAAATTAAGACATATCAGTAGCGTATTAAAACAGAGTTGAAAGTCAACTGGATAAATTCATTAAAGTACTCCTTGTCATGATATATTTTATAGTTTTAGTTAAAGAAAAGCCATCTTGAAAGTCTCACTCTGAGCAGTCAAAATTGAGGAACTGGTTTAAACATTAAGATGATGTTAAGGAGGTTCAGTCTACCCTCCATCCAGGTGTTCCCTTGCTGGTATTAAGAAAAAAGCCCAGACCACCTGTCCATAGAGGCACGTCAGGCATGTCACATGGTCTTGCAGACACATTAATGAAAAGTAAATATCATTTAAATGTTTTCATGCTAGTAACTAACAATGGCTAATGAACCTCCTTTTTATTTACAGATGGGCATAATTTTTTTCAGATAGTCATTCAAAGAAGGAGCCTAATTTATTAGTCTTGTACACTTACTATTAATGAATAATCCATTAGTATGATATAAACACAGTATTGGTTCTCAACAAGACTGTTCTAAATACATTTCCAAATCCTGTGGTGAGGCCAGTGGCACAACTTCAAGTCAATACATCACCCAGGAGTACTGAAAGAGACCTCTTATTCTATTATTGCTCTCAAATTACACTACTCCAAAAGTTAGCTAATTAGCAGACAAGTATGACAGTTTCATCCTTTGATGGTTTCCTGTCTGTGAAAGGATATCAGTTTAAGTACTGGTTGCTATGATTTAGTATTGTGTATCACAGAAGTAGGCTTCAAGGCACTTGCAGATTGTCTTCTTGAGGACTCTAAGTGTTTTGCTGAATATGTTCCAAAGAGCCTGAATGTGGATACTGACTTGGCTTTAAAAGATGCGGCAGTTTTTGCAGCTTCTTGATAATTTTTTATATTGGTAAGGGAAAAGACAGATGATTAAACTCAGTGCAAAATAAAAACTGAAACAAGCACAAAGCTCAAGCAGAATCCAAGATAGTCTTTTTGAGGCTGGAAATCCTATGCATGTGGTAATGAAGGAAAAGAGCAAAGGATGGTAGAATCAAAGAAGATTTTGAGGAAACATGCAGAAAAATTAGACAATTATTTTAAAGAAAGTAGGAGCTGGATGAAATGGAAATTAGGTGGCAAGAGACACAGCCTAGAAAAGATACTGCTAAGACAAGGTACACATTTCAGAAAGCTTCCAAGTAATAGTAAAGATTGTCTACCCAGCGTCATTGGAAAGATGACTGTACTGACATTTGATACTGAGCAATAGATTTTCTACTTTGCCAACAATGAAAAAAAAGAATTCTATATCTGTGTCAATCACTGCCAGATATAGCAGATCACAAAAAATATATCAACTGATTTTATGGTGAATGAAATCTTATCAACTACACCAAATAAAAGCCCTGAGTTGCTACTGATTTTAATAACAATTATCAAGTTTCTCTTGATACAAAATTTGGAAAATGAAATTAACTCTTCCCTGACTTCTCATCACAGACTGAATTAATAAATTATTAATAATTTATTTCATTAATTCAATTATGCAGTTTGCATGTGCAGAAAATTTCATCCCAAATTGTGTCCTCTCTATAATCAATCAGGTTTTATAACAGCAATTTACTTGATAATTGTTTGCTGCATATTTTACTATACTCAGGTTATAAAATAGGGTTTATGACATTTTTAAAAGAAGTAATTAACTGCATGAATAAATGGAATTGAAGACATCTCTAATTTCAGATATGTGAATTCTGATAGCTTGAGTTTTATGGACTTCTTGAAAAAATGTTCTCCTGTTTCTTTACTTGACTTCATTTGGTTTCTAGGCTGACTTAAAGCCAAAAGTGAAGCTTTGCCAGTGTTGCCAATTTCCTTCCAACTTTGAGTCAAAGCCACTAAATATCACAATTTCTGTACAATCCCATATCTTTCGCTAGATTAAGTTTTATTTGTCCAGTAATCTTGATTCATTTGTTTTACATTAATAAACTTATTATCTAATCTAACAGATGAAAGAGACTGTATGAGTCAGTCCAATTAAAAGTGGCCCAAACCACCGTATTTTGAAATCTTGATACGATCTTTTCTGTGCTGTGTTTTATTACTTGTTTTGCAACGAACAGTCCATCCTCAGTTTAGCATCAGTGGCCATAAAACAGAGAATCTAAAAAGACAGTCAAAAACATGATACTACAAAAGTGGAACTTTCCCTGGTTTTTATCGAGGAATATTAAAAGCAACTTACTGAGCTTTCAAGAATTCAATTTGTGAAAACTTGTTTTTCTTTTGCATTTTTTATAGGTAATACTTGTTTTTCTTTTGCCTTTTTATAGGTAAATCTTCGGGCTCCTTACTTGGTGGCTATCAGAGCTGGAAGCTGGATATCATATTTTTATCTTCTGATCATCCTAAATTGTGTTGCTGGTTTTTTAATTATTTCCCCTCAAAATTTATTTTTTTTCCCACAAAACTTAATTTTACTAAAGCTGACCAGATATGTGCTTTCCTAATAACTACCACTCAATACCATAATGTATATCTTGTTTCTTGTCTGCTATAAGGCAGCTTGTCCAAAAAACATCCCTTTAGGTGTCTTTACCAGGAAGCAGATAGGACAAACAGAGGTTGCCAACAATCCTTTGAGCAGGCTTAGCTGTGATCAAGTACAATTATTTTAGTGTAAGCAAATGGGAGTTCAGCTGTCCAACACAGGTGAGAGGGACTGAATATTGGTCTCCTGATGTGCAGTCAGACCTCATGGCAGGCATAGATTCAAAAACAGTAAGTCTGATGTGCCCAGGTCACACAGAGTTTTCCACATTGCACACACAGAATTATGTAGCTCCATCCACATTTATCTAGGACTGCTGAATATCTGGAAGCCCATTCAATTCATCTCATGTTTCTGTCTAATGAAAATTGTTTAATTAATATTCTTTATTTTTCCAACCTTTGGCCTTTATTCAAAAAAAGGCATTTAAACCTGCTTGAATCTAGTTGAAGCCAGCTGATGTGCTTACTAGCTGAGACCAATTTTTGCCTGCCCAAGGTTTTAAGCTATTTTGAGACCGTGGTACAATTCTAAATTATAAATATGAATAGTAAAAATCATTAGTAATCATAGAATCATAGAATCATTAAGGTTGGAAGAGACCTCAGGGATCATTCAGTCCAACCGTCCCCCCACCACCTATTACCCACTAAACCATGTCCTTCAGTACCAGATCCAACCTTTCTTTAAACACTTCCAGGGACAGTGACTCCACCACCTCCCTGGGCAACCTGTTCCATGCATCAGTCAGCATGAAGAATTAACAAAAAAAAATTTGTTGTTCCTGACACCTTTGAATTTTTGCCCCAGACACTCTTTTAAAATATGCCATTCTTTAAGCTACTGGATATTTCCAATCAAAGAAGCAGTTAAATAAGCTAGAAAGTCTGTTAGCTAATGTGTGATGATCAGCCCTACACAAAGTCTACAAAAAGCAAGTGGCTTTCATTATTTCCAACAGAGACTGAAAGTTACAGGATTAAAGAAATTGATTCCAATTATTTAGGATCCCATTCCAAGTGCATATAATAAATCAAGCCATAAGTGGCATCAGCTTCGCTGAAATATAGCCATCGCACCTTTACCGCGGAAGAATATGTGCTCGGCCATTGGCAATTTCTTTTTTCAGGGGGAAATTCAGGTATGTGATGGAATTCCAGCTACTTGTAGAAAGCCCAGCCACATGGTCATAAATAGCATTTTGTGGCATGTAAACTTTGGATGACTAAGATTTGGTTATAAAATAACATAACACTCCATATTGGGAAATCTTTTTAAAGTTGAGTGGTTCTTTTTATTCTCTATATATCAGCTTCCTAATGGCTTTTCAACAGTTTGAGCCATTTTCTAAAATTACCACAGCTGCTTCACATTAGTTATGGGGTTTTGTTGCTAAGAGACGTTCTGCTTGCTAAGTCTTTCTAGATCCTTAAACTAGATTTTGTTGTTGTTGTTGATTGCATATTCACAGCAAAACACTATTATGAAACAAGAGCTGATATAACTTTTCCCTCCAAACTGGTTCAAAGGGTGTAGAAACTTTCAAACTGCTGATAACAGTGTTGTCTTAGGTGATGCTGTCTCAGTCGTATTAACTAAGTCACTTTTTCTGAAATCTCCAGCATGCTTTGTATTTTCCCTGTCTTTTTTCATTGCACATCCAACAGGGCTGTATTTTGTATTTAGTTTACAGTTTCGACAATAGTCATGATTCTATTAACAAGCGTATTTAAGAACAGAATCCAGGAAGTTCACCAGTTCACAAGAAATGAGAGGTAGCTTCCACAAGAAGGCAGCAGCACATACCTGAGAGCAGGATGGTCTGGTGGGCTCAGTTCACTCTTGTTCTGTTCAAGGAGCAGTCACTTTTGTCAAAGGGGCATATACGACATGTTCAGTGCTACCATTTAGGTCTGACTGCTGGTTTCATTGCTTGGACCATAAGTAAGCAGGGTAAAAATGAACAACCAGGTCCCAGAAGGAGCAATTAAACAGTAGGCTCTGGCTAGAATAAAGGTGCTGGGAAGTGAAGAGAGAGAAGTATGTGGTAGATGGAAATGGGTAAGAACTCGCAGAAATACTTGCATCAGAAATGTAATCAGGAGTAGTCCCATCCTGAAAGAGAAAGTGGATCAAAGTACATACCTGAGCAATCCCCAAACGTTGAACTGATCTTTTCTTTCATGACAACCAAGTCCCTTCACATCAGCTGGGCAGGGCCAGCAATTTTCACCTGAAAAGTTGGATGGTGTGTGAGACAGATGCTGGGCTGCCAGCTGTCAATGCAGGAGATGGAGAGCAGGAGGAGACAGGTAGATCTACGGAAAGATTTGTAGAATTGCTCCCAGGATAGGAAGAAACAACACATGAGGCTTCTCTGGCTAGTGCTTCCAACCAGAAAGAAGAATGTGTTGGAAAAATTACAATTATTGTAATACTGGCAGTTTTTTATTGTTAGCTTTTACACCACACCACTAAAGACTTGGTTTTGTGGTTCCAGAGTCACAGCACAAAGCGCGTCTCCTTTCCCAGTTCCTGTTCTTCCCTGTTCAGTGCTTCTTGACTAAATAACTCATAACAAGGTGTTAATTGTCAGCTGGGTGGGGATCAGGAACACCAACAAACAGGGTACTTGAAAGGAGTGTCCAGCAGGTCTCTGTAGCCAGGGTAGGATGAAGAGGTTAATGTAATTCAGAATAATTTTATACAAAAATAATTTGAACTAATAGTGTTATTAGGAAAGAGAATGTCTAGAAAAAAGTAGAAACAAGGACAATCAGTGGTTATTATGATGAGGGAATTGAGCAAATTGAGCCCTTACACACATATTTTCAGTGCTACCCAATGAACTAAACCAAGGGATGAGGGAGAAAACATTTTTAATCTACAATCTTAAGACACCAGACAATTGAACAATCTACCATTTAACTACTTTATTGGTCACTGTTGAAGCCTTGATCTTGGTGAAGAGTTTCAAAGTTTCAATATGACAAGAAAAGGAAACAAAATTGAGTGGGAAAATAGACTATAATTACTACCATTTAATTACAAAGGAAAGATTCAGGTTAGACATGAAGGAAGACTCTCTCCTGGTAAAGACTGTGAAGCACATTGCTCAGACATCAGAGTCTGAGTCTCCACCATTTGAGGTTTCTCAGAATAAATTTGACAAACAACTGTTGGTGACAGTGGTGTAAGAGATCACAGGGTCACAGGATCACAGAATGGTAGGGGTTGGAAGGGACTCTGGAGATTGTCTAGTCCAACTCCCCTGCTAAAGCAGGATCAGCTAGAGCAGGTTGCACAGCAATCCGTCCAGGCGAGTTTTGAATATCTCCAGAGAAGGAGACTCCAGAACCTCTCTGGGGAGCTTGTTTCAGAGCCTGGTCACCCTCTAAGTGTAGGTTTTTCCTCATGTAAACATTTACTTCACTGGCTTTCTTATTCTTTTTCCAAGGCCTCATTAGCATTTCTAATTTTATAAATTCTTTTGCACTCTATACCCAACAGCAGGCACAGATGTCTTCTCCATATCCAAAAGACAACCCTGACCAATCCTCTTCCACTATTGCTACTTATCCTCCACTTTGAGGCCCATCTATAGAACAAAGGCCTAGAAGGTTCTGCTGGTGAAGACCAAGGCAAAGAAAGCACCAAATGCCTCAGCCTTTTCCATATTCACTGCCACCAAATCACCTGTCACACTCAGCAGCAAGCCTGTACTTCCCTTATTTCTCTTTTTTCTTCTTTAACTGCTGATGCAGTGCTGGAAGTTCTTCTTGTTGTTTCTGATGTCCCTTACCAGTTTCAACTGTAGTGGAACACTGGTTTTCTTAATAGCTTCTCTGCACGTGCGGGCAGTACTTTTACATCCAAGTGAGCTTGTCCTCACTTCTACCTCCTGAATGGGTCTTCTGTGTTGACGCTCAAATCATGATTCCCTTCTTGCCTTGCAGAAGAATAGTCTTCTTCAACAGCACAGGATACTATTTCAAACCCCAGACAGAATTTCTCATAAACCAGGAAGAGAAACACTTTACCGACACTCTAATCTACAGGGTTTTGCAGTTCTCACTTATCCAGAAAAGGTGTTGCTGCTAGGCTGATCTCAAGTGTTACTACAGGAACAACCCATGCACGTAAGCATGAGTCAAGAATATAATGGTAGTGTACTCCAGGTACTGCATGCAGTGAATACAGTGGAGTAGGTATTATTGATGTAAAATTAGAAGATCAAAGCATTTGATAGGTCTTATAAAAAAGAAAGGAAATATTTGACATTAAGTAGAGCTTTTCTGTTCTAATACTATATTTACTGTGTTCATGGAAAGAAAATGGAAAAATTTTATTATTTTCTTGAAAAAAACTATGCTGTTTTTAATGGTAAATAGGAATCCACAGGATTAATTACTTAGTATTTGGCCATGCTATGATACATAACATTGAAATACGAACTCAGGATTGATCTAGCCCGGAATAATGTTTCAACCACTAGGGAACATGATATTTTTGCTAAAATAGACTTGTGATTCAGATAATGATATTTCCACGGTATTACTTATTTGTTATGTCTGACAGTGTGCTTGGCCCTGTAGAAGACAAGCTGAAAAGTTTTCCTGCCCTGGGACTACATAGCCTTAGACTCCAGTTCTAGAAAGATTTATGTTTGAATAACTTGAGTGATCTCACTGGGATTTAAACATAACACTAAATTTACAAAATTGGTGCACATGGCCAGTGAGTGGGATTACAGTCCAGAACATGGAAGGAAGAATATAACATGGCATTAGTAGTTATTTGACCCACACTCTAAGTGTTCTGTTGAGCACAATGAAAACTTTGCATCTCTGCTGCAAGGAACATATTTTCAAAGACCAGACAACCTGAAAATCAGTAAAAATAGAGATCATAAATTGGAATGACCCTTAAAAGAAACCCTTGGTTTTAACCTTACCTATCGTATGTTAATGCTCTTCAAACATTTGATAGTTTTATTGGCAAACACGTGCCAATCAAGTGGCATGCATCACTGAGCTGGACAGGAGAGCTCATCAGTCTGGATGCTGAGAGACTAACTTCTTTGAAGGTTTTTAAGAATCCGTTTCCTAATCTGTTTGCACAGACTGACTAAACTGGAAGACTCAAGCAATACATAACCATTCTTATTGTTAGAAAAAAATGTCTGCGTTGTCTTTGAACATTGTCAACATAATAGTGAAACATTCAGGTATACCCATGTGCATCCTAAAGAGACTATAAAATATCAGAAATGCCACTTTTTTTTTGTTTCTCTCTAGTATGTCTGAACTTGAAAACTTACCCCTTGTCATTAAGTCCTTATGGAAAAAGACTTAGAAATAACTACATATAGTTGCTCAAATTGTCAGTAATCTGAGTAACATTTGTAAAACTACAAATGAAGAAATCATACTATCAACCATATTCTCATATATTTGAATTCTGAAGATTTCCTTCACAGTATACAATATTCAGAATTTAAGCATAATATAAAAGGACTGAAAATACTTTTTCCACAATTTTCTCTTTCATTTGGCTGTGTCTGTACACAGCAGGTGACTGAAAAAAGACAGTCATGAAATATTTACTAATTAGGGGCTGAATTCTCTCTTTTGCTGAGCCTGGGTCTCTCTAGTACTACTCAGATCTCCACATGCATATACAGAAATTTTTTCCCCATTATAACTCAGGTGCATGGGTTGATGCTGGAAGTGGCTTTTCCAGCCACGATGGGAGAGTTTATTCTTTCCTGTTTCACAAATTTTAAATCATCGCCAATGCTATTACTCCAGATAGAAAAAAAAAAAAATAAAGCTCTGTGACAAATAGAATGTTGTTAATAACACGTTGTTGGTGGTAACTAGATAAATTGCGTTATTTCTCCTTGTCTGTATGGAACACAATTGCTAATTGTAAAATAAATTTTAAAAACCATTTGAAACTCCTTGTCCCATTAGTTACAGAAATCACTGTGAAGAAACCTGAAGTTATCAATATAGTAAAGTCAATCGCTATCTCATCATCTGTAGTATTTTTTGCAGGCCTCTACAAAAGGTTACAGTAAAACTGCTTGTAACTGATTATTTCATCCTACTAGCAACCTTAGCTTTCCTTCTTCCTCAAGACTGACCTGAATAGCTGTAATTTTTACAGTTTTGAGACTGCAGACACTTCATAGTACTTTTGACAAAACAACAAGTGTACAGGACAAGGGAATTATTTTTTTCTTTTTTACTTTTTTATTTTTTCCACAGAAGAAGTAAGCAGTACGAAAGCTCTAAATTCAGGAAGCACCTTTCCACTCTGCAGTTACTTCTAAACACCAGGACAACCCCTTGTATGACCTTGAGAGTTGAAAGAACTGATATCACTCCATTCCCAAAATCTCCTCTTTACCTAGGTCAGCTGAGGAACAAAAGGTCTACAAAGTTAAAATGTTTGATCCTCTTTTCAGACAATAATAAATATGGTAACGGAAACTGAAATGATGGCATATAGTCATAACTGATGTCATTAGTGGCACTGACATCCTATGGGCAGGGGTTTCGATTTCACTGTAGTAGGTGCTGTCAGCTGGGGAGCAATGGGTTCAGCTCTCTCTCTGAGAAAGAGATTGCAAGACTGAAAAGCATCATGTGGTCATTTACACTGGTAAGCAAGTTGCAAAAAGCTTCATTGAGCTTGTTAGGTTTTAAAGTAAAAAGGTTACTACATGAAGTAACTAAAGGGAAGACTGAGATGGTGAATTACTAGGCAACAGTTGTCTTGATGATGTAAAGAACAAAGCTAAAAATGTAAGTCAAAAGATACGAAAGATAGCTTTTCATATTTCCATTACATTGTTGTTCATTTGTCCCTTCTTTTTTTTTTGTCAGTGGTATGTAGGGAAAAATTAGAAACAGAGTTTTAAAAGCTAAAATTACAGCCAGATACTTTTTAATAGTACCCTCACTGTTGCTGTTTACATTGGTTAAGAACTTTCAGCTATTTGCATTCTATTTTAATTGGAGAGAAATCAGAGCAAATCCTGTTTAAGCAGCTTTTCAGTTTGTATAGAAAATAAGTTAGACTTTTTTTCTAATATGTCACGCTAGAAAAATATGTTGAGTGCACAGCATATCACAGCTGAATGCCAAAAAAAAAAGAAAGAAAGGCATACATTATATACATTTAGGTTCTTTGGGTTTTGAGAAACCACAAAACTTTCTCTGAGGTTTTTTTGTTGTTGTTGTTGTTTCAAAAGTTAAGTGCCCACAGCAGTATTTCTTCATGGAAATTACTTCTAACCATCACAAAGTTAGAGATTCTGGACTTTGTGCATTACTATTCAAGAACAGTATCCAAAGCATTTTTGAAAACATGCCTACCCAGGCAAGGGTTTCCACCACAAAGCAAAGCTTTTGCTCTTTACAGTCCGGGTTAATGGATGTTAGAGGGGAAGAAATGTGTTTTACACACAAGGAAAACAGTAAATTTACATTGTGTTCTTTGTCTTCTGCGCTGAGCTCAGTACCAGTATAGATCACAACGTACACACTGGATTAGCAGGTATGAACATAATCTTACTAACTTTCTCCCTATTCTCCATGTCAAATGTCGATTGGCTTGTAAAAAGGTGGTTCATAGGCTAAAACCAGGAAAACTCCAAGTTTCCTACATTTTGCTGGTGAAATTGATACAAGTGTGAGCACAAGTTTCTTATTTCAGAGAAGTTGAGAGTTAATGAGGTTCTATAATAAATCTAAATAGATCACTACAGGTGGGTTCAGATGAAGGAAAATAATCAAAAAGTTCACAATGAGTTATCACTGTTGCAAAATATTTTCTCAAAAAACCAAACCGTCAGGAAAAGGTCTTTATCTTATCATAAAATACAAATAGTTTACTGTACTAATTTGTGTTGTTTCTGTAGTGAGACAAGCCTGTGGAACAATAGAACCTTGCTTCTATGAGGAGGACTCAGTGTAAACCTGGAATAGACAAGAGATATAGCAGCCTAAGCTTTTTTTTCTTGCCTAAATACAAGTGCCCTTTTGAGACAACCATTCTTAAATTATTTTATGTAAATGACATAAAAAGTTAAGCAAATATTTTCACAGTACTTCATGACAAAGAATGAGTTATGCAAGGAGAGCAATTAAGGCTGAAAAACTACCAATGTAATCTTCAGAAACTTTCTCAAGAGTTAATACTGCAGGACACTGGTCTCATACCAAAACAAGTAAGCTTTGTTGCCAGGTAACAAGAACTTGCATTATAATCCCTCTAAACCTATGAGCATGGACCAGAGGCCATATTTCAAATTACAGTTATGAAAGAATAAAAGAAATAGAAACTTTCCAAGGCATTGTCTTCTCCAGGCAGTGAAAAATAAGAACTGACAGTTTTTGAAAAATGCAGAGTGATGCAGCCTTCTCAGAGGGGAGGGGCAGAGGTGGAGGAGAGAAAAATAGTACAAAACCTGAGGAAATAAAATTTAAATAATTTCTGGTAAAGGCAAGGTAATAAAAATATTAATTGAATGTTCATTCGACCTTTTAATGACTGGCTTTAAATAGGGCAGGAAAAAAACAAGTGTTAAAGGGCAAAAGTAGAAGACACTTCACATTACCTTGAAAAAATGCATTCTATGACAGGTGTAAATTAACTATCTGAAAATCTAGTGATTTTATTTCATTCATAGTCAGCCACATGTTTAGATTTAGAATAATGTGTGAAAGTTATCTGATCCTAAAACATTAAATTTCTCTCCCTTACAACGATCATATCAGTGCATGTCATTTTTTTCGTGCACAGGATTATTTTTTTTTTGCTACAATTAAATACATTGAATAAGCACTAATGAGTTTTTGCACAGAATTAGAAGTAGCTATTTAACTTAAACTCCTTTTACAATATTATTTTTCCTCCAGAAAAGGGCTGGAACAGAACATCCTTGCGAAGTTTCTGATAGATTATAATGAAAAAATGATACCTTTTGTGTGACAGAAATTCTGGAGGGAAAAAAAAAGGAAAAAGAAAAAAGAAAAATCAAATTGTGGTCAGTTTCCTGTATTTCCCATTTCATATAGAACTGGAATTTAAATTATTTTTTTAATTATACGATGACTTGTCAAAGAAGACAAATTTTTGTCTTTTGGAACTTTTTTTCTTTAACTTCAAAGTTGCATTGTCATGCTACTGAAGTTAATAGGGAGATTCCCACTGAATGCAGCACGTCAGGCCTAAAAATATTAGAGTTGTTTTAGACCCAGAATGGGAGAAAAGAGGGGGAGATGGCTGTGACCCCATAGTTCTCAAAGTGTCCTGGACTTGGCTGAAGTCAGAGCGGTCTGTGAGTAGAACAAGGACCTGCTCATTAAAGTGTAGAGAGTAGCCAAAGCAAAAACTAAAGTCATAGAATCACAGAATCATAGAATCATTAAGGTTGGAAGAGACCTCAAGAATCATCCAGTCCAACCATCCTCCTACCACCTATTACCCACTAAACCATGTTCCTAAGTACCACATCCAACCTTTCTTTAAACACCCGCAGGGATGGTGACTCCACCACCTCCCTGGGCAACCCATTCCAATGCCCAACCACCCTTTCCGAGAAGAAATTTTTCCTAATCTCCAACCTGAACCTCCCCTGGCGCAACTTGCAGCCGTTCCCCCTAGTCCTGTCACTAGTTATCTGCGAGAAGAGGGCGACCCCCAGCTCGCCACTTCAGCTGCTTGATACTAATTTGTGATAAACTTCAGTATTATGAATTAATGTGGTAATTACTGTGGGGATTTTGGACTACGTTATCAGCTAAAAATAAACTACATTTTCAAACTCTGTTTGCAATAGCTAGCATCACTAAAAGATCTAAGGGAATCAGTTATGCAATTGTGTTTGTTGTACAGGATCTGACTGAAAGAAAATGTCAGATTTTTGTCATGAGGTATTTTAATGGAACACTAAATTCACTTGCGCAACACAAGAAATTACCAGCTGGAGTTCAACTGTGATGAGTTAAGTGTGTTTCATAAATGAATAATTATCATGAAAAATATATCATATTTGAGTAATAATCATATTTCACTAGTGATAAATTCCACATTATATTTCTCAATAAGCTGGTAATAGCTCCAACTATCTATTTTTAAAGCCATTTCTTGAGAAAAAACATAAATATTGATCTGCTTCCTGCAGAGCTGGTCATGGATAAGATAATACATAATGCCAAATATTTTTAGAAACATAACTAATGGACAACCCAAATCCTTGCCCTCAAAACAGTCTGATAGTCTTGAAAAAGCGTTGAGTACCTACTTACTACAAATCAGGTCTCTCTGATAATTCCATTTTTCCCTCATTATTTCTCTTTTGAAATTTTAGAATGGTGGAGGGATCTGCCAAAATTTCATTATTTCCCTAGTAATACATTACTCTAGGATTTAGCTTGAAGTCACGTACAATATCTTCAATTCCTCCTGTTGACTGCAGACATAAATGTTTAAGAGTCCCCAAGGATGGCGAAAGACACTGGAAGGAAACACAATCTCTATGAAGATGATGAAAATATTGAAGATCAGCCAACATAGATAATAAATAACATAAAAGAAAGACCCTGTTCTCTAATGTTCCCTGAGAGCTGTTCTAAGCGCTACTTATGTCAGCCATTTGGCCGGGTAGTGGAAAAGGGATTCGCATCGTCTAGATGCAGCAAGTAAATAAAGATTTTCATCCAGGATGACTATCATTTTATTGTAGTGCTTGGTGAAGAAATTTAATTCCATCTGATCTCCTCGGATTTGACTTCGTTACGTTCACAGATGTAAATTGAACGCCTTTTTTCTACTTTCCCTGAAGGCTGCTCTAGAGAATGGAGCACAGGTGGACCTAGCGTCTTCAGCTTTAAGGGACAGAGTCCTGGGCAGGAGACTGGAAAGCCCTTAGAGACAGGCTGTGGCGATGTTTGGTGACAAGCAGCTGGGCTTCCCGGCTCCTCTCACCACATTACACAGGTCAGGATTCAGGCAGAGAAGCAGGAAGGAAGTCAAGTAACTTTCAAAACTCAATAGGGATTTATCAGAACTCTTTCAATTCAAGCAAACTGTAGCAAAATATTTCTCTTTCAATCAGTTAGCAAACTTTATTTAAATTAGACTGTTTCTTACTGAAACACTTTAGCACCACCTTTACTGATTTGAAGCTGTCCTGGTTTCAGCAGGGATAGAGTTAATTTCCTTCTTAGCAGCTGGTATGGTGTTATGTTTTGGATTTAGGATGACAATAATATTGATAACACACTGGTGGTTTTAGTTGTTGCCAAGCAGTCAAGGACTTTTCAGCTTCTCATACTGACCTGCCAGCAAGAAGGCCGGGGGCAGTCAAGAACCTGAGAGGGAACACGACCAGGGCAGTTGACCCAAACTGGCCAACAGGATATTCCATACCATACGACATCATGCTCAGTACATAACTAGGGGTTGGACAGGAGGCAGTTGTCTCAAGAGCTACCTGAATATCAGCTTCANTTTTATCCTTGGGTTTGTTTCTTTTATTCTCTCCCAACTGAGGCAGGGAGTGAGCAAATGGCTGTCTGATTGGTTTAGCTGCCTGCCAGGTTAAACCACAACAACAATTTTCCTGAGATCCCTTTCCTGTTTACTACAGTGTATGGGAAGATTTCCATTGTCAAAATGAGAAAGTATGGAAATAAAAAATAAAATTTAAAAGAAAAAAAAACAACAAATTTAAATAAGTCTTCACTACTACTGGAAAGTGCGTTCCTAGTTTCAATGTTAACAAAATTAGGATATGCAAAATTCAGTTTTTCCTTGCAAACTTAACTTTCCTGCAGAGTAAAACTGTGAACAAAATATATTTTAAATGTCTAAGTAATAGAATCCTCTGACATTTATTTATCTTTTTCACAAAGTCTCTTTAATTAACAAATTAAAACTTTATTTTCCTCAGTAATCTTAGTTTATTTCAGGTACTTTAAGTAACTGCACTTAGTTTCATATGATTAGATTTAAAGATAAAAACCTTAGCTTTTTTCTTGACTAGCTGACGTGGTTCAGCCTGCAGCAATCTTATCTCCAGTAGGACTTTAATGTGAGTTAATCAGCGTAGGTTATCTTAGTCTGGGTTAAGACAATCTTTTCTTCCTCTTCAGAAGTTGCAGCTTATGGGTTTCTGACTGAGAAAGGAAGTTGAGAGATGCTCACACCAGGATCCTGCTTTGGAATAAGTCTGCTCATCAGCAAACAGGAGAACTTTAATAGTTTCTCAGTAGCGAGGCAATAGATGAGCATTAGTGTTTGAATAAATGGTACAATAGAAATTACAGGAGAAAATGAACCCTTGCTACTTTGAGAAGCTGCACTACAAACTGGGGATGAACTGGAGTCCCAGATTTTAGGAGGAGAAAGATACTGGATAGGAGCCATTTATCTCAAATTTCTTGCTCCCGGAAGATCTCTTAGCGTTGAATTACAAGGTCCCATCTGACTTTTGGGTTGACTTGAACTCAGAACTACAAAACCTTCCTTTTGAAGGGACATTTTTACTCTCTGAATCTCTGCATAAATGTAAAGATGTGACCCTGAGGAACAGTTTGTGGTATTGGGGTTTCAGTGTCAGCTGCTGCTCAGTGTCATACAATAAATCACGCATTGATAAAGCACACACAGCCTCTAAGGAGGTGGTAGGAGTCAATGCTGCAGAGGCTGGAAGCCTTCCGATTTGAATTGGAAACAGAATCTGTTAGTTTCCTAAAAGGAAATACTGTGTGTAGACTCACCCATTGAATGACTTCACTAAAATACTAAGCTAATATAATCAGAAACATTTAGCTATAATTTTTGCAGAGCTCATTGATAGTACAGACTTCTCAACTCTAAATGTGTTTTGCATTTGTTTAAGGTTTGAAATAATTGGGCCTGCTCTTAATTGTGCCAGTGCAATAAGTCAGAGTTGGTTTACTGCCTTAAAGAACTTCTAAAGAATTTTGTCTGATGGAGTAACTCTATGTTCTTCAAACATACAGAGGGAGAGAGACTTTAATCAAATAATTTTCGTATAAATAATGGGAAAAACTTGTTCATGGCCACGGAGAGGCCTTACCTATTGAAACTTTGTGATTGTTCTGGAAGAACTTTTGTGAAGCAGGTGCTGAGGATTCACATTTGCTGTATACCAACCTGCTCTCCTACTGCTGAGCACCAGGTGGGGAAAGAGCAGGTCTTCTGCACTTGCTCATATCTACAGCTCAAATCCCAACCTTTCAGAATCAAAGTCACCAAAAGGACACCCATTTGTGTCAGTTCTGTGTCTCCTTCTGATCTTCATAACTCATGAAAGGTGCATTGTAATTAAAGATGTTAGAAGAGTAACAAAAATGGCTAAGGAGATGGGACCTTTAGCAGGCAAGACTTTCAAAAGGTTAGGAATCTCCAGTGTAGAGAAAGAAGCCTGAAGGCAAGTATGATTGGGGTTCACAGAGTCAGGCATGTCTTGTAAGTTAAGCAGAGAACGGCTATTCAGCTGGTCTCTCTGGATAAGAATAAGGCCACTACATGAAACAAGTATAAGGTTGCTTTAAAACAGTAAAAAAAGTACTTCTTTTTTCAGCAGGTAGGGACATTTTTGGAACCCATTGTCAAAGGAGGTTGTGAAGGCAGAATATAGAAGGATGTCTAATAAATTCATTAGAGGAAAACAGGTCCATAAATGGATTCTAAAATGACTGGGAAGGATGCTCTCTCTAATACCCCAAAAACATCAGTCGTGCATTTTGGCAAAACACAAGAGAAAAGGATTGCATGAAGTGGCCAGCCTTGCTCTCTCTCCTTAAATGCCCCATTTTGCCACTTTTAGGCTAAGCAGATGACGAGCCTAACCCAGTATGGCACTTCTTACATTCAGTGATCTTTGAGCATGACTGAAGTGGGGCAACTGGTGCGACAAGTATTTCAAAATACAGCTGAAAGAGAAAAGTAGTCCAGTTTTATAAATAATAGTAAAATCATTACTCCCAGCAATGCCAGTTGAATGGTTTTCTGGAACTTCTTGCCCCATAGTCACATCTCTAGCTAGCCTTGAGTTTCTTGGGATGATCAGCTTGTGACTTACCTGTCACTTCTGCCTCTTCTGGGGGCCATGTTTCTTTCTGAACATACTCTCATCATCTGTATTTAGACAGATGAGCACTTTAGTCCTATGTAATATGTCCAGAGAAGGAGCAACAGCATGTGGACACCAACACTCACCAGCTGCATCATAAATAGCCTTTTGGTTAGAGAGCTTATAGCTGCAGCCCTGTAATCAAAGCTGTGTGCAAGAGAACTGGCTCTTCTGCTGCAGGTGTATTGGATTTTCTCCTGTTGAACCAGAGCCATTGTGGAGCTAAGCGTGAAAGAAATGTGTAAGGCCGGATGAAAAGCAGAAAAGCAGCAGAGAGACCTGAGGTTCTGGTCTCTGCTTCCAGTGTGGTTTTGAGTTCTGCCTAGTTTGTGCCAAATGTTTATTTCTTTCTAAAGGGTGAATGAGTGTCCTTCTCAGAATGGAGTGGCCATCACAGCCTATTTTCTCCCATCCGCAGCTCTTTCGCCATACTGGTTTAGACAGTAATCCAAACTCATGTAAATCTCCAAGGAGAAAAAAATGTTATAACAATGCCCCTACTCACCTTTTACATAGTATTATTAGTGAGAGAGAGAGATTAAAACTTTTATGGACACTAGGCTAGACATTCATCTAGTTCATTTTCACAGCCAATGACATCTCTCTATGGGCAACTTTAGGTGGAACAGTTGTTTATGCTCCTGTCAATTGCCAGGCATATAAAATTCTTGTGAGGCAATGTTCAAGATAAGTGCTTAAAATCTGGATCTTACCTGCTATTAAGAAGTAATGAAAAATCCAAGGTATTGAGACAAATACTGTATGTATTACGTGATATTCCATTATCGAACGTCAATTTATTATAGTGTTTTAAGTTTCAAGTACATTTGTGCTTAGAAATGTTTTAAAACTTCACGACAGGATTATTTTCCTCCTTTTTACTCTTTAAAAAATTTTTTAAACTGATTCAGGCATTTTTTTACCTCTTCCCCTGAAAGGGTGATAATTGCATAGCATCGACAAAATACCTGTTTTCATTGGACTTATATTAGGTATGTGGAATAAAATTCTAAGAGAATTTCAGAAAAATCTACCACTTCAAAGAGAATATTCTCAAGTCCTAAAAAGTACAAGTTTCTCTGACTTGAACTAGAGTATTTTTTAAAAAGGCTTGTGAGAAGAAGATACAAAATCTGTTTGAGAATTAACAATATTTCTTGTGTCCATTACAAAAAAAAAGGAAGGGGATAAAAACAACAGAATATGGAGGTATCAAAATTAATTTCTGTATTCAAAGGAACAGTGACTGAAATTTGTGCTGATTACGTAGCACAACTTGATCCGAAGTCTTGTCTTTATGTAGGGATTCCTTCAAAAAAGCTGATATATTTGATAGTTTCATAGAGTATGCACTAAACCTATTACTTGCCAAGTTTTGTATAATTTTTAGACGTGCACATCGTTGAAGAATGGCTCAAACTTTCAAGGAAAATGTACTGATTCCTCTAAATAATGTTTTAGTAGTCTCAGGTGAAAACCTTCTTGATAGACAGAGGTGAGAGGCAGCTCTCTGCCTCTCAGAAACAAGTCTAGGCAATTATTTCGCTTCTTACCTTCAGGCGCTACTCCAGAAGTTATACTCCTATGTCCACAATTAGGGCTCTAGCTGCTAAATCAGCCTTTCTTTGAAATGGTCAGTGGTACTTAATGTCTCAGACCCATTTCTGAGACCTAAATAGGGCCTTTGAGGCATGAAGATTAAAAAAAAAAAAAACAAACCCCCACACACACCTTGTGATCTGGTTGTGGTGTATTGTCAGAGGAGAAGGCCTAAGGTTGGTCAGAAGATTTATATTTTCAGCCCAGTTCTGGCACAATTTCAGCTTGCAAGTTTAGTAATTCACAGAAATCTCCTTGAGACTGCCTGATAAATGGAAAAAATGTTTGTCCATTGAAGTAATCTTTTCAAAGAGCTGTCTAAGCATAAAATGATAAAGCTTGTCTGTAGGTGGGATTAGGCTGAAGGACTTTCTAGATCCTAGAGCCACATCCATTTCAGTAATCTCTGTGTACGGTTTAGTACAGCAGGGAGCAAAGGGGAGCAAAAAGCTGTTCTCTCCTCCAGCATACCCATGTGGTGAAAATAGTGGACAAAGATTTCAACCCCTTTTAAGTTTTAAATATGCCTGTTTCCAAGATAAGAAACATAAGGTTCGCAAGTTGCGTAAGACTTTCCAGGCTGGGGGCCTCAGCGTTGGAGTAAACCAGGATCCTGCCAGGGAGGAGCATGGCTATGGTGGGCCTGGAGCTGCTCCAGAGCTGGGTGGATTCTTTGGTCACCCTGAGTCTGAAACACAGAAACTAACTGTACCTCTGAAGCTGCAGCTGGACCTGGGCCTGGATGCCAGGACACACTTGCCACTCAGGTCTGTGATACAGTGGCAGAGACAGCAGCAATACGAATTATTGCGTATAGTGAGTGGGCTCGTGTCATGAGCACAGACAAATTTGTAGCAGTTGTTAGTCCCTTTAGTAATACCACCATTCCTGGAAATAGGTTCATATCCTGCCCAAACTCTACCACTCTAAGTGAATGTCTCTGAGCCTTTCCCCCAACACACTTATTTAAACGCTAACGGTTCCACAGGCTTCCTTGGTTTTGTATTTTACATCCATTGTAACATCAGTCAATTAAAGAAATTTAGATAATGTCTCCTTTATCACCAATTCCAAATTCCCTTTCCATTCTCCTTTGTGGAACCATTTAGCCTGTGTCTCTGGTATTGTTTCTCTCTGCTCAGCCAGCTTATCCAATCTTGGCCATTTCCTCCGCTATAATCTTCCATGTTTGTGACTCTTGGGGGACCCGCCTTTCATTTTTATTGCCCCACCTACTGGAAAATTCTTTGCTCGTTATTTTATTTTAAAGCTTTCCAATTTTCAATAGTCTGACTTATTTCCTCTCCCCCTATGAAGCATTGTGAATGCAAGAAAAAGTGAAATGTATGAAAGAAATGGTAGCATATTTGTACTGATACTCATGAATTTCAGTCTGTGTGGCAAATGGACCTGAACTCCAAAATGTAACAAATAAAGATGTATGGAAAAAGTAATCCGCTCCTCTCTTCATCATGGAAACACCAAGTCACTGTACAGTCACAAGTGGGTTTTACTTCAAAGTTCTGTGTCGTGCAAAAGAATGAGTTGTTAGCTATGACATTTAAGAAAAGGATTACTGTGAACTTATTTTAAAAGGTAATCTTATTTCTCTTACTCATGGTGACTCATTGGTTATGACATTTGAGTTAGAAACATACCATATAGAGATAACTGCTCAGGGTGTTATACGTAATCAGTGTCTGACAAATACTGAGTAGCAGGAAACCAAGACAACAGAGGTTGTCTGCTACGTTCGGTTTGAGGGCACAGGAGGAGGGTGCTTGGTTTTAATCTTTGACCTTTCAGTAGAGGATTTTGAAACAGGCAACCAGATAAATATTTTCCCGGAACAAACAAGCTGAACAGAGAAATGAGGTTTGGTTTTCCATTAGTAAAGAAATGTTTGTATTTAAGCCTATATGTAAAATATAGGTTTGTACAGTATCACAGCAGCAAAAATGCAGCTTAAAACTTCATGAGAGATTATCAGGGACCTGGTATCTAGAAGAATAAAGAAGATCCTTTTTTTAATACCGTCAACTTCTAAAATAAATACGAAGGAGGAAAGAAGTAGGCAACAGATGAAGATGGATGTTGCAGGACAGCATTTGGGGAAAAAGAACAGTATATCATGATATAAAAATGCAATTTCTACTAAATGCAAAGTGTGGGCTTATGAGTTGCCTAGGGACATTGTCCTAAGAGCATAATGTGATGAAGCCTGCATGTAACTGCTGCAGCAATGGTGTGAAACAGTTAAGGAACACAGTTCTAACAGTAATGGCTTGACAATCTTTTTTTTTTTCTTTTTTTTTTTTTAATTAATGGGTGCCTACTGTTGTCCTACAGATATCTGAGCAAAATTTGTGAGGCTGATAAAGCCTGGCCTGGCTAGCTAGATCTTTCTGTGTCTTCCTGTGACTGTAGTACTGACAGAGATTCATTGATCTATCTATATGTTTTTAATGAAGAGGCGTATGTGTAGCTAGTATATCTCTGCATTAGGAGAACTTCTCCTGCAGTGTGAGATGTCAAGACCAAAAAAGAGCTCCTCCCTGAGAAAGCACTAGTTTCTGCTCAGCTTTCCAGAGATATATGATATCATTTGCCACATTTGACCTTTTTGAGCCAAAGTTATTTTGACTGAGAATGTTTCACCAAACTGGATATTGTGGATAATTAAGGTACAAAAGGCAAGCTCCAGGCTCTATTAAAAGTAAATTTCTGAGTAAAGAATTGAGTCTCAAGTTTATCAGGACAGCAAGATGGCAACAGCCCTTCCCTTGGACACCAGCTAGTAGAACAAATGATTCTGAAACCTGTGCCACAACTGCAGGGCCAAGCAACCATCTCTTCCCTTTTTATGTCACTGCAAATTGGATAAACACCTCTCCCAATAACTTTCTAACATCATCTAATTAGAACGTGTCTAAACTAAAGCTATCTATATTTGTGTATGCAAGGAAAAAAAGGCAGTCGATATCAAAATGCTCAAGAAGAAACAGTTGTTATACTAAAGTGAGTATAGACTATTTTTAGCTATTATAGTTGTGGCTTCCAACTTTTTTCCCTTTTTGGTATCACATGGACTTATTTGGCTTATAAAACCCCGAATGTATTATATGCTGTCAGAATTGACAAGTCAGGCTAATGAAATTTTAAAAGGCCCTGTTTATGCATATTCTAGTTGGAACATACAATTCATTTTTGCTGTGGATTTTCCTCTTTAAGTACTTTCCCGTAAAGGTTAGGTAACGCATAGAGGAATAGTATGTTCCATCCATATGTGCCTGTAACATCCACTTGAGGTAAAGTAGTGTTTACTTTAAGATCCATTTGTCATTGAACTGCGGAGGGAATCTCAGAATCACAGAATCACAAGGGTTGGAAGGGACCTCGAAAGATCATCTAGTCCAACCCCCCCCGCCAAGGCAGAGCCACCTAGAGCACATCACTCAGGAACACGTCCAGTCGGGTTTTGAATGTCTCCAGAGAAGGAGACTCCACCACCTCTCTGGGCAGCCTGTTCCAGTGCTCTGTCACCCAAATGCGGTACATTTTTAGATTCAGTTGTAGACTGAGAAGGGCAGGTGATGATAAACTGTTTATCATCTTTCTTTAATGTTTCCACAGAAGGAAAAGTAGAATTTGAAGTTTTCTTATGTGAAACGATTCTACTAGATAACAGGTTAGATGCTATCTGTCCATTACAGCAATATTGCTTTCTGGAACCTCTTTTCAGACAGGTAGCTGCAGTACTTTAGCTAAATAGTTAACAAAACATTTCACTAAAGCTGTTGACTTATTTGCCAGATATTTGTTATGCTATTTAACATAATAAAGGGGAGCCAATATTTACTGTTTGTTAAGAAAACATCTTTTTTAAAAATGTTTTTATCAAACACATAGACTAGAGAGGGTCTACCAGTGGTCCATGGGTTTACCTGCAAAGGAAGGTAACTTAATCCTTCAGGTACCCTGAAATAGGGTTATGCAATATAAAATTTTCCTAGCTGTTTGCTTGAGCAAGAAGAGAGGAAGAAATAGGTTTTGGGTAGCCAAGAGGAAGGTGTCTTGAGTAACCACTCAGTCAACCAGCAAGTGCTTCTTCCTCTTGGCCTGCAAGTTTGGGTTAGCAGATTGTAGATATTCAGATACGTATGTGTAGGTGTATAGAGACCTTATTAGCTTGTATAGAAGCCAGTCCATATCTGGCATCACGTACATACTCTGCTCCTTTCCAGATAATGAGCACTTCTGTATTTGGAAAAACAGGGGACAAACCTGGATGGCTCTGCCAAGAAGAGCTATGGTCCAGCAGAAACAGTACTGAGCAGAACCTGATAACCCCAAAGGACTGGAGTCCTCGTCGTCAGTTATAGCAGTCCCCACAACACCAAATGCTGTCTGTTACCTACTTTTTTGCCTGTGTTGGCCTGGGTAATGGAGAATTGATAGCTAGTTGGAAGAAAAATGGCCTGATGGTAACATCTTTGCTAAGCACTCACAGAATAGATGCAATAACTTTGAAGATCTTTCAGTAGAGTGTAAAGCTGAGTTAAAATATGATAAAAAGGCTTCATACAGTAAAAAAATTTAACAGGAGCACCTAAGCTTGTGCTACAGGAGTAGTGGACAACAGGCAACAATGACAACCATATTGTGGATGTGAATAAAGTGGAAACTGTAAAAAAATTTGCATTTATAAGATCTATCATGTTGTGGACAACGTATTTTCTAATTGAAATCTTCAGATTCTAGCTTCAGTCTGAAGAAAAGAATAGCAAAATATAACACAGTTATTCATGTTTGCGTAAATATATGTCATATATTAACGGATTCACATGGTTTTAAGGGACTTGGAAGTCCTATAATTATTTTAACTTTAAAATATTTTACAGAAACCATTTATTATTTATTCTTTATTAATCAGTCAAAGATGCTTAGAGACAGCTGAGAAATTTTGCACTTACTGTACCTCCTAGAAATATAATTCTGCAGAGATTATCAGTACTGGGTGACATGTGGAAAAGCCTTTACAGTGGAATAACTTTAAATAATGAATCATGTCATTTCCAGAAGACAAATCAAGAAGTGCTGGCCATATGGTGGAAAATATAGGCAATCTGGTGGGATGTATTGTGTCTATTTAAAGACACAACTGGAAAATAAATGGGGAGTTTGACACTTTCATGTGTCACAAATGAAAAGGCATAATACTGCCCTTGTATGTAGAAACTGAGGGCAGGATACATAGAATGGGAGCCATGGACAGTGTTCTCTTGTTACTTGGACACATTGCAGGTATCAATGGAGTTGCATCATGTAATTCAACCGATTAGCTGTTCCCGCCCTTCTTTGTGTGCTTATGAAGTTGGCACACAGTTCACTAACATCTCTAGCATTTAAACATAACATGAGGGTTCATTTTTTACTGAAGTTATGAAAGAATTAAATACTTTAGTGTTCCAGAATTCGCACTATTCTTCACTTTCTGCTAGCTGGAAAGTTTCAATATGCTACATGTGGTACCTTTCAAAACAAAACACCAATTAAAAATAACAAAGTGGAACATTGAGAAATTCATGTTCCATGGAACAACAAATTGTTTCAAATCGGTGGTACAGAACTAAATTGGCAGCATCACAGTTATTAATGTTGCTTTCTCAGTTAATCAGGAGAAAACTGTTTCTGGCATCAGTAATTTCTGAGTGCTTTCTATGTGTATTTTCATTGCTTGCGTATGACACACATACAATACAAAATATAAAATGTATTAACATGGATATGCAGCAAAGGCGTGAAAGCATGTATTTCTTATTAACCACAGCAAGCAATTTCTAACTACTAAGATTCTATGTGGTCTACAATAATTCCTCTTTTTAATTTGCATTGTAATTTGTTCTTTTCTTGTACTTCTAGTGTCATGATGATGTTTTTCCCCTTTCTGGAAGTAGTATAATTATGCATTGAAAACCTGCGTCGGTTTCTTTCGTATAAAAACATGTGGGGACATTCATATGCACAAACCTGGAACAGCTTTATTTTGCACATTTTTGTATTACTCATAACTGTTCAGAACACATGTATACTAAAGACATCGTGGCGATGGATACATATTATGATGGAATATGATGTCTAACTCTAGCGTACAAAACTATACTATTCTGTTACATGACAACTTAATTTGTACTTTACATGTTTCCAACTGTAATTACGAAGTCTGCTCTAGTGATTTTTGGAAAATCTGTTCATGTTGTGGTTTACTCATTTTGGATATGATTCCAGCATGAAGCCTTCTCTCCAAGAAGTAAAACTTGTTCTAGCTGCTCATAAAATTTTCCCCAGAAGTGTTTATAAAAGCTAGTAAAAAAGAAAGTGCTCATTATTTTTGATAAGCAGTGAAGGACTGGAAATACATATTTCAATCACAGAGCTAAAGCTATTTGGAAGTAAAGAAGAAGGGTATATATGCCTTTTTAAACTGATAAGTGTTTCTTAAAAACATGAATTTTCATGAGCACTTACCTCAGAGTTTAAAACTTCACCTTTCTTTTTGCTGTGGTTAAATGGAGGGAAAATACACCAAGTCTCAGCAAATGTCAAATCCAGCTTTAAAATATTGGGATTTAAAGGAGGTATAATATCAATAAGTCTAAAACTATTAGGGCTTCCTAGTGAGAATATACAGGACTGTTTTATGTAGTTTTTTGACAGAGAACTTAAATTAGCCCAGCAACATGGATGGTGTAAGTTTTCCTGCTGCCTGGGAAAGAAATGCTGTCAAGCTCTAAGTTGTGGTGATGGCACTTAGTTTGTATGAGTCTAATAAAAGGGCAGAGTGTATGCATGTTTCTCCGATTTTAGATTTTTTTTTTCTCTTGGTCAGAACTTTGAAGTCTTTTTAAAGCTTTGTTCTCTTCCTCTTTTCCAGGCTAATAAAAAGAATTATTATTACTACCACATTTGTGTCTCTCGGATTTTATTTTGGCTAATGCAAGCATTTTTACAACATGATCTTGGACAAAGGAGCAATTAGAATTAAGGAGCCTTATCCAACAATTACAGCACTTATTGCAATTATAATAGTAACTTAGTAAGTTGATGACTTACTGAGTTACCCAAATGATACATTTTTATTTTGCTTTTAAAGTTAGCAAAAGCTTAATGCTTGAGTTTTGTAATGAGCCTGTGGTAACCAGATTTGTAGTCTGAAGCCTTCGTCTGCCACACTGTTAGCCATCAAAGGAGCCCTGTCCTACCAAGCTTTCTATTTTCACAACAGGATATCTGGTTTCTTTTATGAGGATACAGCTATGTTAATTTGGTTTAGTGGTTTGTTGGAGGTAAGCATGCTCTTCACAGCACAAACACCAAAATCCCCTTAAAGCAGTTCCTCGTTAATAGCTGGGGTCTGATTGGCAGTTTTGCATTGTAAAGTGTGATTTGGTTGGATAAATATGTTTAGTCTAGTAAGCACTTTAGTGATTGAGTGTCTGTTAATGGATAAAGGTGGATTATGGCGAAACCTCTACAGGCTGTCATTGAGCACTTAGAGTTGCGAGATGTCATGGAGGGAATGGAAAACAAACCGGCACTGTGGAAAAACTCACCAACTATCACATATTTTAAATATTTGGTGCTATTTCAGTATTTAGGTTTAAAATCATATTTCTTTTGAGGAAAACAGAGCCGAGCAGACTGTGCAGCTCATAGACTTCCCGTTTGGCCTTAAAACAAGCACACTCATTAGATGCGTATTCAGAGATCTTGCTCAGCGCATGGTAGTTGAAAAGCCACCAGGTACCTCTAGGGTAAGTGCAGAGTAGCTAAAACTTTTATCACGAATGTACTGTAAATCTTTTAATTCAGGATAAAATTCAATGCAATTTTATGTGGGTTTATAAGTCAGTATGCTTGCTTGCTGTTGTGCAAAGCTACTCTTTTTTTTTTTTAATAGCACCTTCTCCAAAACAAAGATTTTTGCAAACCCACCCTTACTCCTTCTCCTTCCTCTAAACACAGAGATGAAGATCTTTCTTTCTCTTAAGAAAGGTAATGTGATCCTCCATATAAACCAATAACAAATGTCACTTTTTTTCCTCTACTCAGGTGTATGCCGCTTTTTTATGAGGTGCTAAATATCAGCTTACTTGGGGACTTGAAATGGCCTTGAGGCCAAGTGGTAGATATTCAGGCACATATGTAGAAACTCTCCACTTCGGGTGAGTTTTAAAACCTGTGTGTCCTTACTGATGACCATGATACAAAGATTTGCTAAGTTTGTTTATCATACTACGGAAGTAGGGCATCTATTAGCAGGTGAAGTACACACCTGGTGTATTTTGATGTGCATCTGAAATGCTTAGACAAATACTGCTCCCGTATAAGATTTTTTAAGCTGTTAGGCTGAAAACTTCTTTGGGTTCTTTTGTTTTTTCTTTTTTCTTTTTTTTTGGGGGGTGGAAGGGGAGGTTTGTTTTCAAGGAAAACCCTGGAACTCTTCCCTCTGTTCTCTTTTATTCTTTTCTTATCAAAGATCTATCAGGCTGACCCATGCCTTACAGTTGATAGTTACCATATGTCAGTATAGGTTCAAGCCCACAAAACTTTCAAAAACTCTAGTGAAATTTTTAGAGCGGAAAACTTCCTCCCACTTATTTTTGGGAAACTTCTTGCAGCTTCACTGTAAACCTACATGGTTCACACACTTTTTTAATCTGGTTAAAACTACCTGCACAGGAGCGTTACCATTTGGTCAGCTCCAGATTAACTGAGGAGTGATGGCTTCTCCATTAGTTGTGGTCTTTACAGTCAGGTGCTCTTCTAAAGGTTATATTGTCTCAAATGTATTTAATGGGCTTGAAAGGAAACTAATGATTGAGTAGGTTCTTTCTATTATGTTACCCTAAAGAACAAACTAGATGGTCATAAAAGTTATTTCTGGCCAAGTAGTATCTTGGAGACGAAATTCTTCACTAGGATCCATGCAACTATTCCCATATTGCAATAATTTAGCCGAGAGAAAAACAGATTTTTAGGCTTAAGTTTTTTCTGTGCTTCTTATCACAACTCTTGTTGCTTGAATGAGAGAATAAATCAGCATCCTAATTATTATTTTCATATAACATATTTGCTTCAAATCACAGAATCTTGCTCTCAGACGTCAAATGTTAGCAATAATAAGATATAAATAGGGAAGTAGTTCATTATAAATGTATAAAGATATTATTTATTAGATATACTGCTTTTAATTTAGATGCTGCCTATAGCCCATTTAAAAAAAAAAAAAAAAGAAGTACTACCTAGCATGCTGGAACACTGAAAATGAGAAAGAAATACAGCTGAATAAATTAAGACAGAAAAAAATATTTACTTTTCCAAGCCTTTAACATGTTGTTGTGCCTTCCTATAGAAGGCTGTATTTACTCCAAAGAGGGGAAAAAATGTAGGGCTCATAATAGTTTTTATTATCTAAGCAGCACTGTGGAATACTGTTCCTTGCTCTAAAATGTGCTATCCTAACCAAAAACTCCACTTTTAGAGAATTCTTTGCTGAATTTACAAGTCACTGAAAAGCTAAAATTAAATTGTCAAAATGCTTTGGCAAAGGGCTGACATTCGAAAAAAGGTTCAGAAAGCAGCTGATTAACTGAGGACAAAACCAGAACATTTGGGGAATCTGGGAAAGCATGAGATAAAATTACTGGAGGAAGATTTGGGACAGACGAGGAGAAGTAAACCAGGGAAAGGACCAACAGTGTGAAAAACCTATTGACAGTAGGACAGGAATAATTATTAATAAAACAGAAAAAAACTGAGAGAAAAACAGCAGACAGGCAGAACATCAGTAACTGGGAAGGAGAAGGACAGAAAAAAAATGGAGGAACAAAGGAAGGACACAAGAGGAATAAAAGATAAATAAAGTGATCTTGAAATTATGAACAAACTTTTGGATATGAAAACCACAGACAGTCATGGCAAGAATGAGTTATATGGCAGTAGAGGGGTTATTTGAAGGAAAAGGGAAAGATGCAGAAGGTGAAGAAAAAAGCAAGCTACCTGAAGGAAATAAATACAAGTAAAAGATGTAGTGAGACAGCAGGGAAAGCAGATGAATAAAGATGTCCTGTGAGAGAAAGCAAACGTTAAGTTAATGCTAAAGACAACCAAATATTTTGCAGTAAATCTTTTAGACTTTGTATAATGGAGCTCAGAAGTAGACAGCAAATTCAAACTTTGGGAATTTTAATTCTGTGCCATGAACAAGCAATTTGCTTTAGAAGTATATTTTAAAAGACAAAACTCAGAAATATTGGCCATATACATTTTTGTAACGTTGTTATTCTAATGAGAAATATGCATGTGATGCGTGACCCAGGAATTTTGGGGTCAGTACCTTAAAATGATGCCCGTGACTTTAAGACTAATGCAGGTCTTTTTCTAGGAATTAGACATAGCTGTGGACACTCAAGCTATCTTGGACCTCTTTTGCTAGTGTTTCTAATTTTACCATTTCATCTTTATTTTTTTGTAATTTTGAAATTTAAAAATGCTTTTCTCTCCTAGGTTTCTGCATAGGGCTTTCACATTAAAGACAGGATGAAAGAACAGACTAGCTAAACAGGGGAAATAGTAAAAATTGCACATAGGAAAGTGCTCTAGGTGCATGAATTAATCAAACGAGAAAAAAGGCATTAAAGAGCAGGTAAGGAAGTCATTTTAAGTGCTGTAATTTGAAGTAGTAACATACCTAAAAGGGAGGTAAATGTTTTGAGCATAAATGATTCCTTAATATTAAATAAACACATACACACATATACACAATACATAGATAAATACCAGGTGGGGTTCTTAGTTGGGATAGTGGGGGGTTTTTACAGGTTTTGGTCTTCAACCTTAGCAATAGCTTTCATATCTTGCTCCAATGGCCTATAGTTTTTCTACTCTGGTTAGCCTTAACCACAACACCATACTTCTGCTCCAGAACTGCGGATGAAATAACGTGCAGCTTTTGCAGCCCTTTTTCACAAATACCCAGCAGGCATCCAAACACTTTCAAGCAATAAATAGGACCTCACAAACAAAAGCAAATTAAACCTTCCACTTCTATTCATAAAAATATATATGCAGCTTTATTTAACCAATCAGAATTCTGTTTGTGACACATGAAATAACTTGGTGGTCTTAGTCCAATTCCAACTGGACAGCTGTTTGGACCATAAAACTCCTCGCCATAATTGGCTTTAACCAGCATCCTTGGCAGCAAAATAGCCGAGTTTTGTAGGGGCACAGAGACTGAACAGCCTTTCTCATAGCCTAGAGGTGGTTCTTCTAGATTAAGCGTGTGGGTGGCCTGCTGATAGTGGTAGAATTTTAAAAAAAAAAAAAACAACCACAACTTTATAGTGCTGGAATTTTCTGTATTGTATCTTTTTTTTAGAGATCAGGACAGAATTCTGTTCCTGAGTTTACTGTAAAGTTAAATTTTAAAACTGCAGTGTATAATAAGGTTGAAAGGTGTTTTGGAAACTATAAAATCAATTTTCCTTCAGAAGCCAATTGCAAAATATCTTTAAGAGACCAGAATTTCATTCAGCGTTTAAAGAACTTCTCTTCTTTTTCCTAAAATAAATAAATAAATAAATAAATTTATTTTTTAAAAAATACATTGGCAATTTGGAAACAGACTGTTTTGTATATTAGTGGAGAAGAAATTGCCACACTTGCCACCTGGTTAACCCCAGATCCCCAAATTTGTCCTGTGCTGGAATAAGTAAATCACAGAACTGCAATAAATCTCTTGTTAAACATTTGAATGAATGGCAAAGTAGCCCCAAAACCTTTTAGAAAATCTAATCTCAAAACAGAAACAAATGAAGAAAAGTATGCCCCACCCAGACGGAGAAATTGTTCAGAAACATCACGCCTAATGCCAGCCCTGAATAAACAGCAACGCTCCTCATTCGCCTTGACTGATGGGACTATCACCCATAAGGTACCTTAGAAATAAAAATTTATATAAGCCCACACAGAAAGTGCCTTATTAAAGTATCTGAGATAGTCCCAAGCCCTGTGAAATGAGAAGCTTGAAACGTATAAATCGTTGCAAAAATAGCACCAAATTCTCTAATTCCCTGTAGCATGTGCAATACCTTGGCACCAAATATAACATACAACCTGTCTGAAACAGCAAAGATTTACACTCGCTTTGCATCAATGTAAATGCCTGTGCAGGGTTGCAGGGCAGTGATATCTTGGCCCATAATGTGGAATTGTTTAAGTGCTACAAGAGAAACGTTACTGTAGTATTCGTTCCTGAAAGTCTGCCTACTTTTTTTCCTTCCCAGTGACTGCTTTTTAAAGAAATGCCTCTCTTATTTGCCTTTTATATTCTGCCTTCTGTAAGAGATCTTGACAACCTGAGGGAAAAATGTAGGTTTCATAACATGCTGCGGAAAAAAGGAGATGTGGGGGTTTTGTGGGGTTTTTTTTGGGGGGTGGGGGCTATATTTAAAAAAAAAAAAAACACAACAAAAACACTGTTAAGTCAGATGGGCACATGCTTTGTACAGCTCCCAAGGCCTATCTGAAGAGTACCGTACGAAAACAAAGCTTGGTGAAGAGGAAGCAGCTGCAGGGGTGATATAGAGCCCTTTCTTATAAACAAAGAGCACCAACAAATCTGTTTGAGCATGAATATTAGATTTGCTGACTTTTGCTGACATCACTGTGGGAGATAAACATATTACAAGGAGTGGAACAGCTTGTTGCTTGAGAGGTTGCCAGATGAGATAAGTGAATGGCAAAGTGGCAAATGAAGACAGCGTGCCCATCCTGACAGTCTCAGCCGTGGCTGAGAGTTGTGACTTGGTGAAGTGTTGTAGTGAGCATAACTAGGCTGGAACAAGTGGATAAAAATGAACTATGAACCTCTTTTTTTCTAATGGCGAAGAGCTAACAGCTGCTTCCATCTGGGAACTGTGTGAAAGTGCCTTACAGCTGTACAATAATAAACAGCTAAAAACTCTACGCAGCCTACTGCTCCATTTACATTCTTTCCCAATCTTTTGCCTCATTAAACTGTAATCTTCCTCCTAATTATATTTCATCAATCTGTTGTTTATGGAACTCTAGATTAAATGGCAAACATATTGAAACAAAAATAAACTTATAATTAGTTGTCTCCTTCCCACCCCTCCTCCCTTTGTATTAGCAAGTGCATCATTATCAGGCCCCGGGGGTTTGGTGAGGCAATCAGTTTACATGGTGCACTTTTGGCAGCAAAGAATAAAAAAACATTTGTAGCTGCATAATATGATTTACCAGCTCTAGGGCTCCAGGGTCTACACTTCCATAAATATAAGTGACAAATTATCAATAAATCATTCCCCGGTCTACTATATTGCATAATGTTTATTGAAACCCAGTTCTAATAAATATAAAAGTCACCTTTTTTATCCAAAGCATAAGAAACAAAGATGACAGCAATTACAAACAGAAATGAAAAATGAGAAATAAGCCCCTTCACAAGCAACAAACCTTTTTTTCCCTAGCATCCTTAGTGCCTCAGCATTGTTGGCCTCTAAAAATTGTCTTGGAACAGATACGACCTTCAAATGGTGATTTTATTCTTTGATTATGATAAACATTGTTTTTCTGGTTTTGCTTGTTATGCCTAGAATTCTCACATCTGGTTCCCAATCTCTGAAGAAATCAGTCCGGTGCACTTTCAGGACATTGATCAGAAACTTCATTTGAATTGGTAAAGTTCTTCCAAACAAGCCCTGTTGTAGATCAGCTCAGCACACTGAGACCTGTGCTCTGAAACTGTGTTGGTCTTGTTCATTGCAAGTTATGTGAAAAGAGAAACAAAGGGAAAAAAAAGGAGTATTTGCACATTAGTTAAGGTTTTCAGTCTTTATCTCTGTAAATTGAAAACCACAGCTCTAGAGTTACACTTATGGAGTTTTTTCACTCCCCTTTGTGACCACAAAAACTGGACCAAATGTTGCTCTAGGATGTAAAAACCCTTACTGAAGACTAAATCGAGAAAATTACTCATGAAAAATTTAGACTTTATCACATTTCACCTCCACATAAAAAAAAATTGTGATACATTTATACTTCTTGAAGCAGATTTTGGAGATATCTCACCTGTTACAGGTGCTGATTAAAACATGGGATTATTCTATCTCACCGTTTTCATACAGGTCAGCATCTGGAAGTACTTTACAGAATAGTCATTAGACTTCCATAACGCTTTAAAAAGTCAACTTAAATCTTAATTGAAATACTATGTCCTTATGTATTCTGTAAGCCAAACATCAGATACTCAGGTTAATCTTGACTAACACCTCCTCTTCAGAAAGATTACTTTTTTCACTAGTCTTCTGATCTTTTTTTTTTTCCCACAAAAGGTCATAACTATCTTTATATCATGAACAAGCTCTCTGCTAAAATACTCCATTCATCTCGCTTTGATTTCTGTTAGGTATATTCTGTTCCATAGGACAGGTAATCTACATGTTCAGTGACTCATTTTTGCTGATATAAGTAAATTCTGTTTAATTCAAAGGAGTGTGCCCATTAAGGATAGAAGAATTTTTTTCCCTTTTAACTTCAGTAGAAGTTTTGTTTGCCTGAGCACTGTAGGACTGGACCCTAGGAGTTTCCTTTCCAGATTAAACTGTATTTATCATGCAGGCTTTCTCCCGCTGCATGATTGTTATTGCTGCCCTTCCACGACGTGTTTTGAAGACACCATAGGCTGGTGCAGTAGTGTGGCTGTGCTTGTGGAGTACGACGGAGTGAATATCTCTTTCTTAGAAGTTCTTACAGAGTTTTGGAGGAAATGGTTTGTTTCCTATAGGTTTAAGGCCCTAACTCATTGACCCACTGGAATCATCCCACTGAATTCATTTGCTCTGTTCCAGTATAGGAGTGCTTGCACATCAGAATCTAAAAAAAAAAAAATGAAAGTAGGAACACTCCTGGCACTTGTTAAGTATTAAACAAAACTCCTTTGTTTTAGAAATGGTTCTTCCTCTGGCACTAAGTCAGAGTGATAAATACCACTCTGGCAGCGCATAGCAGTGTGTTTGTAGCCAGCACGGCTGATCGTTGCCCGGGAAATTCATGGCTGCCAGGAGAGCAAAACAGATCTAAAACCCTCTTCACCAAACTACAGGGGATCTAACGAGTTCAGCCACACTCCTCTTGCCACTTAATCCATCCCTCTCAGAGACAGCATGTCCTGAAGCTCTGCTGGGGGAAGGAGAAGGGATTCAGGCACTTGGCGGAGCGGAGCAGCAGCAGCCCGGATCCATGGGAAGGAAGCAGCTGCGGAGCAGTCATGAGTTAGAGACCTGATGCCAGCTCAGCATCTCACGTTTGGTGATGAGTGAGGAAGTGGAAGAAACTGAGACCACTGAGGCGACAGACTATTTCCATTCGCTAAAACAGGATGTAATGAGAGATCTGAGCAATCTGGACTCTAAAATAAAGTGAAAATATCAACTGATGTGTATATCCTGACGCAAAGAATGACATCTGTGAGAGAGTCTGAGCAATCTGCATGAGGATATCAGAAGACTAACAGATGATTTTCATAGATTTGAATGCCAGAGCGATTGCTCAACATTCAGATATGTCTGATTTCACATGATATACCCTAATGAGGTCATAGCCTGGAACTAGGGGTAAAAAAAAAATATAAATCTCCAGACTGATCATAATTCCAAACAAATCTGGCCAAAAATTAGTGTTTCCATAGGGAAAAGCAGACTTGGCTGATCTGCTGTAAGAATATTGCAACAACTTGACATAGGTATTCTGCATATGCCTTTCAAGGAAAGTCCTGAAAACGTTGTTAAAATGCTAAAAGAAAAAAAAAAAGATATAAGTCTATCTACAAGACGATCATCTTGCCGTAAGTGAAGGAACCCATAAAATGTCTGGGCGTTGCAGAGTTCTGCAGGTGATTAAATTGTTGCAATAAATAACACAGGCATTTATTTTCTCTCATGGTACCTCAGTTACATTTTCCTGAGATATTTTTCTTTTGTTGTAAGGAAAACTGAGCAATTTGCATTTATGTTTTTCATTGCAAAGGTAAAATAAGACCTCATACAAAATTCCCAAAGCCTTTACATGCTTAATTATGAAGATGACTCATGCCTAGCAAAGATCTAAGCTGACCTCTGTATTATTTGCATTTGCTATCAGTCACTTGCAGTATTTCACTGGAACCTTTTCTTTTGATTTTTTTTTTTAACTGATTACACTACATTTAGTCCAGAAAGCTTCCAGTTTATTATAGCCGTGACATTGTCTGATGTCTCCCTCCAATGATTTAGGAGCTTTTGTGGAAGTCACCCTATAAAAAACCCAGTTAATTACAACATGGTGCTGTCTTTCTGATCAGCCGTGTGTTAGTTTTAACTAGTTACATGTTGACACCAGCAGTTAAACTGTTAATTTCAGAACCAAAAAGCAAAAGCTAACAAAAAAGACAACATAACAAATAATTAATCCTCAGCTTACAGTCTAAAGCCACTTAAAACTTTTACATGGGTTTTCAGGCTTGCTACCTGATTGCTGGCTTACAGCCGATAAAAAAAAATACGGTGCTTGTTCTCGAAGTTCAGTAATTCATCAAGGAGCTACGTGCAATTATTACATTTCTAACAATTACTTCTCTTGATTGTGTACTAAAATCTCCTTTTCCTGTCAGAGCTAATGGCAGTGTATCATTTATCATCTAGCTGATTGTACTGATATGACACATCTATTTTAATGCTGACTCTATGTGTATTGGTATCAAGTGCTAGCCAGCCAAGGAACAATTAGGGACCCTAAGCACCCTAGTCCCATTAACCTCAGTGGAAGCCATTTGTGTCTGAATTGAAGGAGAGACTTTGGCCCTGAATTTATCAGACAGTGGAGTGTATTTTTATCTTATTTCTGTGTTGTCACTAGACATAACTTAGCAATCTGCATAGGTTCATGTAAATCCAGCTAGAAATGAGCATATTACTCTCTACATATTTCTTTTTCCCCCATTTTTCTGGCTTTGACAGTGTTTTCCAAAGACAGTGTTAAACTGATATAAACCAAAAAAAAAAGGATTAAAAGTTACCAGAACTCCTGGTAGGTCTGTAAGCACAAGCAGACTCATCTTGTGCACCAGGTTGCCCAGACATGACACCCAGGACAGCAGAAAGCTGTAGACCTGCATAAAGCTCATGAGCTCATCCGCCATTCATGGACATCAGTAATAAACATTGATGAGGGCAGGACTATTTGATAATATAAGAAAGAAATTATACCCAGTTCAAACTGATGTAGGGACAATAAAATCAGTGAGACCTACCCCTGTGGTAAGCCACATGAAAGCCAGCAGTCACAAAATTGTGTAGTGAGTGTTTAATGCGATGCAATTCGTCCTCAAATGTAGCATATTATCTTGTGCTTGGTTGCAAAGTGTAAAAAAAATTGTGTGCCCAGCTTCAGCTACCAACAGGAGATTCTCCTCTTTGCCGTGTTTTGTAAAAGTCCTAAATATTAACAAACTGGTGCTAAAAGTGAAAGCTTGTAGGAATAGCTGTCATGGTTTCCTTCTTCCACTGGCTGGCTGGTGCTCAGCGAGAGGCTGTGACACAGGGACTGGAGAGAGTGCTCTCAGAGCAGTGCGCCTGTTGCCGGACCTAAGGATGAGGTAGGCAGTGGAAAAGCTTTGGCAGCTTGACATTTTCTGTTGGATTTTTCTTTTCAGATTAAATTATTTTCTTTATTCATGTGCAGAATTTTTACTCGCCTCTTGTCCGCAGGATAAGACCTAATGTATTGTTGCATGCATTTGATCTCAACAACTGTTAGCAAATATTTTCTTCTCTTAACAGGTTCTTCATAAATTGCCCCCATTTTCCATTGTAATTATTTAATTAACTGTCTCCTTAATAACGTTGATCTTTAGCCCATCTTATATGCTTCTCTGGAAAAGTAAATATATGCATACAAAAAAATAACATTTTTTTAATGAGTGAATAGGCAGTTGCAGTTTTGTTTAGAAAACATGTTTTTAATCAAATCTCCCTTGAAAATAGAGGTTTCACCCATGAAGGAAATATTTCAGAAAACTCAAGTGCTCCTTGTTAATTCCCAAGATATTTAACTCAATTTTTCCTATGTCCATATAGCCCCATTTTCAAGAAAATAAGATGCCTTTCAGAACACTTTATTCCTTACTTCTTCTTTATTTTATGAAATGACTTATTTCAACATATGTTAGATTCATAATATAATTTTTTCCTCCTCATTATCCTACTGTAGCCTCTGCATAGAATAAGGCCTGTGACATAATAAAACACACATTCTTTTTTAAGAAAAACGAAAGTATCATGTAATTCCCGTTTAAATCGCTTCAGATACCTCATTTTATCTTGCTGTATGCTAACATTCCAGGAGCACTACTGAAATAATTACTCTGTTGTCCTAGAGCTCTTGAAAATACAGGATTCAAACCTGTGACCAAATTGTTGCATCTTAAAGAACTGAATAATATCACAGAAATTACATATGTATATTAACTTAAATTGTGGCAAGTAGAAGATAGTCCTATTTCTACTCGTCCCACTATGTGTATTGGGTTTTTCTTAATATAATTCTGTATCACCTGCAAACTTTCATACCTGTGCTTAGCCATCTTCCTGACCATTTTACCAGTACAGGGATTAATACAGATCCCTGAGGGAGAATATTCCTAACATTCCTTCCAGGAAAAACTGACCACTTATTCCTACCCTTTGTTTCTTATCATTTAAGCAGTTGTCACTCAGTTGTCACTACATGACAAGCCCTTCAGTCTTGCTCTGTAAGGGCACAGCTTCTGTAAGAACATCTGGCAAAGGAGACTGAAAGTCCAGCGACACTATAACTGCCAGATTTACTCTTATTCACACAGTAAATCACTATTTCAAAGAACCTTATTGGGTTTGCAAGTCATGGCTACATCTGCGAAACTGACTCTTCCCCAAAGCATCATATCTATGTATCATATTCTAAGATGTTCTCCATCAGCTTACCTAGGCTTAAATAAAAACAGTCTAGAAATAAAATTCTGGATTAGTAGCTAACAAGATATCAAAGATTTGCGTCATATTCCCTTAGTATCAAAGTCAACTTAAGCAATAGTTAACACATCCCAATAACCAGTACAGGATTTTCCTATCCAAGCATCTTTGGCACCCTTGGAAATGCCATTTAGGTCCTGAAAAACTTTTCCTCCTTAATTTATCACTACGGAACAAATCTATTCTACTCATGTTTCAGTTGGAAATAGTTCTCTGGACTCTTCTCCAGTAAAGCATGATTTGAGTGTACTGTCTTTTCTGCAATGAATAACAGTGCAAGGAATTCACTTTGCTTTTTGCAGTAATTTGGATTTTTCTTGACAGGTCCTTTCATATCAAGATCATCCAACATTCCCAACTTCTCTTTGAAAGGCTTTTTTCTTTCAATTCACTGGAAGGAGTTTTTTTATTATTAACATTTATTCTTTCAGCCAGTTGCTCAACAATTTTTGGCCTGTCTAGATGTGGTTTTACATTTAAGACTGTGGTTTTTCTTCAAAGAGATTACAGGCCAATAATTGCCCATGAAGATTTTGAAACTAAACATATTTCATATCAGAAGGATGGGGGTTTGTGTCACTTAAACATTAATTAATCTGATTTTAAAATATTGGTAGGAAGCGTTAAGGGAAGAATTTTTGCTCGTCTAGTACATCTCTCAAAAATGTTGGATATTATAGAAGAATTAGTTCTTTGCTGCCTTATTCAAAAAAGGTTAAAGATAATTGAGCTGCAATTCTTAGAACGGACTCAGCCTTAAGGTTTAGGCCTCTGGTATGCAGCCACTCGACTTCTTGAATGATGCTGCTCAAGGATGTAAATTATATGTCTGGCCCCCCTTTGCGGTCCTTTGAGAAGCTGCACACTAATTCAACCTATGCATTGACATCCACTTTCTTGTACTTTTCCATGCGAGACTTTTAGATAGATCAGTACCTCAAACAGGATTCTGAATTCTGCTTCAAAACTCTTTAAAGGCACAAAATTTTTAGGTCATTTAATGCTGCCACATTTTCTTCAAAAGAAAAAAACTTTGCTGAATAGACTTTTTCTATTGCTATTTTGTTAAAATTACTTTAAAATTTTTCCTAGATGGTTGTATATACTTCACAAATAAAGATTAAGCTATAAAAAAAATTAATTATTTTTGCTTTGCTTAATTATATAAAGAAACAGAATATTACATGCAACACCAGTTCTATTAACTCTACATAACCTGAATTTAAATTTAACCTTTGCCTCCATACTTTGCGTATCCTCGTAGACATTAAAGTTCATGTCGTTAAGTAACAGGTAGAACAGCCTTTGTATTTTAGTCACCAACAAGTATGCCTAAATTTTTTTCTTGATTTTAATTTATATAAACTAAGTTTTTTTCTAAATCTGCTTTCGTTTGGGGTGTTTTCATTTACAGAAGGTGGTTTTTGTGTGATGTCTTTTAACAGTTCTCCCTCATGTTGGAGGAAGAGGCATTTTACATTAAAAAGAGCGTCTAATTTGTTGTTTGTATAAGGACTTGCAAACACTTTAGAAGAGCTGGACAGAATCAACTACTTGCACAGATGTTTTCAGCTGTAATTGGTGGCAGTAGTTGTTGAGGGAAGCATAGATCAGAAATTTAGGCTATTTGGGAACAAAGAGGAGGTGTTGATTTGCATAAGTAGAGGAAGTGAGCTGTGGAAAAACACGACAGAGCCCTAAATTTTCAGCAGCACTGTGTCAAAGCTCAGCCTTAATTAAAAACAGCATTATCTAGAACATATTACTCAGTGTTAGGTAGATTTTGCATTCTAATCCCCTTACTACCACTTGTGGTATCAATACAAGTCCACCAAGATTCAACGACAGAGCTCAGCTTCTCTAAACAGCCAGACACAGACTATGTTTCTGACCTCTATTAGCATCTGCCAAATCATTACACAGCAACAGCTCAATAACAGCCACTTTACCAGGAGACCTTCAGAATGAGATTTCCTTTCATCTTAATTTAGTTACTGTCTCAGAAATTCTCATAGGTGAATCACCACCCTTCAGTCATAGTGTCTACAAGTGAATGTTATGGCTGTGCACTGTTGCAAGATCTGATGATTATATCATTAATCTCATAGTACTTCTTGTTTGTTTTAAGGCACCAATTCCTGAAATTATATGGAAAGAGCAAATCTCAGCTTTTTCTTCAGTCTCTGGAAACAAAAACAAGAATAAAAAACACAGTGTGATTTTTTCCTTAGCCTTCCACCCCACTGAAAACCTGAACATGTAATGTTTAACATGTCCAAAAGCAGAAGATACATAGCACTTCCCACTTTTAAAATGTGATGCTTTTTAAAACTTCCAATAAGGAAGATGCAAGAGGTGCTGAATCACAAGTCTTCAGTAATTGGGATTAGTAACATTATGTCTAGATGACCCTTGTGGTCCCTTCCAACCCTAACCGTTCTATGGTTCTATGATTCTATGTCGGGTTTCATCTTTTGTTCATTGAAATTTACAAATATTCTATGAATTTTTAATGGTGCAAGACTACGGTCAGAGAAAGACTCGCTTTCCTTTGCACCTGCCATGGGAGAGACAGCCCAAGCAGAACAACTCCTTTGATGTCTGGTCTTGCTAAACCCACAAATCTAACTTGTTTTTGGCATCAACCAAAGGAATTGCTTACTACCATTGCTTTCTCTCCCATGTATATTTTACCATTTTTACCAAATATTTAGCTTGAGTTTTTTTCCCAGGTTGAGGGTTTACTTCCCTTGCCATATTTTTTTAACCTCTCTGGTCTTTTGTATTTTTCCTGGCTTTACTTTTGGCAAGATCATCAGCAAATCTATTTAATATGGACCTTATACCATTTTCCAAACCACTAAGATGTTAATTAAAAGCAGCTCTTACACTGATCCTTCCATTGGCTTGGACACTTAGATTTTTTGCCATATATCATTACCCTGTTTCCTAATCTCTGTGGCCCAATTTACATAAAAGGTTGAATTATGTTTTCAAATTATGGTTCATGAGACTTTACTAAGTACTTGAGCTAAGACAATGTATGTTAAGCTACTGTATCCTAGCCTTTCATTAATTTTGAAATTCTCCTGAAGATCATAAAAATGCATTGGCAACATTTATTTTTATTCACCCAATAGTGCATATTCCACATAGCTCTAGGAATAATTTCTTTTCTGTTTTTCTCCCTTTTACTCATCATAACTTAAAACTAAAATAAGTATTCACAATCTTCATATCGTATTAGGATGAGTATTTTATCCAGTTTTATGGCTGAGGAGAGATTCAGTGAATTGGCTCAGGATGTATGCCAAGACTGTGATGCAAAGGATAGCAGGACTCGGAGGTCCTGTCACTGCTACCTACTATACAGTAGTACTGTTAGGGCCAAATTCACTATTTGTATCCTTGCTTTTTTCTGTGTTTTTCATTGTTTAATTATTTAATTCAGAGGTGGGATTAATTGCCAGATTTTGTCTTCTCTGTCGATCAGCTTTTGTTTATTTTTATATTGATAATATATTATCCCTCATATTATTCTCTTGCTTTGTTTTGAGAAATATCTGTTCACCCACATTATTTTTTCTACATCTTTGAGAACACCCCCAATTGTTCTAAAATAGGATTTTAAAAGCTTTGGATGAGATAAACAAACCTGTAATTGAATACATCAACCAACCATTGATGGTTTTGGAGAAAATTTGTGTCTTGAACAGACTGGTTTTCCATGGTTTTGATTTATTTTTTTTTTTACATTAGTAAGACTTTTTGCAGCTATTGGTTATTTCGTTAAAAATGCATTAATTTCACTGGGAATGCATTACTTCTGAAGTCAGGTAACGTGTACCCAGACACAACACGTGAAGAAGGAAAGAATGCCAGGTTTTCTACTCACCATTTTATTGCAGAGTTCTGAGTGTCCAACTATCTTATCACGAACCAAAAAAAGTCTTTCTTTCTGAGATGCATACACCTATAAAATCAGTATTTTGTGCCTGATACATCAAGTTCAGTCAATATTGCAAGGAGTCATCTAGCTATAACTATTGTTCCATCAGAGTTCCTTTTCAAGAATAGCCCCTAATGGATACCGTGGATTGAAGCATCGGTGGTTATACTGGATCCTATCTTCAATATATTTCTTCTGCTGGTAGTCTGGAAGGCATGCATTTGCTTTCTAAGAGAAAAGGCATCATGAACAAGAAGTCTAAACTAGGGAAAAAGTAAGATACAGTTTTCATACGAGGCCAAAATGTTGGACTTCAAACGCTGGAGTCTAAATCAAAAGATTACATGTTAAGTCAGAAATTAAAGTGGGTATTTTGCACATCAACTTTAATAATTGTCCTTGGCTATCTCCAGATATGCCTACAGCATCTTCATTTCACTCAGGATGTGTGCTTATCAATAAACGCTTCAAGAGCCTATTAGGAAAAATACCCTGATAGCTAGTACTTTGAAGTATGCTGACAAGTCAAGAAAAATCCCCTTGTTCGTTTATGGTAAAATTGACAATCATGTAGATAGCTCTCATGGTACCCACCTTCAGCACTGACTTTCTGCCATTCACCATTATTTTACTACGAGTTTTCTTGAATACTGACCACAGGGACTAAAACCAGAATGACAGTCTCTGACTAGAGGTCCTTGGATTTGCACTGAGGGCTCCTATCCCTCTACCATAGATTTATTTTCTAATGTAACAATCCTTTATTCTTTCTGATCCCTCTTGTCAGTTATGTACATACATACCTACGTCTCCGTAGTACGGCAATAAAATGGAGCATTTACAAATGTGCGCTTTTTTACTACTGGACCACTATAGAAGCTAATGGTCACTGAATTTTCAGTAAATTCAGTGTGGTATCTTGGTTTACTTCAAGTTTTGAGGTACACCTGAACCTGGGTTTAAATAAGCCTACCATTTAAAATGCTTGTCAGCCCTTGTTTTCTGTACATGTGTGTGGGTTTACGTAAAAGATGTTATATGGGAAAAAAGATCTTGCATAGTCATAGAAAGTGACTATCTCAAGATATAGGCCTCTTTAGGAAATCATTTTATGTGGAATAATTAGGATAGATTAGTAAGAAATGCTTTCATCTTAGTTTTTTGCCTACGTTGCATTTTAAAATAATTAAGAATCCAGATTGTTTCTGTTTTTCACCTTCGTTTACTGGCACCCAGCAAAGAGGCCTACACTTTGATTTTAATCATGGCCAGACAGTATAAGACCTTGGTCTTAAAGGCAAGCGGAGCAACAAGCAGAAACCCTGCTGTGTAATTTCAAAGCAATGTACTTCATGCTGCTAACCCTACAGTATGATTTCTGTTCTGCCAATGGCTCCAATAGCAGACAACTTCCAATTTGCACCTCTTGCATAAATCCACATTATGCCAATAGGTTTAGAAGAAAACCACAAGCTGCCCAGTTCAGCAGTCAGAGGTCTGTTAACAGATCTTTAACTATGATCTATTGTGTAGAAAGTCTGAAATTATGGATGCAGAGTTTCACTTTATAGAGCTCTCACTTGTGCTATGTAGGTTTTCTTGAGATAATTATAAGTGTTTATTTTGGCTTTTAACAAGTTTAATCACGTTATTTAGCATGTTCTGATTTTGTCACTGAGGCAACCATTACCCTCGCACACAAGTTTTGCCTAATTGGCAGCGGGAGAAGAAAACGGAGTTTAAAGCAACTAATTGCACTAGACCTCACAGATGCCAAGATGTAGCTCTTTTAATTAAAAGTTTTTACAAGATAGTTTATAAAAGTAAAAGCACTATCTCTTGTAAGGACCTAATAGAGCATCCTGCTTTCAGTTTTCCTTCCATTTTAAGTAGCTAAATATTCTGGAAGTTCAACTAAAGAATGACTGCAAAAAGTATTTCAAAGCACAGAAGGCAGGGTTTGGGTATATAAAAGTACAGAGTTCAGTAAGGCACTTCACTTACTTATCTGAATTCCAATTTATAAATAACCTTGGCTGCCTGTAGAGGGTAATTCAGTCTGTTAATTTCAGGCCACCGTTTAAGTATCATGCTGTGCCAAATTGCATTTGATGGTTTTATAATGACATGACTACAATATACTAAAATGAGATCTATAAAGGTATCCCCTAGTGGGAATTTCAACCCAGGTCTCTGCCGGTAAAATTGACATTCATATCTAGCAGTTCTTTCCACTGCATCTCAGGTATGTTTAACTGTCCCACTTTACACACCAGAAAACAAAAAAAGGAAAAAAAAGAAACCACACACCACCTTTGCATCGCAGTTTAAAGTACTTACAGTTCCTAATGTAAATGGATTTGTGATTTCTAATGAATAGAGTGGGTTTTTTTCAAAATCACAGATTATGCTTCTCGACACACTTCATCCCACTTTAAATCTCTGAAGTACGGTACTACAACTCTCTATCAAAAGTGATTGAAAAAGTAGCACTTGATGGATGATAATAGTGTCCCTAAAGAGAGTGTTATTTCTTGATCTTGGGCATGAAATAACATAGGTATATTCCAGAAAGGTAAATGCTTGCATCAGGATATTGTCTCACAAAAGATTTCTTTGGTCGTAGTGGCATTTTCCAGTGAGCAAGACATCTTCCCCCCTCCTCCAGTGACCCAACAAAGTTGAATGCCTTTTGGAAGGTTAAGCTCTGTACGCAGGGGTCATGGGACTGGGCTGAAACTGGAGGGTCTGTTTATTTTCTACGTGTGTTGAACTATGTTGTTCTCTGGGTGTGAACATAACTTTCTAACCTTCACAAATGATCCCAAGGAAAAGACCTTGCTGACTAAGACCGGGTTTGTTGCTGAGCCATTCCAAAAATTCACATCTTTCCAGATGATGCATAGCAGCCAAAGAGAATACTTATTTAAACAGTGAATTGTATTTTAAACTCCAGTAACCAGAAGCAGTGCCTTTACCGGAGTAATGGTGCGATTACTCAGATAATTTTTCAAACATATCTTGGGGGAGAAAAAATGACATGGATATATCTATCCCACTAGCATCCAGTGAGCACAGCAGTGCCTTAAAGAACAACTTCTCTTGCCCTGCTATAATGCCCTGAATTATACCATGCAAAACAAAACACTAAGAATGTTTTAATAAACTTCCTGGCTCATGTCATGACTCCTACATATTGAAGCAGTCACACTATGCCAAACTGCTTGAAAGCAGAAAGATTCATGGAGAACTGCTTTTATAAAAATTGTAGCTATACAGATTTAACTATTTCTGAGTCCAATAGATTAAAACTATCTGCAGGTTTTAAGTAGCAGATAATGTAAGTTAATATCTGCACTTACGGAAGGTGAGGAATGAAGTATCCATATCAGATAGATACTGAGTTTCTCCTTTAGACAATTTTGAGGACCTTGGCAGTATCCTATTCTTATCTCCTTACAGCTTCAGGCCCCATCACTACATCCAGTGCATGGTTTAAAAGTCTTTTTTTAAAAGTCATCTTAAAAATCTTGCACTAAACCAGGTGGTTCTAGACAAGTAATGAATATTTGCACTTGGTTAGTGCACCAGGTTAGTGTGCAACTTACTATTTTTGCTAAGAAACTCAAATGTTATCCTATGTCGTATTCATTCATTTCAGCAGTGATTTTATTCAGGGTTTTTTTACTTACTTCCCTAGGGAGAAATCTTCACTTATGTGTGACATAAGTATGTGACATGCTATGACTGAGACTAGATTGAGTAACTTCTGGTTTCAGGTCAGAAAATATCTTCAGGAAGAGTTACATCTTCTCCCACCAGTCTGACAGTGCAATATGTCTATCCTTTCTAGTAGTCATAATATTTACAATGTAATATTAATAATGAATTTCATAATAATCCTGTTGCTGACCAGACAGTGAACTTCAATAACTCATTGAATGAGTATTTTGATAGTTGCTGGAAAAAAAGACATTATGACATAATGGTCAGCTACATAATATTTTGTCAGATTTTTTAATGTTAGACTTTGTATAGTACTGTATGTATTTCATTGTGGAGTTTGTCAGACTCTTGATTTGTTCATTGTAGTAGAGTGTCTGCTTTTTGAGTACTAATTAAAATATGCCATTAAGAGTCAAATTCAATAAAGCAAAGACATTCAGAACAAAATTCAAAGCTAATGATTAAGATAATATTTCATGACAAGAGATTGCACTGGTATGAAACTTTTTAATGTATTTGTGTTAAGCAGCCTCAAAAAAATCACGGACTTCATTCTGATTTTTTATTTCTAAGATACATGCTTAAGAAAGCCATTTTGGAACATGCGAAAGAGTTTCAACATAAAACATAAAAACATTTTTGCTCCTATATTTCACCCAAATTGCCTACAATTTTTGTGTGCCTTACAAAACAAACGGCAATATTAACCTGTTTTCTGGTAAGTATCAATGTCAAGTCTAACAGCTGATGCAGTTCTTCTATTAGAAATTGGAAAAAGACACATAAATTATCCTGACATTTCTTGTGGCAGATTTTTCCCCAGAAGGACTTGAAAGACCATAGACATTCTAAAGATGATGCCGATTTTTAGATAAGATGTTAGATCAGTGTTCAGAGTTCATTCCCAGTTATTTGGGACTTCTCAGACATTTGGCACTTTTGTAAGAGGAAAGGTATTCATCGTACCGACCCTGTTAAGGCCAGTTATCTGGAAATCTCATTTGAAAATTTCAGTTGCTTGTTCTTGTTGTGAATTGTTGTCTTTAACAAGAAATTGTTTCCAAGGGTGACTGGAGCAATTATTCTGTATAGCTCACATGTCATTGGATTTGGTTCAGGTAATTAAGACAGTGCCTTTTGAAACAGAACTGGAACCTGAAATAAAAGAGTTCATTTCATTTCTCCATTGGTATATTTGAATGTGCAAGTTTTCTCATTATATTTGAATTCCTCTGCATTCTCTGGTTTTGATTCAAAGTAGTAAGTTTTAAAATTCCATCATCATCAACCCATAGAAGTAAACAAATTTTTACTTATGTTGAAAAATCATTCATATGCGCATAAGTCTTATATGGCATTCAGCAATGGACTGAACATAGCCTGCCACCAAAATAATCAGTATTATACCCTAACAACCTCTTGCATCACACCTGGGATCGGAGTCGAAGCAACGCCCATGGATGTAAGGCAGATGTGTTAAAAGCTGACAAAAAAGTGTCACTCCAGAAGCAGGCCATGAGTCAGAATACTCACCAACTATCTATCGTTTTTAAAACTAGGAATCAGACTGGGTTTTTTAAAACCTATACAGTCAGGTTTGGCAGCATAAATGTGCACTACCCGAATGAGGAGAAATAACATGGCTTATGAAGCCTTTGGGAAGACATGTGAATACCATGAGCATGAGAGTGTTTTTTCTGGTCTACCTATCTATTTCACAGAGAAGGAACAGGAAAACCTATGCTACCATTTCTACAAGTCCTGTGAGGTACTATAGGCTCTGAGTAAGTGAAATTTAATGCAGAACTGACTTTAAAAAAGAAATAGGGATTTTTTTCCAGCAAGCCAAACTATTTTACTTCAAATGAAATATACCCAAAAAGGTATATTTAATTTTGATTTTGCAAGTAAGAATGTTTCTAATGGCACTCCAGATTTCCTTTGGAAAAATTTCCATTTTGCAGAAGTCATTTTTTCCATCCAATTATTCTGACAACAAATTCCCAAACAGCTTTTAACATAGAAGCGTCTGTATATATTAGAGAAGTTACAGATATTCCTGTACGGTGCCTTCTTAAGGACATAGCTTCTTCAAATCTCATTCTTTATGTTTGTTTGGTTTACTATTTCTTACTTCTGGCCTGAGTAAAAAGCCATTCAATAAATTATTGCATATGGAAAGGTATTGATTTTACATGCGAAAGGGAATAATGCTCAAAGAGCAAACCTGATCTTGAGCCACTGAGCACTGAAGCAGAGAAAGAAGGGTCCAGCAGTGGCTGAATGGCATTGATGGGGATATGAGATACAACTGGGACATTTAATGCTCTGGACAACCAGAGGGAAAAGTGGCCACAGTGTAACCTAACTGCAAAATTTCCCAGTGATTGTAAGAGTAAGCCTTGGGCCAGACACCACTGCTGGAAGATTTAAAAATAAAAAATCACAGCTAGCACTATTTCTCAAACTGTGGCAATCTAGAGCTGGTGGAATAATGTGGAAGAGGAATAATCTGAAACAACAAAATATACCTGAAGAAAAAACAACAGGTAAGAAAACAACATAGACAATAATGTGCTTTTCCATTGATTAAATTATTTAGACTGAATAACTGCCTTTATTGTATTACATACAGAATGCAAATATTTACCTTTTTGTTTCCTATTTATAGCATTGATTAAAAAACTGTGTAAACATCAGGAAAACTTCACGTGGCAATCTTTGACACATCTGTTGTAAAAAGTCAGAAATGAGATAATAATGTAATTCACTAAAAGTTGTCAAAACCTACTTTCTCTTGCCACCCCCTCATATTTCTGATTGCTCTGTTTTATAAAAGCAATGTGCAAATTTAAAATATTAAGCTTAGAAAATGAAAACATCCTGAATTTTGTATCTCAGATACATGGTGTAAGAACTGTGAAGATTTGGTGCAGGAAAAAAAGTAGAGTCTTCACATTGTATAAAGCATAGTCTATCTTCACCATTATCCTCAACTGAAGCGGAGTTACTGATTGCTTAATTTAACTGTTTAAAATGTTATAGACAGAAGTGTTCAAGAGCCTGTGTATGGAGGAGCTGCTTCTATTCACATTATTTGGGAGAGCTCTGCACTCAAGTAGCATTTGCAGTATAAGTTTAATAACTTATTCCAAACTATTCCAAAGCAATAACATTGCTATCAGTAGGAAAAAAGCACAGAAACAAAAAAAAAAAAATCAGGATTAAAGCAGGATTAAAAGTAATCTCTAGACTACAGCTATAACTGAACATGGCAAGCTTTGGGATGGCTGTTTAATTATCATCCACTTATAAAATTTTTTTGGTGATTTTGTTTTTGCAGAAAAGCACAGGGTATGTGAAACATGCCAAAAGGGCACCCTGACCCCTTTAAGTTCTGCTATTAACCTAATAAGGATCTAGTCCTGGACAGCTGATGATTGCATAGTGTAATTATAGAAACAGGGATAATTGCAATATACATAGGCAGCAGGGAATCTGCTACTCAACAATAAGGGCCTGAGCACGACGGTCCCACTGACTTCAGCTCTTAATTGACTTCAAAGAGGGTTAAAACTGAACAGCAGCTTTTAGGATAAGCCTTTCAACAGACACAAATTTGGACAGGTGAGAAGATCCTATACACTTGACAACCAAATAATTTTGCCTTCTGCTCTGATTTTTCAACTCAGCCTCTACCCCAAGTAAGGGTTATGATTATGTTATGATTTTAACAGGCACACAAAATACAAAATGTATTGATGTTATGACTGGAACTAAATGCTGTATGAACAAACATGTATTAATAAGTTAAATATCCATGACCTTGAAAAAAGCTTTATCCACTTTTTGGGGCTGCATATCAAGTAATTTAAATAGTCAGCCACACGTGTTATGTGCTGGAAAAACGGGGCCAAAAAAGGAAGTACCAGTTTCTGCCCAAGGTTTCAAAATGGGAAAGAAGTGGTTGTACCTTGCATTAGAACTTTATTATAATTAAGTTTAAGAGTGCACAAGTGTGTAAGATAGCAAAGCAAACAACGTGAGAGTCTGAGGTTATGTCTTCACTAACAACTACCTTGTCCCGATCGGAGCAGACGTGGAGGGAAAAAAGAGCTGGTACTGAGGACGCGACATGCACAGTACATGTCTGGCTCATGTTAGCCTGATCTTGGGGCCAGATCTCCGCTAGCTGCTGAAGCTCAGTCGTGGGCACTCCTAGGGCACATCTTCCAGTTTCCAGTTTCAGGATCTAGTTCTGTGCACTTCCAGACCGCTCCATGGTGTGAACTGAAGCCCTATTGAGTGGGGATAAATTTGCTTCAAAAGCGCATTCCTGATCCAAATTAGGTGACAGGCACATTTGAATAACATGCCAAAGTTGTTCAATCCAGTTAAATTTAGGAAACATAACTATCCAAGTCTTTTGAGTGGTCTTGCAAGTGTTAGCTTTGTCAATTATATGGATTTACCAATGAATAACTTCTCTGTAAAAGAATAGTAAATGTGCCTCAATAGCATTTTAAATGAATTTTTACCATGTGTGCTCAATATTCAGTTTTCCAAGCAGTTCTGTGTTTCCATAGAGATGCACCATGTTTGGAAGAAAAGCGTGCCAGTAGCTAATCTGGTTAATGATATTAAAATTATTAAAACTGAGAAAATCTTCAGTGTGTTTTGCTGGTGAAAGCAACTCTTTATCTCACCTGCATGTGGAATAAGTAAGAGACACACTGGCATGTGTCTGGGGAGTCTGGGATACAAACCTGAAAGGCTGTCAGCCCTCAGAAAAGTCTAAAGATTAATTCATTTTATGTTACTGTGAACCTTGTCAGTAAAGCCAGGCCTCAAGAACAACCGTGTAGAAGCTGTTTTGGATCTTTCTTCCCTTGGATTGGGAGGTCACTGAGGAACACTTAAGGAACCTAAGCCTGGAAAGGATTGATTGCCCCTTACTTCACCAGACCCTGCTCCCAGGTAGAACATACCAAAATGTTGTTCAGCAGTAAGAAGGAAGAGAGGCAGGATGAAGATGAAGCAGAGAGATTAAATGTAATGAAGACCTGGTGCAAAACCAACTGACTGCTGCTTCAGGCTTTTGCTACAGAGTGGTGCTGAACGTGGAAGCGAGAGCAGAACATCTGAATGGGAATGAGAACATCAAAGCAGAAGTAAATATACAGCAGATGGGCAAAAACTCAAGAAGATCAAGTGCTGGAAACTTCAAACTCTTCATTTATCAGGAAGGGAAACACAGGAGAAAGAAAATTATTTTCATGAAGGAATATAATTACAGTAATATTTTGTGAATATTACTCATGAATAAATTGTGGCTTTTTGCTAAGTCATTTGTAGCAGAAAAGGATTACTATCCAATTAGGATTAGTAGGAGCAAAAAATAAATAGTTTGAAGATCAAGCCTGATGCATTAATGTGAAGAAATATACAGTATGATTACCTGTGATAGTAGAGGCCAGTTTAAAATCAGGAAAAATTCAGGCCAGTATTTCCATATTCCTAAACCTAATGAACTATTGAAACTGTTTTAAATTTCTTTAGAAGGAGCAGACCAGAACTTGTCTAAACCAAAAGCAAAAGTCTAAACAAGTGAATTTAGTCCTATGTTTATGCTGTGTCTCTGTATAAAATTTTGTTACTTCTTCATTTTTAAATTCAAATTATCTAACTGAATTCTATGTATGGAACATATGTCTTTTTCACTTTCCAGTAACTCAAAAATTTGGAAACGTCTTAATCTCCTCCTCCTCATGTACGTATGCTAATTCTCATTGCATTGTAAATTGAAAAAAAAAGAAAATTGGCAGCAAAAGTACTGAATACAATACACAGATATTATTGACTTTGAATAATTTTGTTGTTTTGTATAAGCTATTTTTTCCTTGCTGGGAACAGAAAATATCCCACAGGAAAAAACAGTATTTCAAAATTATTTTCCTTCAGAAAAGGAACAAAAAGTTGAAATATCACAATTTTTTCTTGGAATGAAATGTTCCGAAATAATTCAATTTGGAAATGTCTATGTTTAGTTTTGACTTACTAAATCAAAGTGTTTTATTTTCTTGAACTGAACCCAAACACTGTGTTTCAAGTCAGTTCAACATTAATCTGCTTTGGCCTATTGTGCCTCATGGGAATTTGAGTAGTGCCCCCTGGTTCCCATGCTTTCATACAGGCTAGGCTTTTTGGCAGACTTTCTCCCATTGCACCGCAGCATGTGACTCTAATGATGAGCCATATGGCTTGGTCAGAGGGGAGTTCATGATGCATAATAAGGCATAAACTTTTGCAAAGAGAAACTGCATTTTTTCCTTAAAAAGTGTTTGACACGATTCCCAACTTGCTTTCTTCAAAAGCAATATTGCTAGAAAGGCTAGAAAGGGAGGAGTTGGTTTGAAGGTATACTGCTGGAAATTTTGTGTACGTGAAAAGTCATGGAATTCCAAGAGTTAAGAAACAGGACTGCTTTCATGTCTGTCGTAACTCCTTTTAGATGGGGAGGAAATTGGCCCCTACATATCTTGACAACATAGTAGAAAGGACTGCAATCTACAGAAGTCAAGGGGAAAAAATGTGATAATGCAGCAGATGGGGAATGTGTTCCTATGGTGACCAGATACACTATATTTTCTACTAAGATATACAAATGAAGAGCAACACGGACTGCAGTAAAGGAAGACCAAATACTAATTCTTCCTAGGTTAATTATAGTCAGGCTGCTGCTAGTAGTGATAACCAACACTAAAACCTACGCGCCTGTTGCTTGGTTAAGGTGTAGTATATTAGGATTACCAGAAAATTTAAACTAGATTAAAGAAAGGATAAAAAATTAAAGAATTTGAATTGGTTTAGTATTTTTTTTTCAGCTCCTGCCCCCCAAAAAATAAACCAGCAGTAGCGGTCAGAACCATAGTGCACTTGGTTAGCTGTGCAAGCAGATGTGAATAGCTGGACTTAGAGACCAAGAGGGAGAAGGACATTTTTCGTTATATTACAGGAAGATATGTTGTCAAATGGGTGATGAGGTTGCAGAAGCAAGGTTTAAGAGGTTAGGAAGTGCCAGCATTAAGGTTGTCTGTGGCTCTATTTCTGTCCTTTGAGATACAATTGAATGATACTATTTTTGTCCCTTTTATGCAAAAGCTTCTATGCAAACAAAAAGTTACAGTCATGACAAAAGGTTTCTGCAACAAATTTTTAAATCTTGTCAAATAATATCTTCCACAGAAACATCTATTCTGACATTAACAAAATCTGAAAAGCATTTGGATGAGAGCATGCTGTTTTTAGAAAGGTCTTGAGCTACAAGGTGGTGTCTGCTTTTCAGCCTTTATTTCAGAAGAGAGAGAGAGGTTCCTTCTCCTGTCCTGGACAGGATGTCTGTTTCTGGCTTTGGCACCCACATACAACATTAGTTGCACAGAAACTGGTCAGCTAATGTTCAAGGCTCTCTGAAGAACTGAGCTGCCTTTTCATGCATATCATGTGACTTAGTCTTGGCGTTGTCTTAATGGCATTAGTAATGTTTTGATATATGATATGTGGCAATATACTTCCTATATAGTAGAAATAATAATGACGATATAATAAAGTGGGGAAAGATCTGTTTGGCAAGTGAAGCTAACTAAAATAATCTTACAAGCACTAAGAAGCCTGTGCAGGGTTATAGTGAAAACATGAATAAAATTAAAAGACACACTCACTGATATTTTCCTGGATGAGTCACTGAGAATGTGTGTGAATAGTGAGGGACTGGGATTATTGGGGGATATCCAGCTATTCATTTTGCCATGAGCCTGAGACAGCTCACTCAGTGCAAATGAAAGGCATGTTTGCCTCTGTGATGGCCTGTTACTGGCTTGATTTGCAAGAAGAGCTATAAATTATGTTGAAGAATGCCAAATGTATAGTTTTGTGATGTTAATGGTACAAGAGGGAAAGAAGGGGAATGCAAGTCATTTTATTGCAAAAAAACCCTCCTTTTTGTCTGGTTTTCAGTTAGGCAAATATAGATGTAGTACACTTTTAAATTCTTCTGCTCAGAAATGCAAATGATTTTATCTGGCTGCCAAAGAAGGTTCCAATTAACAAGTCAGATTGAAAAAAAAAAGTCACATTTCCTATTGCGCAACCCATTACGCTTGCATTTCTCCAAACCTGCCTCAGCTGCACTTGCTGGAGTAGTAGTAAAGGAGCTTGTCTGTAATTACAAAGGTGTTAATTTCAGCATTGCGTGTACTTTTTCTTTTTACTAGATTGGCATGAACATTTCACACTCTAGTGTGTGCTGTAATTGGAACAAACTGCAACACCTACTACTAAAAACTGAGCTCTTTGTAGCCATTGCTTGTCCCTTCCATTTAAAATTCCCTAGCCACACTTCTGCCTCCCAAGCTGCCTTTGAAGGCAGATTTATGTGTTTTAAGTACAATTCAAGCATATTGCAGGCACAGCAGGAGACTGTAAACAATCAGAAAGTGAATTGGGGGAGTCCTCACCATTTCAGTGTGGTAGAACCTGAAAAACACCTGCAGCCTGACCATTTACACGTACGTTAGGGACGATTCAGCATTGCTAGTAAACGTTATTAAGGAACATCAGGCAAAACACAGAGCAGTGTAACCAGCCTGTATGGATGCTTGCTGCATACACGAATCACTGCTGTGTTGAAGACCGGGTTTGACACCGCTTCCGGAAGATTCATCCACTTCTTTCTCATCATCTTTATTTTATATGGCTGATTTCACAAAAGGATATCTCAAATCAATATGGGAAAACAAATTCTGCTTTGATTTAAAATTGAGTGATTGAAGGACTTGTAATTCTGTTTCAACATCTGTTAGAAAAATAGTGGATAATACAAAGCTGATTTGCCTTGGTTCATCAGATTCAAAACTATACACATCGTCTAACAAGACATAGAAAGATATTCTATTTTTCTCAGCTCTTTCTGTGCAAAAACACTTTTTTGCCCTTTTGCATATGTCTAGGACCATGTTCTTACTGAAAGAGGAACCAATGATTCAGATTTCGGATATTTCCTTAGTGTTAGATGTTGATTGGACTAAAAACTGTGGTCTTTGAACAGCAATAACCACAGCAATAAGCAGAGAGATTTTTCCTTTCAAAAACTGTCTCAAGAAACAATACTGTCTAAAGACAAGGACCACTCTCAATGGGCAGATCCCATTTCAGTAATATGCCCTAACAGGGATGTATTTACTCTTGGTTTTCTATCTCCCTCAGCAGCTCTTTGACATAACTTCTGCACCAGGGCTATGCAATTTTTTAACACTGTAAGCACAGCTTTCCCTTTCTCCTGAGAGAAGGAAGTCTGGATGTCTTGGGCTGGGCCAAGAAGCTGAAATCAGGCTTCTCACTTCCTGGGAAAGTGCTTTAATCACTAACTAGTAATCACTAACCATGCAAACAGTGAAGGGTTACTCTTTTCCAAAAATTATTTTATTTAGTGGAAGTGGCTCTAGCGCTCTGCTTTGTGCTAAACTCCTTGCTGGTGACAAAGCGTTTTGGGATTCCTCTGCCAATGTGCAAGACACCAGGCCCCTCAAGGGACTTCCAGATGTCCTAAACTGTTCTAGAGATAGGCTCAATATGACTAAGGTTATGATACTTGTAGACATGAATAATAGCAAAATGTAGGATGTGTAATGATTGAGGTTGGTTGTTTTGGACACGGAAACGTAATCTCTGCCTAAACTGCATGCTAGACCCAAATGCTTTTCATGACTTGTAAAGTCAGTGTTTGGCAAATGACTGTGACCACTACTATTTATAGGGAAACACAGTTTAAGAAAGTCTGCTTTTCGCTAGAGTAGCAGAGGGTCCTTCGTTCTGGGCTTGAGGCAGCTGATCAAGTCAGGGGTAAAGTTTCTAATGAGAAAGTTTCACCCAAGGCAGTGTTTCCATATAAACTCTCTGGTTTTCTTCAGCTGTCCCTCAGTCTGATCGATAGGTCCTTCAGCCCTAACCTAGCCTCATTTTGTAGAATGTGACCTTGATGTTGTCTTTACTCTTCCAAATACATGAGCTGCTGCAATCTTCCTGTCTAAAAACTCTGGTCGAAGGAATAGGATCACTGTAACATGAATGCTGCTACTGCTGGGTAAGTCTGAAGAGATGAGCCCTTAAATCTCATACAGCCCAATGAGATAGAAACTGTTAAACTCAGGCTGATTAGTTTGCTGTAGTTTTATTTTTTTATTTTTGCTTTAAGAATCATACAAGAAAGGAGACAGATAGGTGATACCTGTGTTGGAGGCTTCTAAAAGCTGAATTGTGAAACACAATATTCAACATTTTAAACAGGAATTTGTGGAACTGAACCTGTTCTGGTTGTCCTTTCAAATGCCTAGTGGCATCCTCTGAAATCCTTTTGGAAAGACTGAAGAGAAGATCAAGAAAAGTTGGCTATATCTGAAACCCTTCTAAAATGTACTATTCCACTAAACAGGGCATGTTTATCTGGGGCTGTGAACTTCAGGAAGGATATTGTAAGTGGTTGAGAATTTATAGTTTCCACAGAAGAGGAAAAACATAATTTTTCAGTCTGTCTATATCTGAGAACTGAAACATGCAGAAGACATGTGGCAGCATGGTCATTAGTTTAAAAAAAAGAAAAATAGAAAAAGAAAAAAAAATAAATTAAAGTAAATGCAATTCAAAAAATAATTTAAAAGGAAAATATCTAACAGGAAGCAACTGTCTTGCCCTGCAAGGAAGGCTTAAAAATATTTTTGTATTTCAAGAATATTAGCAAAAATTTGTGAATTTTCATCAAAAGCCTTCTACCCCATTTTAACACTCTGTACCCCAGCAGAAATCATTTACAATGTTGACATTTTCTCTTTTATCAACTCTAATTATAAAAAGTTCCTGCTTGCTTAACTTTTTCTTCAGAGGTTGAAGGCTTGTGTCTTAATGGCAGTAAGATTTCTCTCTCTCTCTCTCTCTCCCCAGTGGTGGTGTTTTAGAAGCAGCTTTGACAAGAGTATTTACATATATCAGTGAATGGCAAAGGTTGTGTGCCTTGCAAATGGAAGAAGTTGCTTTATGGCTATTCATAAATGACCTATATGACTGAGTCACATGACAAATATGGTAATAAGAAATAATTGACAGCATTTTAGTGTTGATATATTGTTCCTGGTTTAACTTTGTTTTAATTTTTCCTCATGATTAAAATTAGATTATGTTGAGTTCACATTCACATGTAAGATAAAAAGAACCAACAAGAAAAAGGTTTTGTTTTTCCTCTTTAAAGCCCTTTAAACCTCACAGGTTAAGTCATGGAAACATATAAAGCTCCTTTAGTGAAAACATATATACATTGCATGTTGCTGGATTTGTTGAGGTCATTTGATATGATCTATGTTCTGCAATGTGTGACTAGATCGCATAAGGAGCTTTGAAACAGTAGGTTAAAATGAACGTTTTAAACATTTTAAATGAACACTTTAAAAACAAATTAGGCACCAGAAGCATATGTCTATAGCACTATTTACCATTCCAGCTGATATAAGGAATGAATATTTGAGAAAAAGGTCACATTAAATCCTCTGTTCAGTAAGTTGACTGTTCGTTCTACCGTTATTTTTTACCATTGTGTGGAATTTTGTCATAAAAACAGACAAACTCTAGTTTGCAATATATGTGAGCTAATTAAAGGTAAATAATAGAGAAAATCAGGAGGAATATTTAGTTACATTGAATTGAAAAATAGGGTGAATGTGAATGCTGTTTGGTATTAAATTACCCTCATCGTTTAAAAAACACCTGGATGGGTTCACGAAGTAAAGTAAGGCTAAGCAAAATATGAATTAATGAATAACACATTTCCGTGATAGAATGTTTTTGACTACTATATAGACCTATAAATAAAACATGCTATGCACATAGTTGGCACCCACCAATTGACTAATGTTAATGTAAGTAGACACAGATTTCTAGAGTCTTTTTATATAAAATGTGGCTAGTTTCTGCTTTCTATGCTATGTTAATGAGTGCCAGGGAGACTATCGGCTGTATTTTAACTTTTTGTTTACTTCGTCAGACTCATGCTGAGAGAGCAGTAAGTGCCATTCCCATAGCATAGGGCTTACCACATGTACTTAAAAGGTCCATACTTACACAATTAATCACATTTTAAAAATTATTTGCTTTCCCACATTGAACACAATAGGCCTTTGTTATATTTAACAGCTTACGCACAAAAGAAATGCACTAGCTGCTAAAATACTATAATCGCATAGCATTGGCTACAATAAATCGCTAGGTTTTAATATGTCTGGACTGCACCAGGCTCGTGATTATCTAAGATGGTGGAGGATAATTCCCCACTGAAAGAGGAGAGCAGGGAATTTTGCGGCTACTTTTGTGGGGAAGAAAATATATTGGAAAGCTCAGCTGAGAAGTTATAGAGAAGATAACTAGTCACTGGCAGTGGAGGAAACAGAATTTTCCCAAATGTCTCAGTACCTCAGTCGCAGCAAAGAAAAACTCCACTAAAAACACAGTGACAGAGCAGTAACACAAAGCAAGAAGACTGAGTAAAGATGTACAGTAGCTCATGCATAGCAATGAGAACTAAAAGGAAAAGGTAAGAAGTAAAAGGAAAAGGTAACTGAGTTGCTTTTTATTCTGGGCAGCAGCTAATTCAGCAGCTTAGGGGTGCATCTGGTATAGAGAACCTGAAGGGCTTGTTAGCGCTAAATAGCAGAAGATGAGGACAAACATAGGCTGAATTCTTCCCGTATTGGGGAGAAAAAGTATCAACCATACCTCTCTTCCCAAAAAGGTGGAGAAGCAGAAGGAGGCAATAGAGCTGTTTGAAGTATAACCGAAGTGGCATAGAGAGAACGAGTCGCACGGTGGAAGCAGTAGCTGGCAGCGCCATGTTCTGCACCTGACTGCCTTTGCTTAGAAAAGCAATAAGCACAAAGGATATTTTCCATCAAAGCAGCAGCATCCTGAGTAGCCAAGACAGGGGAACACTTTTGTAACAATACGCTGGCTTAAATGAGCGATGGGCTAGTGAGAAACTCGAAGTAAAACGATACCATTAATCATAGGAAAGAGTTGCATGAACTCTCAGAAAAAAAACCAAGTATAGGTGACAATATGAAAATAATTCCATTTGCATTTCAGATTAAACATGTTTGTCCTTTTACATAAACTATGAGACTTCTATTGGAATATGCTGCTTCTAACAGTGTCCTGGAGCTCATGCTTTAGGAGTGACACAGGAGGAAAGGCAGCAGCTGCAGTTCCAAGTGCTGCCAGAACCTACTTTCACCTTGCCTGCAAAAGCTGACACAAGTCCAACATACAGAGTGGGTGCATTTAGAATACTAAATGTATTCTAATGCAAAATATTAATGTTCTATTTTAATTAAATATTTTAATTAGATTAGATGTGTGTGTTCAGATGAACTATTAAGCAGTTCGCTTTAGACTGGCTACAGGATTGATTACTCAATGAATAGAAAAATGGAGACGACTATCACTGATTACTCAACTATTTTCTTGTAACATCTTTTTTTTTTGTGATAACTTGTGACAACTATAACCACCTAATGAAACTTCTCTCTTCAAATGGAAAGGAATAATAAGGTTCCCAAACTAACATACAGAGTGTATCCATGAGTGAAATCTTAGGCAGGTCCAATTGTTAATTAAGTGTATGAAAAGCCAGTTGCATGACACTGAGACTTTGCACAATGTCCAGAAAAAAATAAATGGCAGCAATCACAGACTGATAAGTAGGTTTGACAGCGGTTAGTTTCCCTTACAAATAAAAAATGCTGCTACGTTTCCCCGAAACCTCTACTAACAGCACTAGATGACCTTCCACATTAGATGAGGAGGGAGAATTTGAACATACCTTCTGAAAAACAAAGAAATATTAAGGTAGAAGGCAGAGGGGACTAAATGGACTATCACAGATATACACAACATAGGTAATAATCTTTACAAAGATATTTGGGATCACATTAAAAAAAAAACCTCAAATCCCTGGCCTCTAGAGTAGAGTTCTGAACCCAGAGTGAGCCATGATATGTAGGGAGAAGAAAACCTCTTTTAAGGACAGGGCTGTCGTGTCATCGTCCCCCCTCCCACATGGTTGCATGTAAGTGGTTACATCTATGTGGGACTTTCACTGTACATAAAACTCTCTTGCAAGGAAAGAGACTTGAACAAAAAGAGCAGGTCCCAGTCTTTCCTTTTAACATTCTTAACATGTTTTATCCAATCACCAGTTAATGTGAATTGAGAGAAAAGTTATTGGGAGTGATCTTCTCCATTGCAAGTAACAGATCCAATGGACACTTCCTCATATCTGCACTATTCATTCATCTCAGGACCTGTTCATCTTACATTATTTTCTCTACAATCATTTAACGCAACAACATCAGTTCCAACAGTGGAGTCCTGCATATCCTACCTTGAGTTTTACAGTGAGAAACCTCTCTCAGCTTGTTGGAAGAAGCCTGTTTGGAACTTCTCAGCCTCATAAACCTGGTTCTCCCTTATTCTGACAATCTACCTTTGATAGTCTTCTACCTTATCACTCTTCTGCAGTTCCAACTATCTTTTTTGAGAAGCTGTTCAGTTAGTTTGTGGCTGGCATGTATCCCAAGATGCCCACTCGAGCCCCTTAGGAGGCTTAAGTCTCTGGGTGCTTCTTCACCTTGTCAGACTGGCACAATTCAAGGCATGCTGTACTCACTGTTCAAAGACTGGCTACAGCCATGCAGGGTAGCAGTGGGTGATCTGGGGCTGGCAGGGTAAAGCAGCACTTGTGCTGGCACTGCTGGGCATTGCTGGGAGACCAAGGGGCCAAGAAAGGCCCACTAATCCCAACAAACACTGAGGCAGACTGAATACAGGCTCCTAAACCATCTAGACCAAAAAGTTGTTTTCTTCCTTCTTGAAGTGGCAAGCAATTTATTGCACGTATTTGGAATCCTGTAAAAGCAAACGTGGTCAGAATTTGGGTTTGGCTGCTTTTGCCGCTCTGTGTGAGAGGTAAGACTGAACTGCAAAGCAATATTCTTTGAAAGGTTCCCGTGAATTTACAACAAAAGCACACTCCGAACAGTTATGAGAACTTTGGGATCCATTGCATGCCTGTTCACAGTGACCCTTTCCATTATTTTATGGAACATATGGACCTGGGTGTCAATTTTAATAGGGAAGACAACTTTGTTTAACACAGAAATGTATCCTTAATAGCCAAACCTGTAGCTGTGAGCATTCTGTAAAAGTCTCAGGCAGAGACATTTGCAGAAATGCATTTGAACTGATTTAAAATCCTGGGAAGGACTGAATGTCAAGCAAATATTAAATTTATAAACTATCCATGCATCTATGGATTACAAGATTTTCCGATACCATGGGATGTTGGAGTAATACCACAACACAAACGGATTTGGCCAGTACCTATAAAAAAGGTTGGGTTTTTTTATTTTATTTTACTGATTGAAGAATGGGATTAAGAGGCAGGACTGAGAGAGCTCTATTCTCAGCTCTGCTCCTCATTTATTGTGTGACTGCACAAGCCACAGCCACGTTAGAAAGTTTTGGTTTTCTCTGCAGGCAGTGTAGTCCCATAGCAGCAATCTGAAAAGCCTGTGCTCCAGGTACCGTCCAGCAATCAAATAAGCAAATTCAGTCTCTGCAGCCGAGCTGGTGACTGTTCATTCTCCATCCAGTATTCTGTGGTCAACAGGGGAAATATTGCTCTTGGAGTCACAAGAAGCTTCTGTAGCTGCAGGTCCCAAGCGGCTCATGGAGTTTATTTTCTTTTCTAATTTAGTGTGGGCTGGCAGCCACGGAGGCTACTTTCACCTGGGTCAAGCCCTTAATGATGCAGGGAGTAATACTGGACTGATTAGAAGGCATCACACAGAATTCACACCCAGTTTACTGGTGTTGGTGAAGCCCTCGCAGAGTAAACACAAAGTCTAGTCTGCTGTTTGGGTTCCCCACCAGCTGCATCAAATAGGCCATCAAATTAGTTTGATTTTTTCCCCATCATTTTACAGTGATTACTTCCTGGAAGCCATTATCTTCAATAGGATCTACACCAACTATTTTAGATGGGTCTTCATATGTGTTACTTACTGCTCACAAATCCATTTGCATTTAACAGTGAGCCACCTGTATGATTTGTTAACAGTCCAATAGTGTAGAATCAGTATTGTAGTTTACTTTGTTTGTTGTATGTTTGGTTTCTTTATTACATTTTGGTAATGCTGCAATAAAGAAAGCATCCTGGTGCTTTTTCTATTTGTTTTATTAAACCTCTTTGCTGCAGGGTATTTGGCAGTTGTCATTTAGGTTCCCTTTTAATATGCCAGCTGTACTTCATGCTTATTCATTTCCTCTATCCTTAAATGTTCCTCAATAAACTAAACAAACTACTTATTAGAAGTAACTTACAACGTAAAATTTGTATGCTCCCTTCGGTGCATCAGAAGCTGCAGTACCTTTGTTTTCTTTCTGATAACAAAATTACAAGTTTTATAAACACTGTAAATGTGTTTTTCAAAATACCAAAATGTACATTGTTATGTATACAAATATTGCAGCTACATTTGCTTGTTTGGAGCAGATAGACTAAATATTTTGCAGCCCTTCACTGGACTGTTCTTTCCTTATTTTCAGCACTATTTACATGCAGTAAGTGTGAGATACAGCAGCTGCATGGATAACCATGTATGAAATCATTTTGAATCGACATGGATAAAGTATTTTTTCCCCCATATTTGTTTTCTAGATGGTTGTAGCAACTCCTGTATGCAACAATTTAGAGTCCAAATGTTATTTACTGTAAAACTCCATTTATTCTGAAAACTATTGCAAAATTCCTCTGATACAAATTATGGCCTTTATATTCACAAGGAGTGTATACACACTTCATACGGTATTTTGCACCAATGCTATTATGATATGGATAAGATACACATGAAATTAAGGGAACAATTTTCATTATTATTTCCTTAATGTTTGAGGCTCATTCTATGAAAAGCATGATATAATAGCCTACCTTCTGCAGAGGTTGAGCTTTAGGCGTTATGTGCACTGCTAACGGTCACCTGAGTACATGCATCTCCTGCTGAAGTGCCCTCAGGCCTCACCTCGCAGGCCTATGTGGCACCTTTGACCTTCCCCAAATATACCCACATGGGCCCTATATAAAGACTCTATTTATTCTAAAACTCCTTGAAACACCCTTAAAGGCATGTTGTTCAGCAGGCCCATCAAAGACAACCCACAGAGGTTTACAAGGAACATGGCCTGTCTCAAGCTATTTTTGTCATTACCTTCTAGCAGCAGGATGGGACTTTCCAAACTCTTCTCCTAGGTCAGTCTACAATCATCCTAAAGTCACAAAAAGCACAGGACAAAGTAGACTTGAAAGCTGGTCCCTGACTCTCAACTCTGTCTGTTGAACTCTGCAACTCTAAAGCTCTTTAACCAAACCAGGACTCGATCTCCTTTGAAGTTGCCAGCTTCGTACATGATTCAGGGTAGGAAGGTCAGAAAAGATCTTTTCCTCATACATATGTGTAGGCTAGATTAAGAAATCCCTGTATCACCTCAGATCAGCTGATTCCTAGTAGAAGAGTCTTCTGCAGTAGGGCAACCCTTTCTGATCTTCCTTCCTCAGAAAAGTTAAGTGGAAAATGCAGGTGAATGAAATGTGGTTGAAAATCTTTCTCTCCAACCATCATTCTCTTCTTCTCCAGGATTACACATTACACTCTGGAGCAAGAAACTGGTGACAACTTGGCCTAGTTGGGTCTAAGGACCCTCTTTCTCTGCCCTTTCCTCAGGAAATTACATGTCTTACAATGAAGTTGAGGAGTTAAGTATGGAAGGTGATTTAAATTTGAAATGAGGAGTTCTGCTAGACTGATCTGCATTACTAGATGGCATACTGAATTATACCAAAGTAGGAGTGTTATAATCTTACTATATCTGTTCTCATATATTGGAAAATAACACCCATATGTGTAAATTAATAGAAGCTCTATTGCCTGCTTTCTTCCACAAAAATAATTCTTTTTAAAAAATCGGACTGGAAGGAGCCATGTCCCCATCCCATAGTGATATCAAGGATGTTTTGATCACATCTAAAGAAAGCTTGTCAAACTAGTTCTTTGGCAAACATTCCTTATTCCACACTGTGCTGGTTTTGGCTGGGATAGAGTTAATTTTCTTCATAGTAGCTAGTATGAGGCTGTGCTTTGGATTTGTGCTGAAGACAGTGTTGATAACACAGGGATGTTTTCATTACTGGTGAGCAGTGCTTACACAGAACCAAGGTCTTTTCTGCTACTCACACCGTCCCACCAGCAAGTAGGCTGGGGGTGCACAAGGAGTTGGGAGGGGACACAGCCAGGAAAGCTGACCTCAGCTGGCCAAAGGGATATTGAATACCATATGATGTGATGCTCAACATACAAATCTGGAGGAAGAAGAAGGAAGAGGGGGATGTTTGGAGTGATGGTGTTTGTCTTCCCAAGTAACTGTTGCACATGATGGAGACCCACTTTCCTGGAGATGGTTGAACACCTGCCTGTCACAGTAAGTGGTGAATGAATTCCATGTTTTGCTTTGCTTGCCTGCGTGGCTTTTTCTTTACCTATTAAACTGTCTGTATCTCAACACATGAGTTTTCTCACTTTTATCCTTTTGATTCTCTCCCCATCCCACCAAGGAAAGTAAGCAAGCAGCTGGGTGGTTGGGGCAAAACCATGGCACACACTGACTCCATTACTTTTACTTCTATTACCAGTGGAGAGGAATATTTTTTCTTTATCTCTGCAAAAACTTTTCAGTGTTGGAATACTGTTATTCTGTGTATTCTATGTCTTCTTTTGCCTCCAATTCATGTTTTTTGGACCACTGTCTGACCATTCTCATAATTCCTTTTTGTTTTGCCAATGTCCTTCTGTTGCTCCATATCTTATTATGGCCACTGTAACTCAGTCCAAAGTGTTAAGCAACATGTACAGAGTCCTTCACATGATGATATGTCTTCACCACTCTTCTTCATATAAAACTCAGTTGGAAAATAGCTTTTTCTACATCTCTACACTTTTTGTTCGTGGTTATATTCACTATACAGTCCACTGACCCACCATGCAGAACTGCTTACTGTGTTTTTTTCCTTCCTGCTGTTGCATGATTGATTTATTCTAGCTCTAGTGTAGTTCTTTATATTTTGCCATGTGAATTATATCCTAGCTACACTAGACAACCTCTCCAGTTTGTTGAGATCATCTGAAACACTAATCTGGTCTCTCCAAGTCATTTGATGGCCCATGCAGACTAAGACATGTATTCACTCCAAAGACTTTCAGCAATGGTAGCCCTGGCCCCTGGATAGATTCCTGCAGCTGCCTGGATGATGGAAGCTTCCATTCTGACAACTATTCCTGCAAGATATTATACCCACTGTGCACCCACCTGACAACAGTTTCAGTTCCTCCATATTACACCGCTTTGCTTCTGAGAATGCCACCCGAGACCACACCAAAAACTTTACTATAGTAGAACTGTATTGTATCTACTGTTCTTTTCCTTTCACAAGGCCATTAGCAGAAGGAGTCTGGTGAATGTTTCTTGACATTATTGATTCTTGAGGAATCCTTATGAGTTGTTTCCTATCACCTATACTTACATTTCTGCTTACAGACATCATTTATTCTGGTATTTTTGGGAAATGGAGGCCAGGTTGATTGGTCCATAAAGCCTCATTCTTAAAAAAACATCTAACATGTGCCCCCCTAGGACCAGCTACTGTGGTGAGCTTCACTAACCATGGAGTGTTGAGGCAAACACACAGTCCTGGAACAGTAACCCACCAGTGTGATGAAATCCCAGCCTTTCCTCCTCACACCGCACCAGTGAGCCGTGCAGATGCTCCCTGTGCATGCCTGTTCACTCCTCTTTTTGCCTTCCTCAGCCCTGATCAGGAATTACCTGAAATCTATTTCAAACAACATTCATATAAGGTGGCTGAAGTTGTTATAAAGTCTCCATCCTCCTTAGAGGAGCTATTTATAGTTTTGATTTGTTTCCCTTGCTTTTTAAGATAGCCCTTCCTTTCCCCTCCCTTCCCCTCCCCTCCCATTTCCTCCCCTCCCTTCTCTTTCCTCACCTGCCCTCACCTCGACTCACCTCGACTCACCCCACGTTACCTTACCTTACCTTACCTTACCTTACCTTACCTTACCTTACCTTACCTCACCTCACCTCACCTCACCTCACCTCACCTCACACCAAACTCAGAGAAAGCAGTTTCTACATGCGACCTGAAAATAATGACTCCTTGAGTTGCTCTTCTTTCCTGGAAAAAGGAATTTTGTTATCTTGTGCATCTACCAGGAAAGACCAAGCTCCATTCTATTGAAAACATCACCAAGGACAGAGAAAACTCAATTGCTGAGGAACTGAGAGGGAGACAGTTGAGAGGGAGGCTGCAGCTTTGAGAGGTAAGGTGGCCTCTTCAGCATCTTGGATCCATTTCCTCAAGAGTCTTAAATAGAATGAAGAGGACTTTAAATATTCAGTTGTGTGCCAGTGAAGGAAACTGAAAGTGAGGATGATGTGTGCTACAATCTGTGTTTGTGAGTGGAAGACAGAGCAAAGAGGAAGGCACAGGATTAGGCTGCTGTTGGGCCAGTCAGTGTTCATTATATGGTCTTGTTTGGGGTCTTTTCTTAGGGGAAAATGTAATGTATTTGTTATAAGAATTTACAATAAAGAAGTTGCAGAACAATAATGAATACCCCTGTGTACGCATGTTATAACAATCTAGTGCACTTTTTTGTTTAAAATAATTACTCTTCAGTTTCTTTTACCCCGAAACAAGGAATGATGATCAATGAGTTACTTTGCCAATCATTTAATAAACATTCTCAACCTAACCTTAAATGAATTAATGACTAGTGAAATGACTGGAGCAAATGTCATCAATCAATCTCATATACCCAATATGTAAGCTGTTTCAATGGAGTAAAACATATGGTTGTAGTTTAAAAAGAAAATCCGTTGGAAAACTTCATACAACATTGCTTAAATAGAAGCTAATCTTTGACATAATCCAATATGAAGAGGGTGAGAGAGATTTGTTTCCTTCCGATGTGATTATAGAGCCTCGCTTTGAAAGAGTCTTTTCCAAATGTTTTATAAGTCACAGTAAAGTACTTTGGTGTGAAAAAAATACAGGGGGAAAAAAGAATTAAATAACATGTAACAATTGCTAAAGATAACAGAATTGGTGTGGAAAAATTACCACCTAGGAAGCAAGAGCCCATATTATCCTCTCTCTGCAGTGTTGGGAGTTGAAGGACATCAGTTATCAGTAAGGATTTAGATCATCACTTGATGTAGAGAGTGACATAAAATTCTCTGGCAAGAGCTACCTGCAGTATCGGCTGCAGCATTGGCAGGAAGGCTGGCATCGAGACTTTCCACATCCTCGCTGCCAGGACAGGAGTAGGAATGGGTGGGCCTGTGCAAGGTACTTTGTCCCCTCTCTTAAAGTGTTTGTCACCAGAGCAGGCTGGGTGAAGTATAGCATACACTGGAGAAGGCAGGAAAACCAAGTAGAAGACCACAATTACAAGACCCACGTTGGTTTTGGGGACAAAACTGTGATTGTCTTTTTCCAGGCAGATCATCATGTGCTGCTCTTATGCAAAAATTCTTCCTGTTAAGTAAAAGCATCAGTGTGAGCCTTTCCCCAGTTGTTGGGCAACAGAAAATATTTTTTCACAAGCATCTACTCTCACTTCTACTCTCAAACTTCTACTCTCACTTCTACTCTCAAATAGCTCAGTGGAACGAAATGTGGGAAATGTGTGTAGAGGGGGTTGTCTTTGTTTAGAAGTGGACAGAAAGCAAAATTAGAACCAAAATATATAAAAATGGATATGAAAACTGCAGTTGTGTGATGTATGATGTGCTCTGAAAATGACCAATATTTATATGCGCTCTACTGAGAGTTATGCATCAAAGTGGATGTGGAAATTTCCTTTACTATCAAAGAAAATGCCTTTCAGTATAAAATCTCCTAAAGTGACCCATGCTTTCTTTATAGACTGCTATTCTTTTTTTTATCATAACATTTCTTGGGATTTTCCCATCTCTATATATATCCTATAATGATAATCTAAACAGCAGACAGATTTAAGCAGTTTAAATTAAAACTTCAGTTATTAGAACAGAATGTAATAATGCATATATAATGTAAGCATTTTTCTGATTAAAAGAAAGGTATTTTCATTAAAAATTTCTACGGGGTGCTCCTGCTCTAAGTTCTTCTCTTGCTGTTGACAATGCACAGTGTATTAAACAGCAAACAGAAAGCTGTCACCTGTTTTAGTTCTGCGAGATTTAGTGCTGTAGTGAAACAAACAGCAAAGCTGATCTGACTAAAAGCAAAGGTTGCTTTGTCATACCAGATCAGGGAAATCCTAAACAACAAATTGGGTTGTTTTTAAATCTTAAACATTATTACAGGCCAAAGTTAGTTATTTTCCCACTAAAAGTCATTTAGTTCCTAAGTCACTTGAAAACAAGAGAAGCAGATACCTTGATCACTCAAGCTCTATCTATCAAAATCATTCAACATCACTTTTAAATAATACCTTTAATTTTTAATCTGGCAGTAGTTCTCTGAAAAAATGTTCCATTCTCCCTGCCTCCAAATAGTAAGAAAAAAGTAATACTTTTTTTTTAAATAAATCAAGTGTTCTTCATTAGAGCAAGGAGATAATAAACCCAGTTAAATATAGCTTTTTTAAATGTTTAAGTTTGAGAAACACACAAACAAAACAAAAAAAAAAAAAGAAAGGGAAAATGTTTTGGTACTTCTAAGTTCATACAACTGTGAAAAGCAGTATCAGTCATGTGTTAATATATAGGTTTCATTCTTGTCTCGCATTATGCTGGAGCCCCAAATTTTCATTTGCTTAGAGTCTCAGGTTCTAGCTTTTCCCACAGAAACAGAACGGATAGCTTACTTACAAACAAGAATAACATGCAACTCAGGCTACTTCAGTGGAGCACAAATACTTGTGAATGTCCTAAATGCTTGAACTTCTTTGGTGAACTTTGGAAAGCTCTGGAAATCATGATTAATGTCTAATCAGAGTCGTTGTAAAGGGAAAACCGAAACCTGCAGGCTATATTCAGAACCTTCTGGCATTCCCCAGGTTGGGAATGCCATCATAATTGTTGCTTGCCTGAGTGAAGAACCTTCTCAGGAGTGTTTGGGAACAGGGCTGTCTGCCACAGCTAATAACTCACTCAGTATCTACCCCTCCAGAACGGTAATGCTCCAGCCCCAACCGCGCGCCTGCTCTGTATGACAAAGCGGCTGATGAATGGTAAGAGCGAGCAGAAATGGTAATGAGTCTTGGGATTCAGGGGGACACTACCCACCTTATGTGTTGGAAGAATTTATGAAGATAACATGACATACTAATATATTTTTACAGCCCAAACAAGATATTTTATGCCAGCTGTGGGATCCACACGTAGTTTATCAATATAACTTCCAAGACCTTTCCCCTTTTTCCTCTGTGCTTGTACATAGTAGTATTATCAAAGTAGGTAAAAGCAAGTTGCTAAATAGAAAACTTGTGAACATGAAGAGAAACTCCTTTTGCTTCTTTTTTGATATTTTTAGATCCATTTTGAACAGTAATAAAGAAGGTGCAATGCCTTTCATGCACAAAATCTCTCCCTTGCAATTACACACTTCTCTTCAACCTTAATTTCTGTCCTGGTGCATTGGTGGGTGCAAAATATTCTGTACAGCGTCATTGTATCTTTCACAGACTCTTCAGTAAATTTTAACACACAGCGATTAACATCATCAGACTTGATTTTTGCTATAAAACTGGTGCAGCTCACTGAGTTGGAAATGTTATTTGCAAAACTGTAATGTTGACATGAAGTTCTTGTCAGTCCTCTGTAGCTGCAGCTGCCATAAAATACCAGCCAACTGTCTGAGGGCTATGTGAAATTTAACATATTTGATTTACTTAGTGCTGATCACTGAGCTTATTTTCAAGTAGCTGACTTCCTGCTTTAATGGTTAAACAGAAGTAACAATTTAGAAGTAGTAATATTTTCTAAATGCAAAAAAAAATTTGACCACTATCCATTGAAGTACCTAACGAGCAACCTGACATTTCTATAGGCTGTTTTGCCTAATTCACAAAACACAGAAGCTGTCAATGTGTGACAGTAAGGAATGCCAGATTTCAGAATAATCATCTAGACAACAGTGACACAAAAATTCACATCATACTTAAAATGTGGGTTTATTCCAAAACCACATGCATGTCAATTTGAAAGCCTTCTTAACAACTTCTCCCCTACCCCCTGATCATACTACCCCTCTCAAACAAACCCAAGGAACTGGATTATGCTGTGTGGGTTGGTACTTCTTTTTGGTGTGTTTTGCAGTCTCGAGTTGTGCGGGGAAGTCTGCATTTTTAACTGTTACACAATCAAATAAAAAGAAAGGTGCAGAGCATAAAAAACCCCTTTCAAATCAAATTAATATGTTAAATTTATTAAAATACTACTTGCTATTTTTCTTTTCTCTTTTCTTTTCTTTTCTTTTCTTTTCTTTTCTTTTCTTTTCTTTACTTTTCTTTTCTTTTCTTTTCGAAAGGGACATTAATGGAAAGAAAAAAGCCAAGAAAAATTGCTATGTTGGTTTTCAGGTGGATGACGGTAAACACACAGACTAGCTTTGTTTGAGTTAGATAGAAAGGGCCCAAGGTTTTAAACCAAGGAAATGAGTAATTCAGCATGACCAGGAAAATGGATACTTTGATACATACCTAATTTTGTTTTATGGTGCTTTATAATACATAATCAAATTCCACAACAGTAAATGTGGATTAAGTCAATGGTGAAAACAGATTGTTAATGAAAATATAATAGGTTTATGTTCATTTCCCAGGAGATTACTCCTTCACTGTACAACAGCTTATAAATTTATAGTGATCTAAAGTGAAATTACATTTCTTGGAATTTTCAAAGCCAACAATGGTATTCAGCCCCAGATTTAAAGGAAACCATTAGTCTTGGTCTGTCATGTGCATCAAGGTTTAGAAGGCAGTACACTGTTACATCACTGAACCTCTGCCAAACATCCCAAAAGGAAAGCAGAAGAGCCATACATCTGGCCTGCAACTTTGCCAGCTACACTGTCATGTCTGCGGTCCGGGCAGATATGGTAAAAGGCGCACGCTGAATACCTTCGCTTGCGCTGCAGAGGTGAGAATGTGATGGCAGAATTATGCCGAGTCCCATACAAATTTCTTCTGGGAAGAATTTCAATCGTAACTGACCATGACCATGACCCCAATCCCACATCAAGGCTTCACCAGTGCTCAGGAGTGAGGCTACACATTTCTTAGTGTAGGATTGGAGTCCAAATACAAATTTACATTTGCTCTGTCTTCCTCTGAATCCTGTATGTTTGAACCATATTGTCAGCATCTGTTTAGATGAATCTAGTGAGTCAGGAATTTTCCAACGAAACCGTGTTTTACTGGAAAGACAGCAGTTTATCAAAACTGAAATTTTGTGGCACTGTGCCAGATGTTGTTGAAAAGCTTTTGGGTCCCTGATAGCTTTCAGTGAGAGAAAGAACCTGTAGCCCTGAATATCTAGTTCAAGTCACCACCCCATCTAACATGTATCTGTACGTAAAGACCTATCTCGCGTAAACTGGGCTATCATACTTTTACTCAGTGGACAAGTCCTCCTTTTCAGTTTGGAAATTTTATTTAACTGAAGAAGGGTTGGCTGCTTGTTTGTGCTTTCTGGACATCTGGTACTCTGAAAAAAAAGAAATAACTCAACTGGGCTGTTGAACATCTGGAAATTGTGAACAAATGACCACTATATGTGAGCAGACCAACTGCATGGCACAGGAAGCCGTGTTTCCACTGGGGCTTTCCTGTAGAAATTTGGGATGTCCGGTTTGCCGGGGCAATGTCTAGTAACCATACCCAAATGAGCTGACTTTGGTATCTCTATATGTCACCCTATTAAGCTACATAACTCTTCCCAGTTAAATGGTTTGGAAAACCTATCATGTGTGCTCCTGGACATAGAGTGCATATTTGAGACTTACGCATCTCCCATCTGTGGGAACGCTTCCAACCTGCAAGGTCTGAGGTGCACTTCCCAGGCAGTCTTGTGGGAGCTGTCTGCTGTGAACACTGCCACAAGGCACACCTGTGCATTAGCCCAACCATACCTACAGCTCTCCTGTATTCATACCTTATCAAACTTGTTAAAATCACCTTGGTCTGCTTTCAGCAATAAATACCTCCAAACTTCATTAGTTTTCTTGATGTGGCAAATGTTTCAAGGAGGAAAACATTTTCAGCTCATTCTGGTTAAGTCTTTGGAGCAAGGTCTGTCTCTATCCATGATATTTAGCACTGGCAACAACAGCAGTACTCCATAAATTGATAATAATAACACACATAATAAGAAAAAACTTGAGTTCTCGTTCCATAATAAACCACTTAGTAACTTAATATAAATACTTGTAAAAGCTTTTCCTACCTCACAGATCCTGAAGTGGTTCCTTCTGTAGGATGACTATTTGAGTGAATGAAGATCATTCATTACTGTTGACTTGTGTTTGGGTTTTTAGTGGTGTAAACTTATTGGAAAAAAAGTCACCCAGAAATGTGAAAGAGGCTCATGGGTTTGGAGGGGTCTCTTTCTGTCTACCAGTCCCTGCTAAATCTCAGACGCATCCAGTCAGGTCTGTGCAGGCGCACTACGATTCTCCCTGCTTCGGGCAAAGGCAAACCCATCTACGCAATTGCCTTTGCTCAGGGACCAGGGTGCACTTGGTGGGTGATGAAAAAGGATGGGGAGGTCAGATGTGTACCCCAGGGGGATTTGATTTTGGGTGAAAATAGCATATAAAATGAATGATGTGATGTATTGGTGCCGTTGTGGTGAGAATCACCCAAATCAATGAAGAACCGGACTTCAGTAACCCGTACCAAGCGACCTCCTTGAAGACCGACATCTTCAACATACAGACAGCAACCCTGGACCAGTCATAAACTTCAGATACAGTTCGCCAGAATCCAGAAACACAGACCACTGCTCCTGCTCAGAAAGACTGTGATAATAGATGGAGACTAAGATCAAGGACTAAGTGAATTAAGACCAAGGACTAAATGAACTCGACGGACCTTTTGAGGATGGCCGGTAGCCAAGGATGGTTGCCAGCCTGCTCCCTGCCAGAGCCACGAGTACCCGTGTGACCTGGGCATGACATAGGTGGTGTGGAATAAGGGGTGGATAATGTCCTGGCTCTGGCCAGGCCGGGGTTAATGCTCAGGCCCGGGCCAGGTGAGCCGGGCCGGGCCGGCCGCTATTCCGCACCACGTGACGTCACGCCCCTATAAAGGGACTGGCCCGGGAGGGGCCCGGGGCTGCTCCGGGACGGTCTCGCTGCGGGCTGCGCCTCTGGTCCGTCTGGTCTGTCGGGTCGTCGGTCGGTAAAGTACTGCGTTTGTTATCGCGGTTGTTTACATCCCGGGATAATTATTGCAGCCCTATTGTCATTTCCCCTCTCCCTTTGTCGGCCCATTAAACGGCCGTTATCTCAACTCGAAGCCATTTGCCCTTTTGTTGCCTCCCTCTGCCCCGTGTTTTGCTGCCGGGGCGGTGAGCGAGCGGCTGCGTGGGGCTCAGCTGCTGGCTGGGGCCGAACCACGACAAGCAAGATCCAAAATAGTGGCAAGAACAGATAGATCTGATAAGAAATAGTTTCTATACTCACAGAGAAGATATATGAAGATGCTACTTTTAAATTACAGCCAGAGCAGTGTTTGGGGGTGAGTGTGGGGGTGGGGGGTGTGGGTGTGAATGAGTGAAGACACTTTGAGATTTTGCTACACTGGAGGTAGGAATAAAAAAAACTAAAAGGATTCTATAGGATAAAAAGACTCAGTTGAAATTGGTTGATAATTAGATGAAGAACCAGCAAATATCTCACTGTGATGAACAAGGTTTAGCAGTAAGGATTGGTATGGAGTACTGATGGATTTACGTTATTTATTAAGTAACAGACAGGGATGAAAAACACTGTGCTATTAGCATACAATGCAAAAGAAGGACAAGGCATGGGGGTGATATGGGCTCATAGTCATGATATGCAGCGATTAAGTATGGTGGTGTGTTTCTCAGAGTATCACTTAGAGGCGAACTCAGAAAAGACATCTCTAGAAAGAACTAAATTACAACAGAGAATATTTTCAAGAATTTTATAGTGGAAGATGTGACCTAGTCATGTGGTTAAATTAAAACCTGCAGGACTTTGACTTCAGTCAAATCCAGCTGGGTTTTGCCTTTAACCTTGAGGTGAAGGAGAGCTGTGGAAGTCTGTGTTATCCCTACCCGAGAGAGTTCCAGTGGCACTGACAACTTTGTTGTGTTTCTTTCATGCTGAATTGTCAAAATAATTTTTTGAATGTTAGACACCAACGTTCCTCAGTAGCAGTTGGATAGTGGCATCTGTTTAACTCACTATCACTTGGTTGCTGTAGTCAGATAATATATTTTTTTGTAGTACTGTGGTTTATTGAAGAGCAGAGGCTTCTGTAGGACAGTTTTGTTACTAAGAGTATCATAAAGCAACTTCTTTTTCAAAGGACATATTTAACTATGTATTTTCAATTTTCCCCAACATCCATTCAATGAACTGATAAAACTATATTTTTAAGATTGTGAAAACTATTAAGAAATCCCATTTATATGTGCAGACCCAGCTTTTCAAAGGTTAAGATAATAAAAAATAATTGCTACCAAAACTGAATATAAACTGTTTCCAAATATGAGAGGCAGAAATAAGACAAATTTTCTGCAAAGCAGCATTTGAGACAAATACACTTCCATCAGTTGATGCTTTTGAAAAAAAATTGACTGATTTTAGTCACTGTCATCTCTCCTGTCTCCTAGGTCAGCAGATTCATTTAGCTCCAATAGTTGTTCCTGATGTTTTCTGAGTTGTCTTCCTACTGTAAGATGAGAATGATCTTTCAGGTAATTATATCTTTCTGTCATATAGAAATCTTCTGGTTAAATTTATGAAAGGTTGTAGCAGCCGCATGGACCTGGAGCTCCTTTCCATACCTGTCATAAGTTCAATTGCCATACTATTTGCTGTGATATCGTACTTGTATTATGGTGTAATATTAATATTATATTTTCTTTGGGCAATAAATACCAAACTTTAGTTTAAAATATAAAACACACACACAAGAAACTTTAAAGGAATGCTTAAAGTCTTAAAGCAAGGTGAAGCACCAGAGGATAGGAATTACCAGAATTCAACTGCTGTGTACAAATCTTTATTTTGCTTGTGCATTATTAAATAATCTTTAACTATATAGCTTTAAAAAAAAAGGTTTTCTTTACAGTGTCAGCTCCCAGTTCTGGCCACTCTACCTTCACAGTCTATTACACACACAATCCCAGACCAGTTCTCCTCTCCATTACAGTGAAATTTCTTTGTTCTTTATACTGCCTCAATATGAAAGGAAGGAAAACTAGCGAGGTAGTCTCTACTTCCTCATGCTCTGCATCATGTTGTCCCACAACAGTCAGAATTTGCAGTTCCAGGGAAACCTGTCAGTCCGACAGCTCTGGGATGGAGCATGCTCAATCCCATCACAAATACTCAGCAAATTAGCTGCTAAACTCTAAAGGTGGGTCCCAGCAGATAGCGTTTCTTTGATGCTGTTGCTGGAAGGTGTTCAATGCGTTTAACTTAGCCAAGTTTAGGGATAGCACTAGACATACAGTAAAAGGCACTTTCTGAACAGCAAATGGAATAATTTTCTTTTCCAGATTTTAAGACTGTATGGGTTGGGTACAGGAGAGATTCTTAATAACCTTTTCCTAATAGAGTAAATACTCAAAAGAGAAGTATTCCCCCAGAGTTTTAAAAAAAAAAAGCAACAAAGAAGAATTATGCGCAGTTAGTTTGGCAAATTCATATTGAAAACAGTGTTCTCTGATTCTACATTGAAAATGGCATGAAAATGGAGCTACAGACAGCACAGCCTGTTCTGCTGACAATATGCACAGAGTTAGCTAGGTTTCCTGCCTACTGAACCATAACTTTTGGAGAGCTTTTGTCATTTAGTCTATCATGAAGAAAGTTTTAAGTTCCCTTTGGGATGGTGTGTATATATATGATCGCAGCTGATGTATTTTCAGTCTTGAGGAATGCATAGCCTTCTGTGGTAGCTAAAAATACCTTTATTAAACTAGCTGCTTAAGTTGTGACAGGATCATAAAAATCCCCAAAGCAAATAAAATTTACCTTGAAACAGAAGACGTTCACATTAACACTTTCTGGTTAGACGGATACAACAGAGTGCCTCTGAATAAAAGAGCAAACTTTTGCATCAAAAATTCAAAAGTAAAGAAATGTTCAACATGCTGCATGCTAAGAGCTAACCTATCTGTTGTGGAAGTGCCTACAACAAGATGCAACTATGAAACCTCTGGGTGAAGGAATGCTGTTCAGCACAAATGGAGAAGACTGCAAATATGGGAATAAATCACTCTTTCAGTCCCTTCACTAGAATCATAGAATATTCAGAGTTGGAAGGGACCCATAAGGATCATCGAGTCCAACTCCTGACTCCACATAGCACCAGCCCAATCACAGCAGATGACTGGGAGCGCTGCCCAGATGCTTCTTGAACTCAGCCAAGCTCGGTGCAGCGACCACTTCCCTGGGGAGCCTGTTCCAGTGCCCAACCACCCACTTAGTGAAGAGCCTTTTCCTGATCTCCAACCTAACCCTCCCCTGCTGCAGCTTCGTGCTGTTCCCTCAGGCTCTATCAGTGGTCACCAGGGAGAGGAGATCAGCACCTGATCCTTACAGCCGAATTTGGACTTGGATGCTCAAGGCTCCTGGACAACTCTTCATACCCCTTGCTTGAAGGGCAACCACCCCTGTGGCAGTCACATTGACAAACCAGTATTCCTCTTCATTCCTGTCCTGTAGAGAAGATGAGATGAGCACCACCTTCAGGTGAGGGACCTGCTCCTAGCTGCCACTCCTTCTGAAGGGAAATAGAAATCAACTGAACTGCCTCCAAACAGCTCCCATTAGAGTTAACGCAGTTCCCTGACTCCTCCTTAGCAAGGACAGAATTCATACATCTCAACAAACTTCCCAAAACTGGGGAAGCGTCAGAGCATTTTGTTTGAACAGACTTCTACAGAGAAACACTTTAGGCTTAAAATACACCTGCTGAGGCTGAAAATTTTGCTTTGTGTTTTTGAAAAATGCCAATGTACATCTGGACCCATCTTTTTTATCACTGGCATTAGAGTCAGGCTCTGCTACTGCACAGGTCAGAGGAAAGTCGTCGTACCAACAGCAAGCAGGAGCAAGGAGAGCCTTTGCCTGTCACTACTTAGCCATCGCAGGAGGACACAAGCTGCAGATGTACAAAACAAGCGGTGGTGCTGTTTGTGTGGGTTTGGCCTGTCGGTATCTGACAGGACATGACAGCCTCTTCATGACACCAACTGGAAGATGAACATAGTTGAAAGGATTTGCTGGAAACCCATGAGAGCTGATAAACCCTGCCGAAAGTCCTATGTGCAGTCTGAGCTTGTCTGATCTCTGACTAGTCCACCTAGCTACACCTAACCAGGCAGAGGTTCAGGCTGAGGGTAAAAGCCTTTCAAGTGGGTTCAGGCTTAACGCAGCAACAAGAGCAGAAAGAAAAAAAATATTCTGGCACTTGTAACGATTCGTAAGAATGAATCTGCACTGAGACAATCAAATGGCTTGAACTCCATCAAGGTATTTCAATGCTTAGGGGCATTTTGCCAATACTCATACCATCTCTTAGTGGTTTTCCTTAATTTTCACTTGTTAAAATCCAGAAAACAGGTAAAGATTTCCAAAGGATAAAAATAGACATCAACTCTTTCACATGAAATGCATGCATTAAAAGTGACAGGCTCCATTGAAATCCTCTGGGAATGAGGCATGCCAAGTTTCATCTGGCACTCAACCACGCTCGCCTGTTTAGAAAAGTGGTCTCAGGGATTCCTAACCATGGTTTCAGGCGTGGGTTTTGACACAAATCCGTTTGTACAACATAAATCATTAATTCATTCCTTCAAATGCCAAAGTCAATTTTGAAATCTTATGTTTATAACAGATCATCAATATTCATCAGTACTATCACCTGGAAGAAAAAAAAAAAGAAGCAGAACTTTTAACAATATTAGAGTGAGTGCAACGGGAACAGAACGCAAGAGAGGGGTTTTTTTAAGCTACAAATCTGAAGTGGAAGTGAATGTTAAATGTATGCCTCATACTAAAACTTTATGAAAAATGAAATGTACAAAAAGCTGGACCCTTGCCATGACACCCATTATGGCGAAGTCTGAGACTCTGACCCTTTGTGTTATACTTATTGTGTTTTTGACACATTTAGTCAATTAAAATGGGTGAAGTGTAATTTGTTTTTCTTAAGTTTAATACAGCATGTCAATAGAAGCTAACCAAAATTTATAGTAGGAACACTAAAACTGCCACTTGCACTTAAACAAATGAACACAATTTATCATGGTTGAAATAAAAAGAACATCATGTGCATTTGACTTTATACTTCACATGAGCATGTTGCCAAATATAGGAAAGCATGTTACAGCTGACACTTCCAATGGAAAAGACATTTTACTTCACATTAAATATTGGTGTGAAAAATTTGGACCCTGTCCAATCCTAAGAAGTGTTAACGTTGGCACTTCCACTGTATACTTTTACTGTAAATTGTTGTAACATTTATTTGACATGGAATACCCAAAGGATTGATGAGTAAAGAAAGGAAGACTTTTTATTGTGCCATGTTCCCTTTTTCAGTCATACATACTAAGCCTTTACATCTTCAGAGTTTAAACAAGTCGCCACCTGTACTCAATCGGTGAAAGTTATTTTTCATGCAACTAGAGTTTGCCTTTTTTATAAACCTATAAAAGCACACATTTTCCATTTTATTGGTCAGCAAAGCAATGGCTGATTTAACCATAAAACTTACAAATGTTGTTTCTTTATGGAGATCTATGTTTTTTTAACCCTTTATAATTCCTTGGACTATAAGCCTCCTTCATTTCATTCATTGTCAGAGACTGAAAACACAAAACAAACTGCAGTATTTTTTCTTTTCCTTAAAAAAGTTTACCTAACACTACTACCACTTATATTATTACCCATGGACTACTAAAGATTTAGGAGGAACAAAGTACTGCTGCGTAAAAATTTATCCGCTTCAATTAAGTACCTGCACAAGAATTCTGGGTTCATATTATGTGAACTATAACTACATTTATCTGCAGTAATGAAGCACTGTAAAATGTTGGAAAAGTGCTGAGGGGCACTTCATATGATTTACTGAACTGATCTCTAGGTTAAGAAAGCACGCCTAAGACAAGGGAATTTATTTTTTTATCCATATTTTTCAAATTAAGAAAGTTCATAGCATTTTGAATTATAAAATTAAATTTTAGGGCCACAAACATGAAACTGATTGGAGTATTTTAACAATCTTTTTCAAATAATGATCCGAGACCTTGAATTTTCATCGATTTAAATACAGCAGTTTGAACTTTCTGTATTTGATTACAATTAAAAAAGTAATGTACACACATAAATACTGGGAAAACAGATTTTTTTCAAAATAGACAAGCAACACAGCTGTCCTATACCAGCTCAAAAACTCAGCAACCACATGACATAATGAACCAGAAGACCGTAGCCAGCAGAGGACATGAACATGATGTATTGTCATCTTCAGAACATCCCTGGACAGAGGGATAGCCTTATTATTTAAATTTTTGAAGTACTGAAGGGAATATTGCTCCAGTAAATTAAAAAAAAAAATTTCTTTCCTTTGGGTGTGCTTCTGGCCTACAACTCTCAGTATGAAAACCAAATCTAAGTTTCTGAATCCAAATCCTAAGAGGGGGATTTTGAATAGGGGATCCATGTATCACAAAACCACCAAGCACACCTCCTCCCTTTCTATCTCTAAATTGCAAATATGCTTTTTAGAAAAGACAGAGGAGAAAGGAAACAGAGGAGGGCAGAAAGGATTGGAGTAGAAGTAATATTTTTGATAGATTTCACAGTGCTTGAATGAAGGCTAACAATGACATCAAGAAAGGAGTGTCAGCAAAAGCAAATTCACCTCAGTCTTCTCTCAGCCACGTCTGATCAAGCCATGATGCTTCAGCAGCATGGGTACAGGCAGTGCTGTACGTCACTATTCTACATGTTCTAGAGATCTCAGCAACTGTTCTCATGGCTGATGAAAGGTAGGCTGAAAGTTACTAGAAATATAGACTCCTACCACATTCTGATACAAAAAGAAATAAATGTGACCCCATATAAAGACATGTTCAGATCCAGATGAGAATTCCAAGTAATGGTACAGGCCTTTAAAAAATTGTCATCCTCAGTCTCACAGAGCCATTCATTCATAATAACTTGGTTAGCAATTGAGAAGACACAGAGATTATTCCTATCTTTTACCTCATATTCAAAAAGTACTCAAAATAAACCCCACTGGCCATAAGCAGTCATGTGTTTTGGAACAGGTTTCCCAAAGAGGTTGTGCAGACTCCATCCTTGAAGATTTTCAAGACCCAACTGGATAAACCCTGAGTAACCTGGTCTGATCTCATGGATGATCCTGCTTTCAGCAGGAGATTACACTAGATACCTCATGACATACCCTCCAAAGATTTAATCTATTATCATATGATTAAACTCCTTGTTTCAGCTGAGAGGAGATGACTTCAGAAACATATCTTTAAGGTAAAACAAGAAAACAAGCAGCCAGCCACTTGATTGTTAAAAATTAATAAATTATAAAAACTGTGCTGCTCCCAATGCACTGGAACCACATGTCCTTCTAGAAAGCAGATAAAGATACAGGTGGATGTTTGTACAAAAGTTTTCCTATTTGCAGCTGGTGTTGGGGAAAGAACAACTGCAAGTATTACAGAGGGTGCCTGGCTTTTTTCAGGAAAAAAGCTATCTTCTCCTTTTGTGCGGATGCAATGTCAAACCTGGACAGAAGAAGGTTGTGTTTGTGTTACTCCAGTTTCTAGCTGGAGTTAATAACGAGTGTGCGGGAGGAACACTCCATTTTAAAGAAGTAGCACTACCTTTCCTCCCATGTCGTGCTATCATCTTTAATGGCAACAATAATTCACTTAAGCCAGGAAGACATTTTTTCTGTTTTATTTATAGATCATTAGGAAGGGCTGTCTGCTGCATTAATGCCTGCTAAAACGGCATGCCGCTTCCCACTTTATGGCTCTGTGTCAAAACTGTCTCTGATAGCTAGTTACTCACTCCACTTTGTCTGTTTTAAACAATCTGTTCCTTATTGGGTGAACCATACTATCACATGTCAGTTACTTGACTTCTATAATATCCTCTATAGGTGTCAGGTCTCTAGAGGACTGTACGTCCTCAACTCCCACTGAAAACAAAAGTAGATAGCACCTTACGGATCAGACGTTGTAACTTTCTGAAGAGCCGCTTAAGCTTTTCAGTTCAAACTCTACAGTTGTGCAAAAGGTGGGCATTATTTTTAGCCATATATTGCATCTCTCCATTTGTGATAATTTACTACCGTGCAAAATATGTTGCATTGATATGGCTCAAGAGATACTTGCACTAATTTGTCCTTGCTATTATGTAAAGAACCAGGGATACAATCTAGTTCCACTACATTGACTCAGAGACTTGAGAACTGGATTTTTATGTTCTTGGAGCCTTTCCTTCTCTGCAGTACAGATGATATTAAAAAAGGTACATAAAGTGGCTTATGGCATCTAGTAAATCAATGTGGCTTGATCAAATTTAGATTTTTTTTAAGGTTTTCTTTTTATACATTCTGGAGGTTCTCTACCCAAAATAGTTGCACTTGAGATAAATACAGAAGAAAGGTAGAAAGAAAGAGAGGTAGAAGAAGAATATTGAAAAGTAATTACATAATTAACTATGTAACACACAAAGGGTTGTTGCACATATGGGGGTGGAAGACACAAGATTCATGGGTCTGTTTGGACACTACAATATTTCGCTGATTTTGTAAAGTTAATATAATGCATGTAAAGCTTTGCACAGAAATACAGACTCCCTATAAATTACATATGACATATATATATCCCTCTTCTTATTGGTCATCTGTGATCTACACGAGCTAGTTAGCACAAAAAGTTGTCTTCATTGTAGATGTGAAACTCAAAGGTGCAGTCTGCCACAGACTTGCCTCAACACAGTCTTTCACTGTGGGTTTTTCAAAAAAAAAAAAATTAAACCAAAATGATAAATATTTATTATGCTTCTGCTATGTATCTGACTAAGGGGCTTAAAATTTGCATGACTTACCTGAGCTGATCTGGTCACAAGCTCCAGCTCTGTGTGTGCTAGATGCTGTAGAAACATAATTATTATGTTTGATGATTACTACCTTAATTTGTAGTGTGCATCAAGATCAATGCATACTACATTTAGAACAGCACTACGTTGAGTAAGAGACTGTGACACTTCTTTGGTACTCAAGACAGTAATTCTGGATACCATATATGAAAGATCCTGGGTCATTTTTCCAAAGGTGGAGACATTTTGCTCCTTTGCAAACCAAAATTTTCTTTCTGTTTCTTCGCATCATGAAGGGTAATGTTTTGATGATTACTTGTTGCAGCCTCCTTGGGCAATGTCTGATACTTTGGTAATGCACTATATTTTATAGATCTTTGAAATTTTATACCTGACACAAATGAAAAGTACTGAAAAGTAATCCAAAGCCATGCATCAGAAACAAAAAAACCACAGGGACTGAGGGAGCTCTCATGCTGTATGTGCACTCTATATTCATTAATCTTTTTGTTGTTGTTGTTCTCACAGTTAGCTTATGGACCACTTCATTCCTTCTATTAAGAAGGCAAGATAAAGCTCTGATGAAAATGTGAAGCTTACACTGAATCAGACTAAGTAACTCTGCCTGTTAGGCTGCAAGCACTTGGAAAATGGTTTGAGGCTTCTCTTTTCAAGCTAGAGGATAAACCGTTACCTCCCACTTTGGACAGGAATGTCTTGGCTCCATTTTGGTGTTATATCTATTAGGTGCAGAGTGATGAGTCTATCTTACTGCTGATTCACACAGGCTGTTCCAGCGGCAACATGTGACTGTGATTCCTCTGTGGCCCAGAGGATATTTTCCATCAGCGGTAACAGATGTTACTAATTCAGAAGGCCAAAAGAAAGAATAAAATTATATGTGCACAATACTTATAAACATTTCAGTCATATTCTTTTGACCATAGGATCAATAAATGCAAGAGTTAGAACAATGAATGCTGCTGCTGTTGATATTGTCGGAAGACATCAATGGTCAGAAAGGAGTCCTACTCAATGAGGACATGCAGTAAGTTAAATTGCTCGAGGAAAATATAAAATAAATTGAGTGTGATCCTGCTTTTCTGAAGGCCACAATAGAAATGGATGGAAATCATCTGAAAGAGTATATGAGGGGATGTGTTATGGTGAGATGGGGACATACTAAATCATCTTAGTTCTCAGTATACATGTAGCAGGGGATATGGAAGCTTCTTCCTTGAAGCTGTGTTTTAAACGCAATTCTAACAATTTGAGACAAGTCATTTAGTTGCAACTAATGCCTGGCCAAGTTTAGGGCCAAAATGAGGACAAGTACAGGCAAAATGGTACATCGAAGAGCTTATCTAATAGAAATGGCTGATACAAATCTCATCCCATCTCAATCATTGGCGGTAACTCTGTCATTTCATGGCTGATCATACCCCATCTAAATACCATTTTTGGCTGGGCGTTTATTATTGAAAATTCTCTTTCTACAGTAACCACTATAATTTGTTTACTCTATTGGTCTGCAAATGCTAAAACGAAAAAAAAAAACCCACCCTGCTCAGCTCTACTGCTTACCTTTTCCACAATCAGTCATCACTATGCACCCTTCTGCAACTGAACGGTGGTGGCTCTGTCCTAGGTATAAATTATTTGCTAAAAAGAAATCAGCTTAGTGCCTATTTTTAATTTTTTGTTTGTTTCTTTTTGGTACAGCAATGAAGTCCATATAAAAATAAACTTACATTTTTCTGGATTAATCAAAGCAAAATAGTGATCCATTTAGTCAGAGGGAACCAATCACCTCCAGTTCATCATATGAACAGAGCCTTTGTAAATTGTTCAGGACAAGGATCGTGTCTCATTCACCGGATAAACTTTGTCATTATATACACCTATGTTATTTCAAGAAATATGAGTTAAATAAGAAAAAAAAAAAAAAGAAATGGCCATTTGGAACCTGGTCTGAACTCACTGAAGTTAATGAAAATATTTCCATTAGCTTCAGTATGAGCTGGATCAGATTCAAGAGGTCCTGTGAACAAAAACATCCATGATAATATAATAAAGACTGCATCATAATGTGATCACTCAAGGGGGGCGAATTAAGATCGCACAGCTGACCCAAATTGGTGTATTTCCTCACACTTTTGAGCACTTGATTTTGCAACCTTAACATTTTTAACATAGCTGTTTTGTCTGTGGTACTGGCAGTGTCACATTACACTGCAATGCAAACCAGCAGATGTCAAGCTTTTAAATTTTATCTTTTTTTTTTTTTTAACAGGCAACAGCCTTTCCTGCAAGTCACTATATCTGCAGAGTTACTTTTTGAGCAATAAAAGCATTATAGACACATGAAGCAAAGCTCTTCAAAGTCAGATATAATTGCACTTTCTATGAGGTACTTCATGGAATATTTATTTCCATTAATATTGGAATCTAAGTACGTTGTTTATTGACAAAATGAAAGCAATGTCAAATATAGAACTGCACAAGGGAATACATTGGAATTCTGGAAATGTTCAATCTAATTCAACATTTTTGCCATACATGTATTAGGAACAATCCCAAGTGCAAAAACTAATGTCTCTGATGTAAAACTGTCTTCCAAAAGTTTGAAAGTCTGTCATTTTTCTCCATATACTCACTTCATTAAATAGTTTACAGCTTGCAAGGGGATCACAATGTTGGAGTAACAAAATGACTGTCCTGACAGATTCAGACAATAAAACAACCAGATTGTTATATGAATGTTTTCTCAGAGACTGTTGCTGCAACACGTAATAAATACAAATATTGAAACACCTGCATGATAAACATAATACTTTTAACAGATGTTAATCCCCCCTGAATGCGACCAGTGGATTTAGATCACATAAATGCAACTTGCCCCCTTCAGGTCTCCCTGGAAAATTACAGATCACATGGTTGCTTGCTGACCCACTGCTGCACACTACAGACAGGGTTTTGCCTTTCAGCTCTGCTACTATGAGCATTTTAAAAACAATCCATAACTACAGCACTATGTACGTATGACACTGAAGCTCATCCACAAGTTACTTGCCTACTGTCAGCATGAATCAGACATACCATTTTCAGAAAACAGTGTTCTAAGTGGAAGGACAAACCTATTTTCTCAAAATCCTGGCATTCCTCGGCCACGGCAAGTAGAGCAGAACTTTTCCCTCCAACTGGTGGGACTTAGTTATTCTGTTTTAATCACTCTGATCATATGCAGCTTCTCTTGACTTCAGCCAGTTTAATGGAGGTTCAGCACCTTTGAAACATAGCTGCTAACCATACCAAAACGCTACTGAGGTTTTTATATCCCTAGACGAGAAGCACACTCTTAGAACTCATCGGCTTAAACTTAAGCACCTGCTTATGCACTCTATTGGAAAACAATTTACATCTATCTCTTCATCTCCAGAACGTATTTGAATGTCTATTGGTGTAACTTCAGTTTATACAAACAGTTCTGCACCATATGGCCATATCAGTGTTACCAAAGATGACACTACACATTTCTACTGTAGCGAGTGGCATTATTCAGTGCTAAGCTACCCGATCAGTAGGGTCTGGCCTACTGACATGTGTATAACTGAAAACGAGCAATGTTGGAAGCACAAAATAGCTGACAAATGATTATTCATAGAAACAAAATGGCAAAGGAAAACCTGTAGACTTGATTTCATGTCTCCAGTCAACAGATGCATTAAGCCAGAGAAGGTCACACAAAGAGGTATGAATGCAGACCAGAGATCAGTGCAACAGAAAAATGCCAATTCACCATGGAAAGGCAAAAATTTGCTTTCAAAATTGACAGGGAATCTAAGTTGAGAAAAATGTCAGGTGAGTGCAGTATTTCAAAACATGGAAAAGTTCAGCTGGTGAAGAATTTCTCCAAAGCAATTTGTGGGTGTAGATCAGGAGAAACAAATGCAGCTGATTAGGAAGTAATAGAAGTGTTTGACAAAGACAAAGGAAGACAAATTTATGTTTTAGATGCATGTTGGAGAAGAATAACCATCATTATCAAATATCAAGACTCAATTTATTCAGTTTCAGTTGTAGTCTTGATGAAATAATTACAGAAAAAAAAACGTGGTTGGTCATAGCAATCAAGGAAAACCACCAAGAAGATGTGTTCCTTGGGATAAGAGCAGTTACATGGAGATAACTGTTGAGTGCTCTTAGACAGAGATGGGCCAAGGAAAGTTTCCAAAATGTTCCGATTCAGATATAAATAAATTAATTCACTTGCTAAAAGGCAGAGAGGATTATTTTCTCACTACATCTAGTTAATTCTGCAATTAATTGCCAAAAGATGGGGAAAAACATTTCTATTGACTATGAAGTGAAAAATTCAGCTGGTTCTTTCACCTTAGTTATTAACTCACCATAATTAAAACAGGAAAGGATGGTGTTGCATAAAAATTGTTCCAGCTGAGCCAATGGGGTCAAAAGAATAAATGGTCTGTTTAGATGGGTACATAACGGGTTAGAAGAGTGCACAGACTTTTCTAAGATAATAGTTATGGTATTCAGCAACCTGTGCAGCAGTGTTCCACTCATTTTTAAAAGCTATTGAAGAATTAGAATGGGTTTGACAATTCTAAGTATTGCTGTTTGCAGGAAAACCCTCATATGAAGAGGAACTGACAAGATTCTTTATGTCATTTAAAGATCACAGAAAGATGCTGATAAAAACATCAATAAGTACCTAAAAAGACCTTTTTAGCTTGTCTCATATAAGGTAATAACAAGACAAGGTTTAATGAAAAAGAAAAGTAGCAAATTCAAACTGGGAAAGGGATTACTTTTTTATTCATGCCATACTTAGACTGAGGAGTGATTCTAAGCTTTAGCAAGACTCAAAAATCATTTGGTCTCTTCTGTGGTTAACAAGAGTTTCAAGAATTATTATGTATAAAGGGTATTATGTGTAAAGCCCAAGAATATATAAAGAAATGTAGGATCTCTCTTTTTTTCCCTTTTTTTAAATTTTTTAGTTTAATCTTTATTTCTAAAACTAAAACACTAGGCTCAGGGCAGGGAAAATAAACCTGCTTTCCTGCAGGTTGTTCTAACCACTTCAAAGAGTTGGTCAGATGCAGTAGTTATTTTCTCTGGCTTCAAAACTAACTTTCGTCCTGCTATAACTATAGCAGACATTTTCATGCTGCTTCTGTGTGTTGCCAAAAGACTGGTGTCTTGGTCCCTGACTGGTTTCACTGCTGTTATCAAAACACAGAGAATAGAGAAGAAAAAGTCTGGTGTCTGGATACAGATACATCTTAATTTTGCCAAGACTGTTTCTTCTATTCATTATAATGCCACATATTTTACCTTTGAAATTCTGAGTACATTCTAATTTATAGCTAAGTGAAAAGTTTTATATAAATTAATAGAGAAGCTACTCATAGTGATAAAATATTTGCTCACAACACCACCCAGATATCAAGTATTTTCTCTCCTTTCTCCTCTTGTCAGATTCCCTTTAGGTATTATGATCCCATGTTTCAGCCTAATCTGAGATTGTACCTGAGATGCACCATGTCTTGCGAGGCAACAAGGCTTTAGCATCAAAGCCAGGGACAGTGGAGGAGTCTGTCAGTGCCTGTCCTTGCAGGGAGAGGTAGGGATGGCCACAGCAGGGATGGGGAGAACTTTCAGGGCTTTCAGAACTGGCTCCACGTGTGGGACATCCTCATTCCCACAGAGCTGATCAGAGGAAGCTGAATGCAGAGCACCTGAGTATTTCACAGCCCCAAAAAAATGCTGCTGCAAAAGTGGTTTATGTTTGGGAAATAATGTCACCTTGCTTTACACACAGACTTGCTGTAGCTTCTTTTGCTGCAAATGGTACTGTCAGTGGGTTGGGGGTGTCTGCTTAGGGTGGCACTTGTCCTTGTGGTGCCTGGGCACACATGGGCTCAGCTGAGCTCACCTGCTTCCTCCTCTCACCTGGTAATGGCTAAAATACTTACCAGAGGAGACTGCAAGTGACTAGCATAGCCAAAACAAGGAGGATCAAAAGTCCCGTTGCCCTCAGTGGTGGACTAGACACTGCCTGGGCCTTTTTTCATTCATCTGTTCAAGCCCACGCCTAACTGGCCCTTGTGGCTTCTGCTTGCCCAAGCCACTGAGGTTGCTCTGAGCTTCACTAACCACTTGCATTTTAAAACTGAAGCCTTGAAGCCTTCCTTGTGCAACTCTTCACACCTGGCAAGATTTGCCTGTAAGAATCTCCAGCTACAACATCCTCAGTCTTCACATTGAAAGCTCCTCACCTCTCCGGACACAGGTGCGCTGATCCCAGCATGGGTGATGCTGGCCAGCACCGTTTGCGTGGGCTCTCCCAGGACACGCATCTGCGTTTATCTGTTTTTCTCTCATCTCGTGCACAAGTGTTAAGGCTTTCAGGTGGTGGGTTTGCTCTGTGTTCGCAGAGGGAAGTGTGCCAGGGGATACTGCTGTGCGACAATATTCCTAGACTGTGTGACTGGAGTAAACTAACAGTATGGCTAACAGCAAGCAAATGGCCTTAACATGTCAAAAACAACCTTAATTATTTTCACTCTTACACCCTGTTTTCACATTACATTTATGCACTAAGGTTTCAACTGAACTTGTGTTATTTAGGCATTTCTGAAAAGTCTACACTTTAATGGGTCCAAATGACTAAGTTGAAAACGAAATTTCTGTAATTAAAGGGCATGTAAGGGGAGGTGTTTCATTTAGGTTTTTGTTTGTTTGCTTTCATCTAAAGGCCTCCAGTGTTTTTGTATCTATTCTATAAACAGGATAATATAAAATCATCTAGTTACAGAATAAATGAAAAGTCAAATTATTCGCTATATTTATATGGCCCTAAAACATGTTGCAAAATTGTATTTATTACTCAGAAAAAAAAACCCAAAACAATAAAACGTCTTATTGAGTAGACGATTATATGGTATTACAAAAATCTGCCTTCCAGTGGAATCCTTCGGCCTGCATATGTACAACACTATAAATCTTGCTAAATATTTGTTTCAGAAATTGTCCAGAAGGATGAACAGATTGATTTTCCAGACCTAAATCATTTCAACACCAAATAGTACTCTGGAGAAAACCGTGTTTCTCTTCTTGTTGTTTGCAGACACATTAAGATCACACACTGAGCTGCAGCAGTTCAGCTTTCTGCTCCTTTTGCTGGTTCGATAGTGACGAGATGGAAAAGACACAGCTTTGAGAGACTACCTAAATAAAAGTAGCTGATGAAGGGATAAAAACTCCATGGCAAAACTAAGGAACTAATGAATCTTTTTCATTAATTCTGAACTTAGTTACTGACCGAATTTCTGCCTGTGCATTTGCATGAATTTGAAAACCAGAAGAAGGCCCAAAAAAAAGGGAATGTAGGGCTTTTCCATAAAATAAAATACCTTATAAAGGGTTTTTGGTTTTAGAAAATAAAACATTTTCCTACTTTTTTACAAAAAGTTAGCAAAATCTATATTTTTCTGTTAAACTTGTCAAACTGTCAGGTCAGCATTTTGCAAAGGAAAAATTTTCAGCTATAAAAATTTTTACTTGTAAATTGTTTATAATTTAATACCTCTATTTAATGGTGTTCTGATTAATTTTCCCCAAAGCATTTGCTGCTCTGTTCTGAGCTCACTGCTTCGATTTATATTCTATAGCTGTGATTTTTAAAATGCTACAATATGTATATTTCTTCGACTGAAAAGAATATTTTTTTTCCAAATGCACTGAAAGGATATCCCACGTGATATACCTTCCCGTTAAAGACAATACGTACTTATGACTTAGGCACTTAATACTGTGCCTTTAATTCACGGGTGAAAGCCTGATGCCATACTTTTCCAGTTTGCACTGCAGGCTGCCGCCCGGAGCGGCATGCTTGCCAAAGACGATATTCACAGATCTTTAACAGCAGAAAGAAAAAAACCTACATTACATCAGAGCTCATTAAAAACTGCAAAGTAAGGAGTGGTTTTTCTCACTTCTGTCATTCATAACATGCATCAAATACAATTATGTGTGTGTGCACTCATCAGTAACGCTTTATAACTGCAGTTTTACCAGACTTCCAAGGCGCAGAAGTACTGATTCAGTTTGGGCTGGTTTTATGTAGGTTGATCAATTTTAATAAATCCATTTTTAAAATATGGAGTCCGGATTCCGTTTCATCTCTAGCAAAGTTGAGGAGTTATCTTCAGCATTGTCAAGTATGAACATATTGTACAGGTGTTATGAGACCAGACATGGACCCATTATCATGTTTGTTAGATTAAATTCTCCTGAACACTAAATGAAAATTCAGATTCAGTATACAGTTTCTAGAGATTTGCATCCCTTCAACGCAGGCATCCAGCTAGAGCACTACGTAAAGGACACTAATGTCTGTTTATGTGTGTCATCATTTAGTACAAAGAAACTTCGGTATGAAACATCTTTTTCTTCATGGAGGATGAAGTCTTCAGCTGGCAAATCACTTCTTTGTCTTCAAAATACTTTTGGGTTTGGTTTGGGGTTTGTGGTTGTTTTTTTTTTCTGACAGGCTCCGGTTAAGAGAATAACAGTATTAAATGCCTCAAGTGTCCTTGCAAGTGCAATATAGAACTGTGGAATCTATAGAAAAGGGAAAAGAGAAATTTCCTAAAGGCAGCCACAAGCTGCTCTATCGTTTGCACTCTAAGCCTCTTTGAATTGCAAATAAACAAATAAGCCTCTTGCATTTAGTCCCTACTTCTGAAAAAGAACTGTATCATTTAGAAAGACCCTAAAAGCCATGTGGAAAGGTAGATTTTATGCATCTAAAAAAAAAAAAAGGTTCAACACCTATTTGTCAAAACTCTCATTTCCTATTAAGTAAACGAAATTGAATTGTTGGTGTTACAGTGGTTTAGTGGGTTTCTCCTCTTCTAAATGAACACAACCTGCTGGATCCAGCAAATTCATTAAAAATGTGCTTTTACAGGGTAGAGGGCTTTAGGAGCTGCACAAACCCATCAGACTTTATGAGTTTTCAGACCAATTTCATTCACAGGGTGCGAGTGAATATCTCCCAGTTCCCAGAGAGCCTCCTTTCACAAATAAAATGAGCAGAGATAAGTTGGGAGACATGCAAGGTAAGCATAAAATATAATTAAAACATATTTGCATTCTCAGTCTATTGCAGCTGCTAATCTCACTGATTAGTGCTTCTTCCATCTACGAGTCCTCACAGAGACCTACTCACAGGGGGTCTGAACCTAAAACCACTCTAGTTTTCAAAGATGCCAATGAGTAAATATTCAGATGTAATTCCACATAGGCTGAAGACCAGCCAAACTACAGTATGAGGTGACAAAATATATGTCCACTTTAAATCTATGAAGTTAATGGGATCATTTACATACACGTTAAGTGCATACTATATACACTTGCTGGATCAACACTGGCTCTCTTTTTACTTGCAGGAGTTTCAAAAACCAAGACAGCGGAGTAGGCTGCTAAGCACAAGTTTCTTCCACTTGATATCTGCAAGATACACTCTGTGGCCAGAAAGTGAAAATAAAAACCAGGTAAATTCTGTGTTACTGCACTAATATCAGACAGCTGACTATAATTTTCCACTTACATCCCAGTTCACATAAGTGTTAAATATCAATCCTGCTGGTGTTTTATGAACTTTACTCATAACGGTTACAGATGGCACTAAAACCAAGTCCATTGTTTGGCGGTCCTTTACGCTCCTTTTCTTGTACTTGTGGGTTATACATCTGTTGGAAAAGCATGCCAAGGTAAAATCTCTTGGCCAAAAAATAACCCAGCAAAAAGGTGCTTGAATATTCAAATAAAGATGGGCTGAACATGTAGTGCAAGATGCTCCTGAATGCTCATGTTCAACTCCCTTATTTCAATCCGACATTTCTGTATTTTACAACTCCACTGTCCTACATTGAGTCTTGCTATGTGCAACAGCTCTCCAGTCAGTGTCAGGAAAGCTCTTGGTGAATCACTGCCCAAAACGACCATACCACATGATGATGGTCTTGACAACTGTTAACTCCTTCCACATGCTTTCCCCATCACCCCAAGCTGAAGTGTCCTACCCTCTTTTGTCTCTGTTTACGGAGACCTGTAGCAGGTGGTTCCCTTCATATCCTCAGAATGAGTCTCCTCGGGGATACATCTGATCTATGAAAAGTGCCTCAGTTCCTGCTAAGCATTTTTAAGGAAGGAGGCAACAAGAGAGTTATCCCCTCCAGATTCATAATTGATACTTCAGATATTCAATTGCCAAACTCTAAAGCTGTTTACAAACTTCTTGTGTACCAGCCTTCAAGGTCAACCACAGTACACGCCTAGAAAAATGCAATTATGTGGGAAATCTCATTCATGGGAGTTTGGCTTGTAGTTTGGATTACATGCTGGTTTGACATGTTCTGTTTAGGGAAAGTAGGCTCACTCTGAAGGGTTTTGTGCTGGTTCAATGCTCTGCCTCCCCAGCTGTCATGTATCTGCCATGTCCCACCACACTGTGCTATCCAAGGCTGCCACTTTCACTATTCTTGCAGTTAGCTTCTGTCCATGTGCGGATTGCTTTCCCCAGGTCCATTCCCAGTCAGAAGACTGGGGCACCTTTCTCCCCAATGGCTCTGCCATTCCTGCTTTCCTGGAATGGGAACTGGGTACAGGCCAGACATGCACTGATGGATCTCTGTGGGTTTTCAAGAAATTTCATGCTAAGATTTTTTCACACCGCAAGTATGTTTAAGATTTCAGGAATACTTCAGTGATTATTAAAATCAAAACCTTACAGATAAGAGAATGCAGATAGCCATGAGTTGGATTAAATAAATGCCAAACGCACAGAGAGGTCTACAGAAGAATTTCTGGGCACGTGGATTTATGCCTTCATACACACCTACCAAGGAATGTTTTGCGTTCCCAGATGTGAAAACCATGCCCAGCTATTTGTTTGCATGTATATGGTCATAGATCTCCTCACAGCAAAAGCATTTGCATCTGAACGATGGGGCTTGGACAGTAAAAATTTTTACAGTTCATGCCTTCTCTGTCCTAAGCTATTTAAGTTTTAAAAGTTCATGACTTCTCTGTCCTAAGCTATTTAAGTTTTAAAAGTTCATGACTTATGTCTTAATTTTTAACTCCTGTATGAATGATTTTACCACTGTAGCAAATGTTTCCAATATTTTTTCAAACACAAAACCACTAAGCAATCTTTGTATTTACTATGCTTTGCTTTAATACATAAATCAAAAGATAATAACAGGCCTAATGTCAAAGAAAATTTTTGACACTTCATACATTACATAAAAGCAGCCGATAAACAGTTTAGATGAAATTATGGCTTGAAATGTAGTTCCCAAGAGCACTGTGGTTCATAAATTGTTTTTATACTGCCTCTGTCATTGTTGATTTGAGATACGCACAAGACACCCACAGTCATTACCAGTGCTACCATTAGTTAACCTGCCTTTGCTCTGACTGATATTGAGGCACAGGGAGACTACCAACCATCTATTTCTGTGAAAAATGCGTTGTTTGGTTGTCATCACATGTGTAGCATGTTGCCTTCTATTTGAAAGCTTGACACATAATTAAAAAAAAAATGGAGAAAACGAGCCTTTAAGTTTTGACTGTGGCTGAATCCAGAAGCTTCTGTAGCTACTTTGGGTATTCAAGGGGAGGGCGTTTTACGGTCAATATTTGATGGATATTTGATGAACCTCACTGACTCACAAAAGTGAACCATTTCAAGCTTCTCAGTTCTTTACTGCATCACAGCTCTCAAACCTCCTTGAAGGACCTACTTTCTTTTTCTTTTACATTTGATCTTTTTCAATAGCTAATCACTGCTTCGAATCACTGCTTTGAAGATTCTGGTCTGGTTTTTACCAGAATATTTATATTTACTTGGAAATTAATATGCCAGTGTTCACCTTAAGCATGGGAAATGGTGAATAATTTGTGTGGAACTACCCATCACGATCTCCAGCAAGGTTCAGAGCAAGAACTTTATTTCCTGCTCAGTTCTCCTGGTGGAAGAAAGTGGGTTTTTTTCAAAATACCTGAGATTATGTAATCCTGCACATTTCACATTAAGGTCTTGGTCCTTCAAAATTGCACTCTCCATCCAAAGATTTTCCTCTCATGGAGCTTTGGTTCACTGAGCTGTGCTGTCGGTTACTTCACCCCCGGGTACTTCAAAATAGGGTTAAGAGACAGCTAAGAGTTAACTCAAGCATTCACTGTAGAAATATTCTAACAACAATTAATTGTAAATAAAACATCCACTGACTAATCTAACAATATGATAAATTTATTAAGTGTACCACTTAGGGTTTTTATAGGTCAAGGTACCCTCTCTCCACAAGCAAAGGTGGTAAGCTTCTCAAAGCACCCTTAATCATTATGCATAGTTATGTGACAGCACGTTTGCTGAAAGCTATACAAATGGAGCATTGTACCTGAATGGCAACTATATGCTTTCAGCACAAACAACACTAATAGATTTTAAGAGAGACTTTATGCCTTCAAGAGCAACAAGTCTCTAAAGAGTATACATCCCTAGCACAAATCCTGATGATGAAGTATGTGCAAGCAGAGCTCTTTAAAAGAGTGTATGTGAGAGTCTACATGGCCCAGCAGATTTCCTATTTGCTGCACTTTCAGTTCACTCTTCTAACACCTCTTCACAGAGATTTTACAGCAATATACATTCATTTGAAGAAACAAGTGGGTTTATCCAAAATAAACCATAAATGTATTCATACTCCTCTACTCACGACATTGTTGCCATTGTTTTGCAGGGAATGGTATTGCTAGCTGGTACCACCAGTTATGTTTTTCCTCCTGACAATTTTTACTAGTAGGTGCCACTGACACTGCAGAAAAACTGTAGAAGCTGGCTGGCAGCTAGTACACTAGATTTGTAAAGTGAGCCATGGGCAACTGTGTGCATACGGTGCTGTGAGAAATACAAACACCTATTGCGCTCGTACAAGTCATGAATTTTTCAAAGGGGAGATTCACACCAATAAATCGGGTACATAAGCATAACACATGCAATTAGCTTAGAAAAAGTTAACCAGGAGTGGAAAACTCCTAACCTGTACTATTCGTCAGGGAAGGTTGACTTTGCCTTTTTTTGTTGTTGTTTTATTTCCTTGTTTATTTTAAGTATAATGGAAAGGCTGCTGCTTTACTTCCAATACGATTAAAGAATATAATTCATTCTGCTGAAACCACAGACTTTTCCTTATTTTCTTTCTTTTTTCTTTTCTTTTTTTTTTTTATTTTTTGAGGGGGTGGGTGTAAAACTAATCATCCAGTGAAGGGTTTACCCTTTTATGGTATGAGAAGTTGAGCTCACCTTTGGGCTGTGTCCAAAGAAAAAATCTACAGAGAAGAAATGTATTCCTGGAGGGCCATTAAACTTGCACTAGGCATTAACATTGATAGCATGTTGATCTAGCTTCTGTCCTCTCTACTGCCGTCATTAAAGTGACTAACAACCTTTCCATCATCAGATCCCACTCATTTTTACTGAAATCCCTGCTACCTTCAACACATGGGATCAAATTTTTCTTCTTAAACCTTTGAGCTTCTTAGAGCTTCCTTCAGTCTTCTCCCTCGTAGCCAAATAACTCTTCTCCCCGCTTCCTCCTCTTTTGCTGCAAAAAAGAGAAATCCACAGAGCGTATCCAGACCAACGTTGTCTTCAGTGCTCAAGACAGGAATTGTGAGAGTTTTAGCTGCCTCATATCTAAGCCAGAGATTAAGAAATCCTACTCTTGAGCACAGCCTAACTCTGGAGGCTCCTAAATTTAGCCACTACTAACTCCACTGTGGACCACAGAGTTTCTCCTCAGACGTAGGCTCCCCACTTGAATGCACCTTAACTTAAGCTAATAGTGACTGTTTGCACTCTGCCTGGCAATCATAGAGTCACAGAATCATAGACTGGTTTGGGTTAGAAGGGACTTCAAAGATCACCTAGTTCCAACCCCCCTGCCATGGGCAGGGACACCCTCCACTAGACCAGGTTGCCCAAAGCCCCATCCAACCTGGCCTTGAACACTGCCAGGGATGGGGCCTCCACAGCCTCTCTGGGCAACCTGTTTCAAGCCCTCAATACCCTCACAGTAAAGAATTTCTTTCAGCAAGGGCTGCTCAAGAACCAGGCATCAGTCTTTCCCCCCTCAAGAAGCCATCAGCATGAGTACAGGAGGGGAAGAGATATCTGAATGAGACCAATAACTCTCAGCAATTCTGCTCCTTTCCCTTTCCGATGTTTCTGTTCTGCCTTGGACTTTCAGGCTTGGTAACGCTGCCAGGACAGTGCTGTTGTCCACTGACCCCTGCATGCTTGCAGAAGTGACAAGGTTGATCGTCAGTCTGGTAATGACGAGGAGATACCCTGGAGGGACCAGAAATGAGTGTGCATGCACCCAAAAAACATTAAGTCAACCAGGCTGCTAGGCAACTGTTGGAGAGGCAATAGGTGTGATCATGGTGCACGGGAACAGGATTCACGTGAGTGCCAGGAGACACCCCTGCCTTGCGTCTGGAGATTAAAAGGGCACAAAAGTACACAAGTTTCATCCCTACATTCTCCCCTCTGCTTTGTCATTTTTCTTGATTGTTCCACTACATTCCCAGTTACTTGTTGCCCCTGGTGTTCTTTCTTCTAAAAGGCTTTCTTGGACAAATCCTAGCTAAAAACCCAGGTCCAATCTCCCCATTTTTAGTTATGACTACCTAAAGCTTTCTCCAAACCTTCATGTCCCTCCACTCTATACAGTAATTCACACTGAAAATTATCATGGGTACCCTGTCTGGTAATCAGCTCTTCTAAGTTGGCCGGGGTCATCTGTATGGTATATTCTAGGTTAGGTTGTTAGCATCAGGTAAAGTATGCCGAGCATAACCCTGCACTGGAGTGGGCTGAGCTGCATTTGACAGCATCCCGACGTGGCTTAGAGCACAGTTTCTTGACAACAGGAAAAAAAGCCTGCTAACAGCCCACCCCAGCTCTTGACTTAAAAGGTTAAGATTCTGTTGTTAAGATTTCTTCTCTGAACACTTAAGGATTAATTATTGCCAATGGGCTAAAAAAAAATATTAGCCACAGAAGAAGTATTCTAAATTGTTTTCTTTTGATGTCAGTTAATGATTTAATTTTTTCAAGGGCTTATGAGAAATGGACTGCTTATTCTGGAACAGGTATATAAAGTGACTTGCCTATACGTGGAACACACAGAAAGAAAAGACTTTTCACATAGTCGAAGTACAAACATGCCTGACCTACATTTGGTGCCATTCTTGCTTGTTCTTCCTGTGTAAGACTTAGTGTGGCATTACCTACTTTTATTTTTAAGATTTTTAAGGGGTTTTTCTGGGTGTTTAGTTTTTGGTTTGGTTTTGTTCTTAGAAAAGCAACTGAGGAATGTAGACACATTCACAACTAAAACAACCTCTTTTTTATTCTTGACTGCTTTAACCCTCTCCTCTGAGAACAGTCCCTTGAGCCAAGGTTTATAGTCAATCACCGAAAAAAAAGTGGGGGGTCCATTACCTTCCCCTTTTAATTGTAGGGCAGGGGCCTTTAACTTTCCATGAGGCTTTAGTAAGAATTTCTTCTGGGCAGAATTTCCTTGAACCTGGTAATCAAGACCACAGGATACGTGTTAATTGTCTTTGACATGCAGAATTATCTGCATTTACCCAAGCTAATAACATCACCCCAGCCATACTGGTTTTTAAACACATGGTTTAAAATCATCTATAAACTCAATTACTATTCAAATAATGCAAAGATTGACAAATACTAGAAAAGCTGAAAGAAATTAAGAGAAATACGCAACTTTGTCCTTAATTCACCCTGTTTGAATTCTATTCCCTGCCAGACTAACACAGCTTGGGAAATCACTCCTGTTTATAGTTCCTGTTCTACTACAGCACAATTGCATTGATTAAACATCAAGTTGCAGTCTTAAGTTTGAATGAGCTTGCTTCTCTGCGCTAAAGTCAATAATCTTAATTACATGTACAACATTTTCATTTCCCCAAACACGCTTTTTCCTCGGTGTGTAGCTGTATAAAATGTTAGAAAGAAAAAAAAAAAGAGAAACACCTTGTGGAAAAGTAAGGGTAGAAATGACTGGGTACAGCGGTTCTAAATCAAAGCATCTGCAAACATTTTTAGAGCTTTAACAGTTTTGTAGGTGTTTGTATAACTTCTGCTTTGAGAGAATATCATAGCTGGTAAACGTTAACTAGATATGATAAGTAATAGGTAAAATAATTTGACACAGTTCCATTTAATTTTCTCTTTATAGTTTACTCATAAAAGAGATGAGATTGATTTAAAAAAATATTCATTTCTGAAAATCATTTGATTATTATTTGCTTAAAGTTCCTAACTCATATTTACCCGTTACTTAGCAGTTTTTCCACATGTAACATTTAAAAGACAAAACCGGAAGCTAGTGTGGTTAGCCAGCAATCATATTTTCATGACCAAGCTATATAATTTGATGAGAATCACATGTTTTTGTTTTCTAGTTTATTCTATTTGTTTGCTAAAGCCATATATTTTTCTTTGCTCCATCTCCTCATTCCCACCGAAATCTTGTCTTCTCTTACATTATTCTTGTGCCGCACAGGCAAGAAAGTTCCATATTTCATATTGCATTAAAGGCTTCATTTAGTAGTACTACTATGTTTTATTTGTTAAGTAGTAATAATGTGTCCTGACAAGGTGATTCAGATTTTCAGAATTAGTTTATCCTGACATTATTTTCACATTCAGATCCAAAATGTGGTGTGAACATTCAATAACTTTCACTTAAAAAGCCATCTTTCAGCAAATATTCTTGGTCTTTGTTAGCATATCCACTGGAAAATGATAGCTCAGTGTAAAGATTGTGTAACGGGTCTGTGTATCTCTGTAGCCACAGCTTCCATCCGGAGTTAGCTGAAGGAGAATTAATAGACTCGATATTCATTCATGCAAGCATCAAAGCCAATAATCATGAAAAAAAACGTTGTGGTGATAGTTAAACCTTGCTAACAATTATGACGCTGCACTGTCCTACCTGGTGCCTTTTCCCTTGCTCTAAATCAACTGGACAGAGGACAGTCCACATTGTGGTATCTTCTTTCCTGCAGTTATTCTGTGTATACCACACTGAGCTGTAATATCTTACTGTGAATGGTGGCAGCTGGAAATCCAATGAATGGCTATCAAATGCATATTGAAGATGACAATATTAAGATGACAGAATGATGTGAAACTGAAGACACCAGGACAGTGAATTCAAGGAAAAAGAAAGGTTGAAAAGTGAAGTAATATTTCTGATTTTTTTTTGTCAGTAAGTATCGTTTATTAACAAAAATAGGTTGATTGTAAGGTAAGAATGTGAGTGGTTTTAGGCACTAAATTTGACCATAAATAGGAAAGGAAATAAACACCTTCTAAACTACATCAGGCTCTGCTGGGGTCCTGCCCTTGGGATAATCAGCCTCACCAGGAGCTGGCTTGGCTGGGGACCTCTCAGCCCTGGTGGGGATGGGTGCCCGGTCCTGCCCCCTGAGCTTTCCAGCTGTGGCTGAGCTCTGTGCTCTGACCCTTCCTTGTGTTTAATTCATAGCAAAAGCATACAGACTGACCTGACATGCCTGCCAGGGTGGTTGGTAGAACTGGCTGGGAAAGGTGGTGGCAGCACTCATGTGAGAACAGGAGGGATTAGGGAAACGAGAATGGACTGAGTTTGCTGCCCTCAGTCTCCTTCTTCCTCCTCTTTTTTTCTTTCTTTCTCATGATAGAGCTGCCTGACCAGACAGCTCCTTGCTTCACTGCCTTCAGATGTCTCTAAACTTTCCTTTGAAGCTGTGAAAATCATGCCATGAATCACAGCAGCGATGAGACATGAGTGCAGACAGACAGAACAAGAACTCACGCTGTCAGTCCTGTGCAACAAAAGGCTCTCCCAGGTCAAAGAGATGGGTATGCTTTTCAGCAAGGTAAAACTAATGGGTGAAACCTTCAATTAAAAGCAGAGTTGGCCCTCTGGATCACAGTGCTTAGGGTAGTAGTCACCTCTCACATACTGGCCTCTCTGCCTTCAAGACTTTAAGCTTTGGTGCCTGGAGTGACCCCAGCAGAAGGTGACACAGTCCTCAACCCCTGTCAGAAGCCCAGGCATAACTGCTTTTGCTTGGCCAACTTCCTGTTCAGTCATAATCCTGGGGGTTTATCCTTCCTTAAATTTGGTAGATGCAAATAAGAGGTGATTTAAAAAATTATCCCGGATCCATCCGCATCTTTCAGCTTTTGTTATTCCAGCACATGGCCTTGAAAGGCATGGGGGGCAGGGAGAGAGGTCTACATGGGTTTTTTATGTACAGTAACGTATAACTGCACTTTTGTGGCAGTAGTTATAAATTGAGGACTGAATAACTTGAAGATAGTGGAAGCATTTTAGAGGCACAGTGAGTGGCACTAAGGGAACAAGCATTCGCAGAAAAGATTTCTGCATGTAAAGCGAAGTTGTGAGAGCACACGTCAAACTGTAACTTCCATTATCGATTAGTTCTTTTCATTTGTATCATCCAAGTTCAACTGTAAAGTAACTGGAACAAAACCAAGCAATGTTTACATTTTAGCAGTTGTTTTTTTAATATATATATTCAATTAGGCATCTTTGCTGCTATTCACATAGTTGAATGGCACTACATTTACACCATGCAACTTCTTGTTATTTCTATCTAAATATTTCTTTAAAGCCAGATGTAGGTTCAAATTAGTTGTGAAAGAAACACTGAAATAAAATAAACTTCCATTTGGGGGTGATCACAAATTACTCTAAAACTGAAGAGCAAGCTCGTTAAAATACAAAGTGAAAAGCAAACAATATTAAACCAAGCTGAATAAACGAGGAAAAATAACACACAAGGATGCCTTTAAAAAGGTTTACCTTACTGCAGTAGATTCTGAGGATTACAGGTAAATTAAAATTCAATGGGACTTTTAATTCAAGCAACATGAAGTGACACAGTAGTTTAAAATAAAAGCTCGTTGCTCGTACCTACATGGTCGGAAATTCCTGTAGTCCAACTGAAAGCAGAATTTACCCCTTCTTCCTTTAATTCTAGTTAAATCGCAAACAGCAATTTCAGTCTTCCATCCTGTTTCCTCCTTGAAATCTGCTGCCAAAGCACATACTCCCTCAGAAGCCTGCCAAATGCTACATCATTTAAAAGTAAACTTGAGGAGAAAGAATGGAAAAGCACAATCTCAAAACAACTAGCTCATAACCTTCCTTCACTCTTGTTTGTCTGACATCATGCTTCTCTCTCAGATGCAATCTTGTACCTAATTCAGACAGAAAAATCCTCAGTGGTAACCACAGTTTTATTCTTTCTACATTTTTTACCATTCCACAGATGATGTTATGTACAAATAATAAGCCTGTTCTTTAAAGAAGTACATTTCCAAATTCCACACAGGACTTAGGGAACTGTAGGATCTGAGCATAAAAAAATCTTCTTCAGCTTGAGATTTTTTGGGTGGTATGTTTTCAGACCACTTTATCTCGAAGATTTCAAGAGTCACATGACGTTCATTCCCACAGGTCCTTGATTTTCAAATTTCCAGTAGTTGGATAATGGTATCCACAGAATAGTTATCAATGCTTTGTTTTGCAAACAGAAGGGTTGATCAAGTGAGGTTCTGACAAGATCCGTCCAGGGACTAATTCTTGTCAATGGCTTTGTGAATGATCCAAATGATAAACTACAGAATATACAAAAATTTTAGACATGAAATTTTTACATAAAAGATGACATTGGGCTAGCAAGTTCTTCATGCAGGCAGAAGGACAAGACTGCAATTCAAAATTATTTTGATAAAATGGAGAAGTGGTTGGGGGAAAAATAGAAAGTTATTACACTTTCTGGAGTAATCAACTGCATAATTAGATGGAGAGATCCCAGTATGGCATCATTTTTTAAGGAAGAATTTACTGGTTGTTGTGGAACACAGGCTGAACATAAACCATCAATGTCAAATTACCATTTAAAAAAGCAAGTATCTAGTAGGAGATACTAGCAGATGTGCAGGCTGCAAGATAAGTGAGGAAAACCTTCAGTTCCACGCAACATGGGAGATGTCTAGTTGCCCTACTGTGCCCAGTCTTAGCCACACTATTTCAAGAAAGATACAGTTGAATTAAAGAGCCAGCAAAACACATTAGACATTTAAGAAGTTCAATATTTATATATATATATATTAAAACAGTTGTCCAGTATAAAGAAAAGAATGCTAAAGAGGAACATGTTAAGCAAATGCGTACGAGTCAACTATAAAGAAGAAAAGAATAAACTGCTCTCCATGTTGGCAGTAACTAGAAGATGCAACGAGCTTCAGCAGTAGCAGCAGAAGACTTACTGGAGATACAGGAACAATTTTTGTCAGTGAGGGAGAAATACTGAAATAAATCACCTGGAAAAGAAAGGAATTGTCTCTGAAAATCTATGAAAATACAAACTTCTGCCAGGTATGCTGTTCTTGATGGATGATCACACCTTGCAGCAAAAAATTAAATATATGTCTCTTCAGACACCATCCAGCCTTTTGTTTTCTCTGGCTTCTTCTAGTCTTTACAGTGTAAGCTGAGATAGCTGGACAAATTAACTTTAATATTGACAGACTTGGAGTCTAATTTTTTTCTGAAAACACTTTGGCTTTGTTTATTTGAAAAATAGATAAGAAGGACTGTTTTGTGCTGTCAAAAGCCTAGTCAGCATATTCGCACTGAAGAAAAAGAAGTTAGTGGTCATTTTCTGATTGTGCCACCACCCACCCATCCATCCATCCATTCATCCATCCATCCATTCATTCATCCATCCAACACACTTCTTCAGTTACCTTTCAGTTCCTTTATTAGTATGAATTTTGACCGGGCCCTCTGAACAGGGTCAGCCCCTGCTCAGATGAATGTTCTCCAGCAAGGGAAGTCACTTGATTTCATTTTATTATTAAGGTACACCTTCCCGAAGGTGAAGGGTTAATGACACGCACCAAATTACAGAGAAATTTCTTTAAGGAAGAGATTCATCTTAGACCTACGCCTACAGAAAAGAATGACAATGATTGATCTTCTCACCACTCGGCAGCATCAGCAAAGGTACAAATATATACTGTTTTTACTCCTCTGGGAGTTATTTATTGAGCAAAGGGAGGGTGGATAACACTTCCTTTGAAGTCAAACATCTTGCTTGGATAAGGAGATATGTTGCATGAAACGAAAGTAATAAAAGGACAAAATGCTTTATTAAATCTTCTTTATCACAATGTTGTGTTCCAATAGCATGATCTAATTAAAGACGTATATGAACCTCTTTTCATTTGAGGATTAGTTCAGAGGCCTTCATTTATTCTGAAACAAACATACTGCTGAAAAGTTTCCCAGATTTCCAGTGATGTAGTCTTTCCATTTGCTCTAATAGGTGTTGATGCTTTAACTACCTCTTCAAGATTTGTTTGGGGGCGGAAGGCAGCACTTTTTGAAAGGAAGAGACAAATTACTTATTATCAAAGGAGCAAGAAATAAACTGGTTAGTCATTTAATATAGCAAAACTTGGTAAGTTGTATAGATGAAACAGTGGATAGCTCTTAGAGCGTATTTCATCGCTTACAGGTAGTTCAGTTCACTTCAGCTCTTTCCTTCATACACAAGCGGTGTAATATCAGATGTTTTAAAGACACCTTGGACCAAAAATCTTTAGGAAAACTGGGTTCCTATGCAATTCCCTTAAGATCAGCATGGCTCCCAAACAAGGTGGTTGCAGGGCATTGCTAATTTTCCATAGGATGGTGCTAGAGGAAAAAGAATCTGTGGCTACAGCCATTATCTTTCTCCTGAACCACTACACTAATTTTCCCCCAATATTTGCAGTTGGCTTAGTCCTGGAATAATATTTGCATTGAAAACATCTTGTTTTACTTACAAAATCTATCTCAACAAAGTTTGTTTCCATTTTCTGCTAAATGTGGTTCTGCTATGTTTGGTATAAAACAAATAAATAAATCTGATATCCCATATTCAGTAAAAGCTGAATGTATAAACACTATAAATTTGTTTGCTTAGGTGTACCATATTTTAAGTCTCTAATAAGAATTGGATGACAAATAAATCCAGGCATTGCTACCTACATGTCAGTAACTTTTATGCCATGGAACTGTAAAGCTTGCATAAGAAGCCTAATCTCCCAAATTAAACTTCAGGCAATGGATTCTACAGCAACAGATTTGAAGAGCTTTTGTAAAGTGTTTTGTATTGCTCCAAATTCCATTGGACTAGACCTAGAGGAGATCGTTCCCCATCTGGAAACTAACATTTAATTGAAGGGATATTTCTCCTTTTTTCTACATTTCTTTTGCTCCTAGATTATTGTCCTCCACATGTGCACACAGCCCCTTACCCTTAATCTGTAACTGGTTTTGTTTTGGTTGCTGCATTCAACAGTCATCCCTATTCATATGTATGAAGATTCACCATAGAGAGCGTAACCTAGGAGTAGTTTTTGTTTACTTATACTCACAAGTGTACTCCCAATTGCCCCTGTGGCCCTTACCAACTGCCATAAGTCCTTTACTCTTCCTTTGTAATCATGTATGAAGTGAGTGTAGTTGAAAAAAAAACAATTGCCATGCACATTGTTCTTACTGATATTAAATATTCAAGGTGTCTGTTCCTCCCGCTAAGCCCTCTCAGTGGATTTCTTATGCATGTGCATTGTACTCCTTCTTACAGTCAAACAGAGCTCAGATTTGACAAACTTAGGACCTCATCCAAGACCATCTGTTTTATCAGGCCTTTTATCGACCCTTATTAAGCCATTATTTTAAAACAGAAAATGGGGATGTTATTAACTTCTGTAGTCTGGAGGAAGACACCATTTTCTGCTTGAAGTGGTATAATACACCCATGTGGTAAGGCATTTGGAGCTATTACAAATAGCTTTTAAATATTGCAAATTAAAGCTTACCTACAGAATGTGTAAAGCAAAATCACTTTGAAGAAAAACAGATGATATGGACTATTGAAGTCAAAGGAGCAGATCCTTTTTTTGGAATGGGGAGTTGCGTACTTGTATTTCAAAGTGGGATTTTGTACTTGTAATAAAAATTTAGGCTACATATTAAACCTTTTGGGGAAATGAACTGCAAATAATATCTACATTAGACTAAGAAAGAAGGTCATTCTACAAAAAAAAATAGAAGAAATATGATCAGAATGGGACTTCTACTGTATCTAATTTTATATAGTTCTGATAACTGCAAAAAACTAAATCCCAGCAAAGTTTAGATAATGCTGAAATGAACTAGCAGATTTAATCAACTATAGGACATACAGTTACAGCAGTAGCAATTCCACACTGTTAACTCCTAAGCAGGTGAAATTCCAAAAAAGTCGCAGTAGAACTGGAATATTACTTTTCCAAAAAGCAAGTTCACTGCCATCTCTGGCAAACCACTGGAAGCTTCAGTGTCTTCCTTTTAGACACAGCATCATATCTTGTATCCACATATAAGTTAAAACTTGATTTTTCATTTATTTTACTGTGCCCATTACCCTATGTATGTTCTTGATTTAAACATATACTCCTGATCTTAAAGCATCTCTTGATGGATCTTGAAACATGTATCAAAGTCCCTCTCCAAACTTATACAGAAGGCCCCTTCCGGGTATTGCATGTATAAATTGATTCTTGATTAAGATGGATCATTCAGTTAAACATTGAAGGACACTGTACTATGTACAGCAATCGGGTCTGTGGTGCTTTCTACCGAGCTGCCATGCCTTCATCCAGCTGGCCTGATGAACTGTTTAGATTCCAACAAAATAGTCTATTTATTTCTGCAAGCATTTTACTGTCTTTAGGTATTAAACCACTATGTCTCAGTGCGTGAAATGTCAGACACTTACTAATACAGATAAGAGTTCCCAAATGGTACTGATATCTGTCAGAATGGCAAGTTTAAAGACATTGAAGAACCAGGGCACATTTGACCTGCGATATGAGAATAGTGGTTCCAGGGAAAATCATCCCATTTCTTGCCAGTAGAACTGCTCATCATACTTTTATTACAGCCAGCACCAAGTTTACATTGCATTTCACAAATATATGAGGAAAAAAATGTTTAATGTCTCACAACTGTTCCAGCACAATTGGATATGAAGCAAAGCTGTAGAGAAGTGGAGAAACATCTTTCGTTGGGGAAGAAGCAAAGAAACTGACCCAGGCTTGGTGACAGCATAATGGAATACACAAAAGTGGCAACAGATTGACCAATAGAATAGCAAATTCTGAGCTAAGATTAATGCTGGAAAAGGGACCAGGAAGAGGTTCCTTTGAGGTTGTTAAGGACCTCAACAGCATCTACAACAAACCAGGGTAATTCAGGGAGTGATTAAAGCTGAGGAAAAGAAAATAATCCATGTTTCTAGATGTTGGTATGCTGGCATTGCATCTTCATCATTGGGTGTGCAAGAGGTGAAGGGCAGGAGAGCAGCCAAGATCATAACTTGTCTGACGGAAGTAAATATATGTATTTGCATATGTCCCTGTGTACTCAGCTCTCAACACTTACCTGTAATACCATCTGTATAGCAAAAAATGGGAAAAATGTATGGATGCAAATACATCACATTTCCAAAAACTGAAGAAGAGCAGTCTTTCATTGGCTGTGCTGGTTTCAGCTAGGATAGAGTTAATTTTCTTCTTAGTAGGGGCTGTGTTTTGGAGTTGTGCTGAAAAGTGTTGATAATACAGATATTTTCTGCTTCTCAAACCACCCCACCACTGAGGGGACACAGCTGGGACAACTGACCCCAGCTGACCAAAGGGATATTCCATACCATATGACATCATGCTCAGCATATACAGTTGGGGGAAGAAGAAGGAAGAGGGGGACATTTAGAGTGATGGCGTTTGTCTTCCCAAGTCACCATTACACGTGACGGAGCCCTGCTGCCCTGGGGATGGCTGAACCCTTGCCTGCCATGGGGAGTGGGGAACGAATTCCTTGTTTTACTGTGCTTGCGTGCACGGGGCTTTTGCTTCACTTATTAAACTGTCTGTATCTGAACCCACGAGTTTTCTCAATTTTCTCATTCTCTCCCTGATCCTGCTGGGGTGGGGGGCAGTCAGTGAGCAGCTGTGTGGTGCTTAGCTGCTGGCTGGGGTTAAACCATGACTTAGGCCACCTGAAACAGACAGTGCAGGTTCTCCAAGATCTTAAAATATTTTGAAGGAAATACTTCCCCTCCACAGTCTAAGCAGTGTTCGTTTCTCTTTCAGTGAAGGCATGGTACGTCATCTGGTCCAGGAACAGACTAATCGTGTATCATATCATAGATCTGGATGCCTTTTCTTCCTCCTTGGATGCAGTTTTTTTTCAGCAGGAAGATGTTGGTCATACTGGCACTACCAACTTTTCAGATTGCCCTCAACCTTCCTTGTGTGCTCCTCTCCTGAGGAACTAGCAGCCAAGATAGGAGAAAAGCAGGGCAGGTCCTCAGCTTTTGACAAAGCAAGAGGAAACCAGCCTTGAATTTCCAAGGGACTCCATTCAAAAGGCTTAGTGCAAGTGACCTTTGGATTACCAGTGGCCATTGGAGCAGGCTCACAATGCCCAAGAAATTGAGGTGAAAAGCTATGATACTTGTACAAAAATATGTATCTAATTTAGAACATCCTTTACAGAAGAAAAAAGAGTCCTATTACAAATTATGTCTCTTCCCACCTTAAAACCAGCCTTCACATTAACAAATGAGTTTTTGCTTCACAGAAATTTTCCTTTTTAAATTGTTGTTTCCTGCACCATTTATTGCGTTCTTTGATCTTGGGCTGTAACTTTAAATCTATGTCATCTTCCCCGGGCTGTTTAGATAAACGTAGCCTAATAACTTTGCAGTTTTATCTTTAGTAACGCAGATAACTATCACACATTCAGTTTGCTGTTCAGTTGTGAACAACCACAAGATGCTATTTTTAAAATTTCATAAAAGCTCTGCAAATAACTGAAACCACTTAAAGGATAATACTTGTGGCTATCACTGTGACTGTAAAAAAGGCCTATAAAGGAATGCAAGACATCGCTTATGTTTTATTATTTCAAAAACAGATATCAAAGAAAATATCATTACTTCATAAGGTCTCAGCTATTAAATAATTCTGAATTTTTCATACACACAAATCTCAGGTTTTATTAGTCAGACTTTTAGTGACAAATAGGATTCTCCAGTATTTATACATATTACTTCCAAAAAGATATTTTGACTTGTAAATCTCTTTACAGACAGTAACAAAAATCTGAGTAAGAGAACTAATATACAGGAAGGTAATTTTAAAATAATGAAGTATTAGCAGGCTTGGATAGTTTAGCTTATAGAAACCAAGTTAGAAGTTATGAGTAAACTACTGAGTGAAGATGAAGCCCCAGTGGACTGATTACTACAGACTTCTAAAGAGACAGGATTTGACACAGAGAAGTGTTGGTGGCTTTACTGCCTAAAGGTTTTCTGACATTAATGCACTTCATGAGTGCCTAAGAATTCAAAAAGAAATCTGAATCAAAGGTTAGGTGCTAAATTATAGTTTGGAATATAGCTGAATGGGGTTTCCACACATTCAATGCCTTATACTAAAAATTATATTCAATATGCTCTTCCACAGATTTTAAAAACACCCCATGGCGTGCAGAAAAACAGCTTATTGTTCTGAGCTTTTTCAAAATAGCTTCTGTGAGTTAACTGATTCGGTTAGTTCAAGTTTAGCACAGTTAAGCTTATATTTTCCCTAGCATCATCAATCATACTTCCTGTTGCAAGTGATCAGAAATACTGTGTGAATAGTTAGAGATCATCTCTTCCAGTAATTCTTTCTTTTAAGAGGGCCAAATATGCCTGATATAGATTGTCTCAGGCAATGGCTTAGTTTGGGGAATATATCTACCGTGTAAAATAAAGATATGCTTATAGAGTATGAGAGATGCCTACACTGAGTAGATCTAGATGTCCTCTCTGACACTCAGTGGTATCTTCCATAATATCTGATCCTCCACAAAATAACAACCAGCAAGTTGATCTGGGAATAATTCTAACGTTCTGCTGCAGTAAATTACCTTTGTACTTGCAGTCAGGCAGGATAAAATGCGAACATATATACTTCTCTTCCAACACACTGTGAGTAACTCATTCTCCTGCGTTGTAAGGATTGAAGAGCTGGTATAATGGAAATGAACACCTTTGTTTGCCTCAGTCCCAATCTTCATCTGACAAACTGAACAATAATGTTTTTTTCTGGTCCCCTCTAAGCTGTTACGGTACAGGTTCTGAGTGTGAGTAAGCTGGTTAGACCAGCTGCAGATAGTAGCAATCAGTAGCATCTCAGATTTACAGTCATCCTGAAGAAATTTCAACTTGTTTCAGACAATTTTGAAATTAAGAGTACAGATCATTCAATTATGGGGAAAGCTATTAGACAGGTCAGCTGTTTCACAGATTTTTCCGACTCATGCCAGAAGCTCACTTGTATGTGCAGGAAGAGAATAGAAATCTCGGACAAAAATAGCTTTGCAAGTATCTGTCTATCTGTTGGCTTACTGTGATCCATCACTCTACAATTTGTTTACTTTTCACACCATGGTACTACACTGAAGTTCCCATTTTTAAACTATAAACTATAGGATGACTTTGTAGGAGTGCTGTTGATTTTGGAGTGCAGAATAAGCAAGGGATAAGAGAGGACCAGTTAGAAATTCATTTTCCATTGTTACTATTGATAAATGTTTGGTTATAAAAGAGGTACCTCATGAAGAAAAAATCTCAAAGAAGGTAAAATTATTTGCATCTGTCAATATGTAGTGAAGCGGTTATTTCTCAGTTCTCCTTTTACCCCCAGCTTTATGATTAGCATAGCGGCATACTATTTCCATGTACAAGACTGCATCTTCGTTATTGGTATGTTTTTCATATCAATGAAGGAAAAAAATGTGTAAATAGAAATATTTTTTCGTTAATCAAATGTGGATTTTTAATTTTGTTCAACTTCCACTGAAATGAAGGAATGCTTCTTGACCATCTTTTGAGGAAGTTCAATTAAAAAATAAAAAACAGCAATGGAAATGTACCATAATAAACACATATATGGACACATACACACACACACACACACACTTCCAAGTGGAAGTTTATTCATCATTTTATCATCATCTTGATTATTTCCCTGTGTCTTACTTAGCCTATGCTTACCATGATAAAAGGCAATATCTTGGCATGAGATACAGATAAGACTTAGTTATGGCTTGCATAACACACAATAGCATAGTTTTCATAAAGCCCATAGCAAGTCAGAAATTAGCCTATCCTGAGAGTCAGTGGGGCTTGGGTGTCTGGCACACTTAGGATCTTCTGAGAACTTCACTCTGTCCGTGATTGGATGTACAGAAAGGCAACAAGACTACCAGCTAAAATTGCCCTCTTGCCTCTTAATTTTTCTTTTGCACCTAAATTTGTATCTTGGTATTTTTACATACACACACACACACTTATATGTAGAAATGAATTAAAGTATGTATTTGAATAGACTCATTTGCTTCACTCACATTGAAATACCACCGTGGTTATTTGACAGTTTTCAGGAAAGCCACATATATCTGGTGTCAACGTACCAATTAATACATTTGCCTTTCCTTCCAGTGTTACTGATTGTTCCTTGGGCTTAACCTTAGACAGTGACTTAGTTAAACGCTATATTGAATTTCACCATTTCCATTTGAACTACCTTTCTGGTAGTTCACTGAAGGGTTTATAGTTATCGTGAGTGACCAAAGTACTTGGATGTGTGTACTCAGGTCAGTGTATAGGCCTATACATGTGGGATGGGGGTGAAATCTTTTAAAATAAAACAGCTGCAGAAGAAATGGTCAAGTCATTGAAGGCAATATGATAGCTGCTATTAAATCCCACTTTGAGAAGCTTCCTTTAGCTTTGATGATTTTTTTTCATCTCAAAAGTTGCTATCAATTTTTCGCTGACCTCAGCTCAACCTCACAAAATCAACCTAACTTTTGGTCTGTTCACTTTTTTCTTGTATGAGGACGCAAAGAATAAAATAAAAATAGTGAATTGCATTGAAACTGACCAAAAGTCAGGATGGTTTGGGTTTTAAAAAATTCCATTAATTTTGTTTTGCTTTTGCAAATCCAATACCCTGAGGTGGCTCAGATCAGGATCTCTTTTTGTCTGAAGTTCAGGGAGGTACGAATAAGTAGTTTGAGCCTTCGTCTTTAATTGTGACCAAATGTCCTATCTTACGAGAGATCGAGGATTACCATTAAGGTGTTCTCAGCTTTTCAGGGGTTGTTGCTCTTGGAATAAAAATTATTTACATAGCACCTACTCAATATAAAGCCTGATTGACTCATAATCTTTATTTATGTTAATAGCATCTTTAGTGGTCTTTCTTGTGATGATGAATTTATATATTCCTATTCAGATCGGAAATGAAGGCATAGATGGATTGATACCACAGGGCAACACAAGCTCTGCATTGCCTAGAGTTGTGACGCCTGCCTGGTAGTAGGACCAGGCAGCATGAGTCAGGCACTAAGCACCTTTTTCTTAGTGCATATGAGGCACATTGCAATGAAGTCGGCAGAATCACCGTGATGAGCAGCAAATTTCTTGTGGCCCTCATGCGAAACACATCTTAAATATTGCCCCCCTCAAAACTCAAGCATTTGGCCAGTATAGAGCTCCCATATTTCAGCCTGGGAAATCTGCGCAGCGTATGTGCACTCCACCCCACCCTTCAGGAAGCAACACATCCTGCTGCACATGCAGCGTTTCATTGCTGTGCATATTCACAGTAAATCTGACTTACAGAGCCTTTACTGTGCATGTTCCCAATGACTGGGCAGCACATGGGCAGTAGGTCCATTAGACAATCTCCAGAAGTGTAAGCCTTACTGTGCAGGCATGTGGTGACTTTGTCACATGTGCACAATAAATATGATGCTCCCTAAAAGTGTTGGCCTGACTATGAGGGTTCACGCAGTCTTGTGGTTACCACCAGGCTGTATACAACCTGCCTGTAGAGCAGCCTGGGCAGAGCATCTGACCTGCCGCAGCTACCAAACAGCTTGAAATCCTAACAAATGTATACATTTTTCAACAGCTGCCCAAACAACGCTTCTGGGCTGAAAAAGAGAATATGGGAAATCCAACCAATTCGTAGCCTTAAGTCTACAAAGCCTAAGTTTATGAAGGTGTGTCTGTGAAGCTCACCGTCTTCTCTTGAGTGTTGGTACCTACAGCTCTTTCCTCATCCTGAAATAAACAACCTTCTACCTCCATCTGCATGGTCCAAACCCCACCACAGGTAATGAAGGAGACAGTTTCTTTCCTAGTTTCTGAAAAATATGTGATTTTACAAAGTCGGTGGAAAGACGGGCAACAATTATATTCAAAGCAATATCTACAACACTTGTTCAGAACTCTGAACAATTGTAAACTAAGCAACCATAGGACTGATTTAGCTTACAGTAAGGGCCAATCAGACTTTGAATGGGAAATGCTGCAAAGTATCTGCCACTCAGCTGGAACACAAGAAATTGTGTGGAGTACATAGAATAGGGTCTCAATGCCCCATGGCAGGCACAGACACAAGCAGCCTTGCCCTGTACACTCATAATGAGCACCAGCCATGGCAGGAGCTGTTCAAGCCTTACCTTTCAGCTCTTCAGCCGTTTCTTCTACTTCTTCCAGTTTTTACACTGTGTCCTCCTCTCATCTTTCAGATCTTTTTTTTTTTAGCCCTTTCCCTATAGTACTTTTACCTCTACTTTCTTCAGTCTGCTCTTCTTTCTTTACTCGTCTCTCTCTATTCTTATTTCCCATTCCTTTGGTTTGTTTGGTTTTTTTTGACTCAGTTTGTTTCTCTGGCTCCTCAAAGTCTGTAATCTCACTCAAAATTTTTTTCTGATCTTTTTAGGTTACTCTTTCATTCTAAATTTGGGGTTCACCCATATCCTTATTTTCTCTTTTCTACATCTTCAACTCACATTCTTTTAAATTCTAAATCATCACACTCTGCCCAGTTCCAAATGTAATCTTCTTCTCTACTATCATGGTATCTATCTATCTGATGCTGTCTAACTCAAAATCTGCTCTGCTTCTCCATCCCCTCAGTTCTTAAAGTAAAGGAAATGGCGTACAATGATAAATCTGCATACAAAACTTCAAAGTTGCTACCCACTCCTCTGCAGTTTTCTTCTTAACCCACCCCATCAGGAAAAATTTGTCTGTTTCCTACATCTTTTCACCAGCTAGTGAACAAGAACTCTTATTGCTCAAGAGGGTTAAGGCAGCAGCAATTTTGGTTCTTGGAATTCATCAGGAGTCCCATATATTCTCTGTACTTCTCTCAGATCAAAGCCTGGTAAAGAACTAAAATCCAGTCTTTTTTGCAAAGAATGATGGCAATTTTGTGCATTCAGACTGCTTATTAGAAACACTAGGAGAAGCTTCACCCAGCCAGAAGCTATACCTGCTTACCGAAGGGTGTGAATTTGATGTTTATTTATGCTGCCTAAAAATGTGAAGATAAGCAATGTAAACACACATGAATGATAATCTTCTTCCTCTAGTATATAGAAGGTTAAAGTGTAAACTACATAGAAGGTTAAAATGTAATTGAATGATGATTTCATAGTGACCATAAGGAAGATCTAAGGCATGCTTTGTATCTACAGGTGCATGTCATGAATAGCTGCAGAAGTTGCTTCCAGTACGAGGATTAATAAATGCTAGACTGTCAAGGAGGCAGTTGCCTATTTGCAGATCAAAAATTAGTCTTGAATACTTGAATTACAAATAGCAGCTCTTCATTCTTGAACGTCTGTCTTCTCTTCCATGCAATAGCAGATAGATTGTACATAGGGAAGAACAAGAAATACGTTAAATTTGGGGAAGAATGGGGAGAGGCCAGTATCAACTTGCGATGCATATCTGGGTCTCCTGCTGTTTACCGGCAGGATTTCTCAGGGCAGGTCCTTCAGCAGGGAGGAGGACTGGACTCACTGGCATGGGCTCTGTTTCCTGCTGAAGAAGCCTGTACACATTCTGTTACAGTGAATCCACCAAACAGACTTGAGATAAATTGGTAGGGGCTTGGACTAGCAACACAGAAATGAAAGGCTCCATTCTCTATTCATGGTCTCATAAACTATTAACTCCCACTTGAATTACTCCGTTAGATTCCCACTGTAAGGTCTTCAGCTTCCTTTTGGTCTTTTTTCTTCACTTTACCCTGTTGCTTGTGCAGGATACCATTTTAGACACGTAGTACTTTAAGCTGAAAGATCTCTTCCACTGGAAATTTAAATAGATTGGACTGCATGAAAATATCTTACAGCATTCATGCGTTGCATGCTACAGGGGAGAGTAGTTTCTGTCTGAGTCCAAGCTATTAATAATGATTTGTATGGAGACTAAGTAACAGCAAAAATATTTAGGAAAAGATTTCTTATTTCTTATAAGATTGATTCTTTGGTAGGCAGCTTTCTTAGTTTATGAAGTAATTTAGAAAGTGCTGTGTTGTAAATTACAAAGCACAGTACATAGCACTCAGGCTAAGGGCAATTTTGTTATTATGACTGCCTGAGATCTGATAAACTATTATATCTGCCTTTATAAACACTTTATTAAATATCACACTATCGCAAACCCAAGAATGTTGTATAAAAGCAACTTGAGCAATTCAACATCCACTTTTTGTCATAAAAAAAGAAATATTCTCTTGATTAGTTTCTATGAAGCATAATAACTGTAAAATAAACAAGATAATCTTTGTGTAAACAGCACAGGGTACGTGGAGCACAGAAATGGATAGAGGCACAAAGAACATTCTTGGCTCTAAAACCTGAAAGCAAATTTCCGCTTCATTTAATCTAGTTTAATAATAGTTTTAATTGCAGTATTTTTAAGTCACTGGGAAAAGAAAAAACTATTTTTCTAGCTTTTTTTTGTTTTTTAATTGTATCCATCGTCCTAGGCAGCATCCCCTGGACTGTAATGAATCTTTGCGTTCATGTGCCCCTTCAGATCTATGTCTAGATTTCAACAGTGGAGTTCTGCCTGGCAACTATCGTTCTGTTCTTCATATATCTAGGAAACAAAACGTGGCTCGCCTGCCCTCAGGGTAAGCATCTAACATGCAGTGTACTGGCAACACTCCTTACCCTATACAAGAAGTGCAACCAGCGTTCGACAGCCATAACCATAAGAAATACAGATTTGTCTCATAATCAGCTGTTTCCCTTCTTTAAGCATTTCCTTCAAGTCAGATGTAATGAATGGATTTTGCTTTCTTTTTCTCATTATTTTAATCTCAAATTTTGAGGGCACAAATATTTTACATTTCTGCGGTGACGGACAGCTGACGCCCTCTCTGTGAGCATTACTTAGTGAAACTCCATGTGGCCTGCTGGAATGAAGACACCTGCCTCCACAAAGACCATGATCCATGAGAATCCCCAGGAAGCAGAATCAGACATTTTTCAAGAGCTGGATAGCTCTCAAATATTACTAACCCTGCCAGATTCCAATGTTTCTTTTGAACTAGAACACTGGTTAACGTGGTTAAGATGTAAATACTGAAGTGAAATTACGAAATCCTGTTTTTTCAAATTCCTATGTATATGTGTGTGTGCATGAGTGTGTGTGTGTGTGTGTGTGTGTGTGTTTATCAACTTACATGGGATATAAACTACTAGAATTTAAAGTCCTGGTTTTGTCTTATTTATAACTTCGTAACACCCATCTCACAAATAGCAGGTTTTCTGCTGGCAGCAGCTATGGGGCGGTGTAGTGGCAATCAGTATTTAAAATGACCTGGTTTCAGACAGCTGGAGGAGAACCTGTCTCCAAACTCTTTTACCTATGATCCAAAGGAAGGGTCAGTTCTTCCCGAAACAGAAATGTATTTGAACGTATTATACTCTTTTCTAAAAGACAGATAGGTATCAAGGTATTTTTTTTACTTAGTTTACACTAATGCCATGTTTTGTCTAAGTTTCCGTTTATACCCCATTTCTGAAACCTCCCATTTTTTCCAGTGGCAGATTTGTAAGGAGTCAGAATAAGAAAAGTACTTTAATTTCCGTTATTTGCTTCTGGGTAGCACTGTACACACTCCTACGTCACATAATGTTTTCCTACTCATCCACCACCTCCATGTAGTTTAGGACAATGTCCTCCCATGGATTATCTTCTATTTTCTTTATTCCCATGTCAGCAGGATCAATACCTCCCATTTGCAACTTTTTTTTTTCCTCTATTTAGAGTCAGCCTGACAGGCAAAAGCAATGAAATGTCCCATGGACATACCGCAGTGTTCAGTCCAACCCCACCTTTGATACTCATTGCACTTACGTCATTAGCACAGCAATCAACGTGTTATGTGGTAGCCAATACACATAATTGTTCACTCTTAAACAGGCACACACAGCCTAGCTTCAGTATGAGCGAAGCTAATGCAAATATTGACATTTTCCCCAATTATTTTTAAGGAGAGCACAAAAGGGAGGAGGTTTCTCTCTCCTGACTTTGCGGAGGAGTTTCTAGCCCACGGTGCCTCTAATCAGGATTAGATGATAATATCTGAAACTCAGGCAGCTGGGGCTCCACTCACCGCTCTCTCCAGTTGCCAAACTGTGTCAGTGAGCTGATAACAGACACTTAAAAGCCTATCGCAGACATAGACTCATCTCTTTGGGAGCTGTCTTGGCGATACGAGGGTGAACCTCTGCCCAGTATGCAGGGCCTGATGGTCAGAGAGCAGCACACAACAGGAATCCCATTACCTACAGAGGTATTAGAAAAGTGTTCCCAGCTGAAAGCCTTTATCCAATTCCAATTGTTGGTTGAACAACAACATTAAGGGCAGCGTTGTTCCATTTGCTACTGTGTCAAACAATGCAATGACTGTTCAGAATCACATTTTGTGTCCCGAGTAGCTGAATTTACTGTGGGAGTAGAGAAGCATTTACATCCAGAAAATCTGCATTCCTTAAAGCAGATGTTTTTAATTTTAATAACATCAGCCTATAGAAATGAAAATCTGAAATATTCTGATTGCTGTGTGCATGGTGCTGTTCAGGAGTAACACTCCATCTTGGTGGGTTTGCAGAAAAATTCAGGAGCCACTAGGAGAAATAAGCTGCTACTAACTGTGCTACCAAGAATAATGCTGTACACTTTTTTTGCCTTTTTTTTTTTTTTTGAAAGTCATGTAAAATGCCCTCCTGTGCAGGAGACTGTTGTTTTCTGCACTGTAGATATGCCACGTTATAGACCCATAGACCCATACTTGGAAAATTGCACATGTAAAATCGTTTGCGGTGTGTGCCTTTACTTTTCCACACATGCAGCCCAGATGTGTGCATGCACATATCATACAAAATGGGCATGTACTGTTTTTACAAGCTAGGACATATCTTTATGAATAGTACATGAATGGAGTCAGGGGAAGCCCTTCGTGGGCTCCAGGGTATGCAGGGCAGAGCCCCTGGCCTCCAGGTAAGCGAAGATTTATGTATATCCAGTACTCACTTTTCCCACCGCTCTGTCTATACTGCAGACTGCAGTCTAGCCTAGAGGTCCTTGAAGTGGCTGTAAAACAGTGCTTGCGGTGCCTCATTGCAATCGCAGGGCGCTCAGCACAGGCTGCTTGGCTCCGTGCGAAACCGAGTGAAATCAGCCTGCACTGTGCTCTGCCCTCCTATGCAAGACTGGTATATGAGCTATCTCAAGTAGGTACAGATTGGTTCCATTAACGGTAGGCACAAGCTAACTTGAATTCATACAAATAGGTGCCGCTCTGATGAGCAGCATTGTTGGCTTCAGTAGCGCATCTTGTACTGATGAGGTCTGTGTCTGTGAGGTCTTGTGAGCTTTCCTTTTCCCATGGATGTATTTTATAGATGTTGTTCAATACATGATTGACGTATTTGAACTGTAGGTAATTCTGTAACCTTTCTTAATAAAACTTGGGCTCTGAAATCACTTTCCTGTCCTATTAAAAAAGAAAAAAAAATGGGAAAAAGACAATGTAACTTTCATTTAGCAAAATATAACACATATTTAACCGAAAGGACTTACATTTGAAAGAATAAATTTAAACACACATGCTATCTCTGCTTTCTGCTTTCATAGCTGCTAGACTTCCTGCTGACCAGTCACTTAAAAAGCCGTGCTGCGCGCGTGTGTGTGTGCTGAGATAGGAAAAGCATCGCACTGTGAGATTATATGTGAAGCAATTGTTTCAAGCCCTGCACTTCCAAATCACTGCAGCCCAGCAGCAAACCACCGGACCTACCAGCTATTCCGTGCTCTCTAGGTGACCTAAATGCAGGTTTGGGTGCTCAGGGTAAGCAATATCAGGACTTGATAATAAGAAAGAACCAAAACAAGGCATGGACATAGGTAACAAAACGTTCCTAGCACTTTAGATACAAACATGCTTGCATTGAATAAAACAGTTTTAGGATGTTTGAATACTGTTTTACAGTGAAACACGACTCTGAAAAATATTTTTTCCATGAAGCAGTTTTTTAAAGGTATGGAGATTCAGAGAGCTGCGTATTTTGGTTTCCAAAAGCATCCAGGGTTTAAATCTTCAAGGGGATTTCTGTGCTGAACCTGCACCTATTTCAAGGAGTGTCAGACCCTTTGCCACTTGGAAATCCTCCCTTCGAAGTACCTATCTTCATTTTAGCATGCAAAAAACTGTAAAAAACTGGCCCAGTGAAACGAAAGCTGTAATTTAGCTCCATGGGGGGATAAACGATCTCAAATGTTAATAGTTTTGGAGTAACTAGAAAGAAAATAGCCTAATCTGCTCGTTATGAGATGGATGGTGGAGCATTACTTCTGACTTAAAGTTTTGCATATCATTAAACTATGAAAGGGTACTGACAGTGGCATCATAAATAATCAGACCATATCCTTGCAGTGGTCAGATGTGAGCTGTTGTGCCCGCGCTGCTCCCATAGAAGTCACAAGGAGTTTTGTCGATGAACTGGAGGGGGGCAGAGTTGGGTCTCCCCAGTCTGGGGGTGGTGGGAGGGAGGATACGGGGTATTCTTTTCTATGTAGGTATCTTCAGATGTACCTGCGAAATAGTTGAGTCGTAAAACCATTGAATCCTTGCGTTTTCCTGCTAGAGAGAATCCATAAAAAGAGATTTATTGTCATATTTCCCTTTTGTGTTGTACTGTTCCCCTCCATCATAAAATATTCTCGTCAGTTTATAGCAAAGCAAATATAGCAGCTTAGTTCATAAGCGCCAAAGTTTCCCTCTGTTACGCCTGGCTTTCAGATGTAATTGAATTAGCTCCTATTTTTGTTGATACTAGCGCGCGATTGCTGCCCCGAGCCGCAGTAACCAGGCTTATCAAGACCTGATGTGTGCAGAGGGGTCGTTATGCGGGGGCCGAAATGGACCCGCACCAGCCCGCGAGCCTGTAGGAACCCGTCCAAGCAGTTTTAACTTTTATTCTTCCTGCCGAAGATTTAAAGCGGCTTTGTACAACAGTCAAACAAGAATAAGCAGCTGTGGAAAATATAACAAATCATAAGAGCGGTTTAACAGAGAGAGGGGGGAGCGAAGCCCACAGAGCAAACCCAAGCGCTTGGAGAGCCCTGCACGGGGACAGGCCGGACGCCTGCCTGATCCCTGACCCCGGCTTAGGAAGCAGGGCGGGGGCTTGGGGGAAAATCTCTTGTGCTGGGAAGCTCGTGACTTTGGAGCAGCCTTGCAAAAACCTCAAGCAGCATTTGGACCGGGAGAGTCTGCTTTTGATTCAGATTTTGTATTTTTTCCCGAAGATCACTTGCTCAGTGGCTCCTCCGGGCAGTCCCACTCACGCCCCGAAAGGTGTCCGCGGGGCTGTGCCGGGAGGGGGGGGACAAAGGGAGGTCTCCCCAGCGGGCAGGTAGCCACAAGCCAGGCCGTAATTACAAAGCAAACAAGGGTGAAATATTGGATCAGCCTCGCCCGTGACAAGATCTGCGCTTTTTGCCGCCAATTTGTTTGTGGAGCTCTATTTAAAGGCGCTTGATTGAGGAAACGTTGAAAATAGCAGTTAGGGTTTCCCTAATGAGACCTCTAGAGGAAAGCCGTGGCATTCAGGGGGCTCCAGGAGGAGGAGGGGAAGCGCTTAACCCTTTCCAGCCGCCCCCAGCCCGCCGGGGCTCC
>VWZZ01000571.1:367558-442935 GCA_013399095.1 Psophia crepitans
AAGGAAGGAAGGAAGGAAGGAAGGAAGGAAGGAAGGAAGGAAGGAAGGAAGGAAGGAAGGAAGGAAGGAAGGAAGGGACTACTACAGTAACGAAGAAAAGAAAAGAGCAAAAAGAAAAGAACAAAAAAGAAAAGAAGAAAAGAAAAAAGAAAGGAAAAGAAAAAAGAAAAAAGAAAAGAAAAAAGAGAAAAAGAAGACAAGACCGCGTCGCCCCCGTTTTTGTTATTTGTTAATGTTTTGCCATCAGTTTCTTGCACGAAGAGCCGAGAGCGGGCACAGAGCAAGGCAGAGGGAGCGCCAAGCGACCAGCCGCGGGGAGGTGGCGTTTGCCCTCCAGGGCAGGTACGCGGCCAGGCGCGGCTGCCGGCCCCTCGGCGGGGCAGCTCCGGCGCTGCGCCTCCCGGCAGCGCAGCAATTTCAGACCGTGCTGCAGGCCGGCAGGAAACAACCGCATTTGCAGCGAGGAACACAGAAAACTCTTTCTTAGTTATTAGTGGAAAAGAGAAAAAAAAAAAGAAAGAAAGAAAAAAGGAAGAAAAAATAAAAGGAAAAGAAAGGGGGGAAAAAGAAAAAAGAAAAAAAGAAAAAGGGGAAAAAGAAAAAAGGAAGAAAAAAGAGAAAAAGAAAAAAAAAACAAGTGAGAAAAAGGGTAAGGAATAAAAGGAATAAAGGAAAAAAAACAAACAAACCACCTTGTGCACTTGGGAGTGCAGGAGCAGCGCTGGGGCTGGGGCTGACTCCTCATCCTGGGATGGATGGTGCTAGCCATCCGTACGGCTTGGTGCATGTGGCTGGCACTGTCCATCTCAGGGTGAGGATCCGGCCTCATGTCTTCCCATGAACCAAACCCAACATCAAAGGGCATGCGATAGGCAATATGGAGTGCACATGGGAGGCTTGCAAAGCCTTTTCTATCAAAACGTGTTTCCTGGTGTTTTTCTGCCCTACCAGACCTCTCCCCCCGGCACCCTCACAGGACCATGGAGAAGCAGCAGAGACCTACAGACCTATAGAGATGGGCTGTGCATATATATGGCATATGTACAGCTTCTCAAAATGCGTCCGGGGAGCTGCTTGTTTCCTTTCTTCCTCCGTGGGACGCAGTGACTTGCGGCAAGTTAATAGCCGTTGTCATCCAGGGGTGTTTTTAATTACCTTTTTGGGACTCTGCAGATTTAACTCATCTTCTGTCACTTTGCTGTATGACACCCACTTTCTGACTCAGCCGTCTCAAACAATATCTCACCTGCTTTGCATCTACCGTACCAGTAAACTCCTAGTTCAGGCAAACACAGCAACTGTCTCGGCCTCAAGTCCAAGGACTTGATGAATGTCCCTTTACCCTTGCTTAGCGACTGCCTGTGGCTCCCCCTCCGACCTTCCAGAGTCTGGAGGCACAGCGGGATCTGAGATGGGTTGTGATGGGAAATGGAGGAGGATTTTAAAGCTCTGGGCTGGTGGGGAGTGGAGAAGAGATTGGAAATGAAATTAAGACCATTGAATTCTGCATAAGTATTCAAGAAAACAGTCTTATAAATGTTTTAGCTAATAAATTAAATAAAGTTCTGATTTAAGAGGGAACTGGAAATTTGGAGCATGCTTTAATGATTATTTGTTTCTATATTTTTTTTGAAAATTTTTCAGTCATTCACACCATGTTATTTTGAGAGGTTATAAAAAAAAGCAATAGGTTTGCATACATCAATTAATATACTGCAATATACTATAATAAATGTTACATATTTATATGTGTACTTGTGTCTCATTGCTGTAACAAATCTAGAGAAAAACTTGATGGTTTTGCAGAGATTCCAAGACACAGCATTTAAAAAGTGACTGCAATACTTCATACTGTCTGCACCTAGGAAACTTCTATTACTTAACTGGGACACAAGTCCAGCTCACAAACATACCAACACTGGGGATTAGGTGGAAATCTGGTGCTTAAATGCAGACTATCTTTTTCATATCATCATGCCTTTACCAAGTAACTCCCCTGGCACCAGGGAAGTCTCTGAGATGCCTAAAGTTCTGCTCTGCACATGCACCGAATCCTTTCGGTCTTGACAGGGCTAAGTGCGTATCTCACACCTAATCCCATCCGGATTCGCAGACAAAGCATTCCTTCTCCCCGGAGGAGCCGGCTCTGGTAGTGCACATGTAACGCATGCTCACACAAACAGGGGCTGCACAAAACATGGTGGCACTGGAGCACAGTAGGGAAATGCCACCGGTGACATGGTGCTGTCAGCCCCATTTTGCAGAGTGGGTTGTTAGTCATGCAGGAGTTGAGGGAACTGGTGATGTCCATCATCTTCATCTCTCTGCTTTAGGGAATTTACAACCACATGTCCCATCACTGTGGTGTGTAGCTGACACTGTATCAGGCATCCAAAGGACACGGAGAAGAAATAGTCTTTGTTCCTTTGAAGCTGCTTTAATCTGCATGGCATAATTTGGTCCCTCTTCTCTTCTCCCTTCTGTGCCAACACCAGAACAGCTTCTACCCAGACATCAGTATACTTTTACACAGTGTGGGAAGTGAAAGTTTAACCTTCCTAAAGAAGTGAATGAGGTCCCCGGAGCCTCATTTCTATAAAAAATAACATATTTTTCAGTATCTGATGGAAAAGATTTATTTTCCACCACCACAATGCAGGAAAGGACTAGAAGCCATTAAGCGGAGCAGCCAGGCCCCTGACAGACCTAGGTAGTGCTGAGCTGCTTGCAGGAGATTTTGTTCCCTTGGGAAAAAGGGTTGGAAACTTTTTAAGCCTCTGATATGCCAGTCTGTCCTGAAGCAGCCAGTGGAGAGGCTTTGGAAAAGGTTGAAACTGGACTGCCCTGTTCGGGTTGCATGAAGTGATGATGGACTTTTAGGTACTGGGTAAGGACAGCGAGTAGCTGTGCTTGCGTGGCTGGAGAGCAGGAAACACATCTCCTCAACGGCACCAGCACCAGGATGCTACTTACATGGGGCATCACTGGCATGAGCTAACTGCAGCTGGAGTCCCCGGGGAGTGCACACACTCTGGATGCCTGTCCTTCTCAAGGACAAATCCTACAGGCCCTGTGCAGCCACCTCCTCCACCACCCACCGATGTTACCATCCCCTTGCTAGGGCCCCTCTCCCTCCATAGGTTCCTAGTTCAGAGCTCATGCTGCCCTTAACATCTGAAAAGTTAAGTCCTGGAAGCTCAGCCTGACCTCGCACACAGCCTCTGTGGAGCCAGGCCAAACCCAGTACAGGTGAGGGGGCCTTCGAATGTGCGTCTGTATTGCTTAATGTAATTGCTTAATGTAAAAGAAGTCAAAGGCCCAAACCCATGCACCTATTAATTTGCTGAGGTTGTTTGAGTAAGGAGTAGAGCATAGGGTACAAAAAGCACAATTGTTGAAAGATATGCACCAAGTCTTCCTTCTGTACATGTCAGTACAGGCTGCCAAAGAAATTTATTCCAATAAATATTTTAGGAGCCCAGGGACGGTGCTGAAATGGAAAGCTTAGCTCCTTACACTGGCAGTCAAAGTAACGCTTCCTAGAATTCACACAGGTGACCAATAGGGGAGGTTTTGGGGAGGTACGGTTGCTGGTGAAGAAAAGAAGTGTAGAAATACGGTTCATGCAACCAAGGCCCTCATCTCCTCCTACCCCACTCCCATAAAATTAACCACATAATTTGCAATCATTCATAACAGTTGGAATTGTCTTGACTTTTGAAAGACTTTTCTCATTAGACAACCCTTTATTCCTTGTAAAGCATATTATTGATCTTAATATGCAGAAAATGCCATAGCTAGCGACTCACAATGTCTGTGCAATTTTTACTAAACAATGAGAATTGATGAGGTTTGGCAGGACAATAAAATATTTAACATTATAGCTTTGAGAAAGCTTTTATGTGTCTGTACTAATAGGAAAATCTTTTAACAGGAAAAATATTTTTCTCTGCTCCGCTAAAAACTCCAGTGAGGGCTGATTCTGTTTGCATTAAACCCAATGGGAGGCTTGTTGCTGACTTCAAAGGCAATTCCAAGAAGAATTCCAGTTTGAAAAATCATGACTAGAAAAAATTCCAACTTTTTAGTCACATGATTAGTGCCATGTAAATTAGCATTTCCTTGCATGCCCTGACACTTCAGAAGGCATCTCTGGCTGGGACATTTGGCTTTGCCCAGAGAAATTGCACATTACCAGCCCTGAGCAGGGTGGAATGCCAACTCCTACACCATCACATCATCTGAAGCCTGTGAGATGGACCAGGCACTGCTCCCAGGGGAGCCACAGGCCTGTATCACATCCTTCTAAGGGTCTACTTAGGAGATACATTTTTTTGGCTAATTTGCCACTTCCTTGGCTAATTCTCTATCTTTACAGCATTGTGCAGAGGGTACAGAGCTCAGGGGAGGTAGTACAGGAGGCAGCAGGGTGTTCAAAACCAGACCATCCCTGCATAGAGCATTACAAGCCCTAGATAGGTAACTGTGACAGGGAAAGCATATCTGGTTCAGTCCCTTGACTCAGCCAGGAGAGTTATCCAGCTGGCTAATTTGCCATATCCTGGTCCATCGTGAGCTCCTTAAGGGCTGTGGCAGAGCCCTGGTAAACTGAGGCCATGTCACATTAGGGCTGCAAGGGCATCTCCAGGCTCTCCTCCTTCCTGAAAGCCTGAGTGCTGCCTTGGGCTGGTGCACACCAGCACTGAGCCTGCAGCTCCTGTGTCTTCTGACTATGTGTCTTTGCATTTCAGGTGAAGGAAAAAAATTCTTTGGGCTAACTAGGCATCCTAAAAGAAGGTTGTGATGAAAAGGAGATTGTAAAGTTCATGCTTGTCTTTGTCTTTCACTAAGGAGTTTACATACATGTGAGGGTATTCCGATACTCTGGGCAACCTGGAGCTCAAAGCTCCTTCTTGACTACATTTTGCTTAAAAGATCTAAGCGCAGAGCTCTTGGACCTTTTGTTTAAACAAAAGCTGGTACCAGTTCCCAAACTCCATTTTAACTATAAAGCTCATCCCCCATTTTTCCTGGGTGGGCAATTTAATTATGAGCATCACATTATTTGTGAAGACCAGATTTGCTTTACCATTTGCAGTCTTCCCTTTACCCCCAGAAGGACAGCACCTCTCTCAGTAAGAAAAGAACAAAATGTAAGATTGGTGTCCTGTAATCATACTTATTCCTGTACACAACAAGCTCAAACGCTGGGATCTTTTAATAGCTTTTTCCATATTGGACTCTTTGTTTGGATGTGGTTTTCCTGATGTATCCTAGTAACGTGTTTGGTTAATTTATATTGTGTGTATGTGTAGACAGATATACACACATCCATATGTATGCTCACACAGAGTCCTCATTAAGTAAGTGTTAAACCTCCCACAGCAGAGTCGGGTTCGGAGGGCAATAGCACTGAAAACTCGAAGTTTGTCCCCCTTGCAGAGGACTACAGCAGAGACTGCTCCAAGGAGGCACACACAGTGGGCATCTGGAGCATCCGCACCGCTGGTGCGAAGGTTGCTCTGACGTGTGCATCCCAGGCAAGATTAAAATCCTTATTTCTCACTGGGAGCAAGGTGCCACGGTCACAGGCCCTCCAGAGGGGTGGTTCATCACACCCCCCCCTCATCCTTCATTTGATTGTAGAGTCCAGAGTGCTTGGCCAGTCCCCTGGTAACAGAGGGGTTGCTTGCATGTAAGTGTGAGGACTTGATCCTTAAATTGTTAGAGTATCTCGGCTGTTGCAAGACAAACTCCAAACCCAGACACATTTGGCAGATGATAAAGAAAGGAGTGATTCCACACATTGCACAGTAAACCAGAAATATATCCTACTTATCTGGTGTTAGGAGAAGACACTCTCTTGAAAGATTCAATCCTGGTCATTTTTGTCTTCATTAAAACAAATGAGAGCTGGCTGCAGGGCTACAGTATGCGCTCTTGGAAAGGCAAGAGTTATCCTCCTTTTTTTCTAGGTCCACAAGCGGGTTGAATGAGCCCTGCGCTGCCGTACTTACTGCATAGCAAAGCGCTCATTCGCTTCAAGGAGGATTCTGCAGACCCAAGGACTGAGGAGTCAGGACTGGGAGCTAAGGAAACAACATGAATAATTTCCTTCATAGCTGGTTTAGAAAAAGCCAGCTGCTTTCTACACTTGTGCCAAAACTAAGAGGAGATGGTCTGAGGTTAAGAAACACATGGGATCATTTTCATACCAAATGTGAAAAATGAGAAATTGCTTTAACATATAGTAACTTGCCATAAAAAATATGATATGTGTTCCCTTCCAGCTTTAAAAGGGGACTTTATAAACTCTACCATCTTTGATTTGCTGAGACAACTTTATATATATTTTTTTAATTCATAAGTTTGTGAGGAAACATAATGAAACCCTTGATGTTTTTATGATCTTGATTAGCAATTCATTGTATAAGTATTTGGTTATTAAAACATACACTAAATATTGCACTGTAAAATCTGTTGCAACTTATTTAATATCTTCTGGAATTAATAGAAAAAAATGACAAGACTGCAAAAATGGTATTAATTTTTAGTTTATTTCATTTAATAAAAAACTCACTTGACTGCACAGTCCTTCGCCTCATTTTCTCACTTATTGTGTATATACTTGAAGAAAAATGTCTGTTACATATCATCTATCTAACACTAAAACCTGATGCTGTTATTAATAAGTTACTGAGAAAAATAAACCGGTTTGCACTTTGATTTCTATCACTCCTGGTGAGTGATTCTTATGGAATAAACATAGCTCTAACACATGTAAACAACACAGGAAATTAATAACAAAATTCTTTGGATTTATTTCAGATGCTGCATACTTTGTGTAAATATATGCAGCTTTCGATTTCAATGATTTTCCAGTAAGTAATAAACTTTGCTCATTAACCCCCTCTTAAACTAAACATTTATTACTTTATAAGTGTTATTTCAACTAAATGAAGTGGATGTTCTGGGTAAATTAATGCAACAGATCTGTTCAGAGAAGCAGGATGGCTTCTTTTGCCTTGGGAAAACTGTGAGTTTCTACTTAAACTCCAAGGGAATGAGATGCTGTATAGTGTATTGATTTTTAATGTGAAAAATCTTGATAATATCTTTTTACATTTGATGTACCTTTCCCTTATAAGTTCAGTGGTAAAACATGGGAAAAATCCCATCAGTTGGATAAAGTTACATTTATCTGCTCCATGAACCTTGGGTTAGTAGTTTTTCACAGAACTGACTTGCTCATTTCTTTTCACTACCAGCCGTGATTAGTCAATATTTTCCTGGATTGATGAGTTCTTTTAAATGTATAGTTTTAAGAATATAAGGATAAAAATGTTTTGCATTTTCTGTACCAAGAGGAAAAAATACATATTAAGAAACATTTTGCTCTTGTGATTGTCCTGATATACCTTTGACTTCTAAAAAGTTGTTGGCATTGGCCTCTGTGGAGATTTTAGAATCTTAGAAAACCCACTCCCAGGGGTATGAGTGTGCAGCTTATGATGTATAAAAAGCTTTGCCACAACGTAGATGTTTGGTGTGGGACACAACAGCCCCTTCGATGCCCTTCCTTATCTGAGAAACTAGGAGCAAACCCCTGGGGGATCAACCAGGGGACTGTGGGAACCAGTCTCAACCCAAACTTCTCCTGTTTGGGCTGGATTTGGAGCAGCCCCCTGTGCCACTGCTGTGCGCCCTTGGCTCACACTGGTGGTTGATGTTAGCTCCTTTTCTGCACAAGAGCCTGGAGGAGATGGGTGATGGCACGGCGTGGGCACCTCTGCCTTTTGGGGGTTGCTAGCACACACAGGGGGTTGCTGGCTCTGAGGCCCGCGGGAGAGATTTTGTTGCTCTGACCGTGTCAGATATCAGCGCACAGCTTAGTATTTAACATGAGTGCTAGGCTTCTGGATTTTATCTCCTAATGAGGCACAGACTATCCTTGGGGGACAGTGAATCATCACGTTTCTTGAGCACAAGCTCACAACCAGCAGCACTTATTTTAGGGACTGCGTTGGCCAGGAGTTTGCATGAGGCGATATGAGCTCTGATTACAGGAGTCAAGCACTAAAATCTATTAACTCAGATACAACAGGTTTTGGTTTCTTTTGGTTTTATTTTTGTTTGGTTCAATTGAATTTGCTTCAGACATGACTCATTGCCACTTCCTGTGTCTCCATGATGGTTCCAGCAGGACCCTCAGCCATGGAGCATGGCTTGCACCCACTTCAAACACAATGCAAATTCTCATGTATATTTTTCATACTGAACCTTCATCTAAATTAAACATGGCAGGCCAAAGGGTATGCAGTATACATCCTCGATTCTCTTAGCAGACAGAAAAGAGAACTACAAAGGAAAATAGAAAAAGAGAGAGAGAAAGGAAAAACCTCTGGATATATAAAGGAAGAAGTCAAATTCCAAAAGCTCACAGGAAGCCAAATTCTCCAGGCACAAGAAAAGTGACATTATCCAAACCAAACCTTAACACAGCATGGAAATGTGATGAAGAGTAGGGCTGGTACTTTCAGGGAAGATATAGACATATATGTAAATACAATCAAATTGGGAACACATTCTAGGGATTAAAGAGATCTGCATAGCACTAGAAGAAAGAAGCAGCAGATGTAAATGCTAACAACAAAAGAAAGGATTTCTGGCCAAAGTTCAAGATTTTCTTGCACCCAAACTCATTGTTGTAAATGAATCTGGATACCGTAAATAATGTGTAGTGACTTGTAGATCCAACTTCTTTTTTTTGTTGTTCATGAACTAGCTACCATTCACCAACACGCTGATTTTTATAAATGAGTTCCTTCAGAGCCATTCAGCAAACGTGTAATGCAATTGTATTTCCATCTAGGCAGTGTCAATGCCCTATTAAACTGAGCCACTGCACTGGGTGTGAGACAGGCAACGACTGAAAAGCATTGGTGACTGAAGAGGACCAAGCGGTTATGAGGCCTGATCAGCAGATTTCCAGTAGTGGAGATGCGTGAATTCCCATGAAGCTGATCTTCATGGTTCAAAGAGGCCCCGGGCATCATACTTCACATAAACCTCTCTCAGTGAAGGAAGGGAGGGACCAGATGGGGAAGGCACCATGGTGGAGCACTCTCTGGCCTGGGAGACAAGATCCGGGATAGTTCAGCACTGATTTTAATTTCTTGGTGTCTGTGCCCAGAAATCTCTGCCTCTCTTAGCAGTCAGTTTTAAACAAGCCATTAAATTCAGGCTACATAATTAGAAAATTTTGTTGGGCTGACAGAGACGTTAAAACAATAAGTGAGTCATTTCAACTTCCACATGTATTTGAGAGCATCCCAAACACACAAGAAGAGTGCTCAGCCAAAATTTAGCTGGAAATAAACCCCACTTTGACAAATCTATTACTTTTGCTGGTTGCTTGAGAAATATCAACAGTATTTTCAACATTTTTAATTTCATATTCTGGTCTGTACGTTGCAAAGACCAGAAGCCTCATGGGTTAAGGAGACACATAAAAATGTTGCATTCAGTGTCCACACATATTTCACAGGTCCCCACAGCAAATGCTGCAGTTTGACAATGTAAAACTACTCAAAAATAGGAATGCAGATGACAGTCCTTTGTCTTACTGCCTGCAACAAGGAGGTCTGTGTCTCACATTAGTGATCCTGAAGGACAGAAACGGCTACCATAACATCCCAATGGGAGGCAAAGAAATGGATGTCTTCTGTCCATAGTTATTTTTAAGGGAATGGCAGTGTCAGACCTTCCAGGTCTGGGAGGCAAGTAGCTATGGGTTGGTGAGAAACTGGAGTTTCTCTGTTTCCCAAGATGGCTTTCCAAGCTGATGGCATACCCGAGCGAGGTCTGCCCAGTGCTGGGTGGTCACTCTGGCAGCCTGGCCATGCGGTACTGCCCCAGCCCCAAGAGAGCACCACCACAGAGACCTGGGTCTGCAAATCCATGACTGCTGTCCCATGGCCATGGATAACAGCTCTGCTCTCCTTCGCTTGCTGCAAGCCTCTGTGTCATCCCAGAATGAGCCCAAACCACAAGCCCAAGCTCTTGTCTCCTTTACACTGGGGATGGCAGTAGATTAAACAATAAAAAAGTAAGATTATTTGTTCTATTTATTACTCAGAATGAAAATCCCGCTTTGGCACGCAATACTTTTATTTTTGTAAGATCCTGTTCTGTGAAACAAAAAAGAGGCAGATAAAGGAATAAATTTTATATATAGATATGCATCATCCTGTTCAAGTCTTCAAGTCTACATTCAAGCATTTCTATTAATGATTCAGGATGCTAAGCAATTTTTAATATCTTATTACAAAAGCTTTTCAGCTTGCTTTTAACAAAAGGAAAAGCTAGTTTAATATATGAAGCCTGAAAAATTGCCAACTATAAAAGAACATCACTCTTTTTTTTTTTAATTATTTGAAATGCTTCTGAATTCCCAACATAGCTATTGGGATCCAAGTTTATGATCTAAGAGAAAGGATATGTTCATTTAATTAAAGTAGCCTTTTACCTTTTTTTTAAAAAGGCTACTTTTAAAATGTTCATATCGCTGTTTATGAGCTTTGGGACGACAAGAGGCTCTGGGGATTGCTCATGACATACAGATAGCCATATGTTCCTCTCACCTCTGCTGTTTTCCCTGGGACTGATTCTTCACTGCTTGTGCCATGTGCGAAGTAATAATAATCTATGTCTCTTTTATGGAGCTTTTCAGTCTTTGATTGCAAAGCAACTAATGTTTATGCTGCAGATGGGAAACGGAGGCACAGGAGATGAGTTGATTTTCCCCATGGGGTAACACGGCAGATTAGTGGCAGAGCTTGTCCCCAAGCAGTACCCTCTCAAGTGTCCCATGCTAGATGTAAAGTGCTATCATCTTCAATTGCCCATTGCTACTGCAGATGCAAAGAACGGAGAAACACATGCACTGATTTCAGTGGTTTATACCTCACTGAGAAGCAAGTCAGCACCAGCACACCAGCGCACCAGCATGACTAAAAAAAAAGCCATGAAAGATTATTGTTTAATTGATATTTAATAAGAGATCAATCAGTTTGACAGTTTCCTCCCAGTTTCAAACAGACAAGTGTCTTCAGAGCAAAGCTCTGGTCACTCTCTGGGAACGGCATATTGCCGCCACAGCATGCCAGCTGGCTGGCCAGCCCCATCAGCACCAAGTGCTCTTACGTGGAGTTCATTTTTCACCTACTGCCTTGTCGTAGTAAAAGGAAAGCTGAATAAAAAAGCCAAAGCTGCACAGCAACATGAAGAAATTCCTACAAAGGGATCACTGACTCTCACCAGGCAAATGGTGAAACAGTTTGATTTTCTTCTCTTCCTCAAAAGTTAAACCATGTTGAACTCCCTCAGAGCCACAGATGTACTTACGAGGTCTAGCTCTGTGCCTAATTACCAGAACGCTGTCTACGATGAAGCCTATTTTTATATAACTTCCCTTCCATCTTTGAAATCAAAGAGAGAGTATGTGATGTAAAGAACAGCCTACGTCCAGATAAAGTTTTAAAACTATAAGAGAGGAAGTAAAGAACAAGTAAAGGAAGAGAAGGATGGTCTAGCAGCCAAGATAAGGTTCATAAATTCTCCAGGTTTAAGGGCAGAGGAGTCCTCGGAGTGTCAACCCCACACTTATCATAGGCCACTAAATTTCACAGTTAGGCCTGCAATGAATTCAGACTGACTACAACATATTGGTCCTGCAGAGCAAGTGAGCATCACTGCTTTGTTTTATCATAGCCTCAGTGGAAGACCAACCAAATCCTCACTGCAATGAAAGAAAACTTTCAGGAATGGGGGTGGAAATACAGTGAAAGTAAATCAGAAAACTTTCATTGGAATCGTCTGGGATGAGAAGCACATGAGGTTGAAAGCTGGAGGATCACAGGTTGTGTCTGTAGTGTCTTGTTCACTAAAGGTATGAGCTGGCCTCGCTGGTGACCCACACAGTGATGTGACCACTGGAGCAAATGTGTCTTCCCTGCTGGCTCAGGGAAACCAGCTCACCTTGCCCATGGATGCAAGTAATGCAAACCTCCTCCATGCAGGGGGAGCGAAGTGCAGGCTGCGGGCAGCACACGCACAACTACAGGCACTGAGCTGCCTGCCCATCTCACACCCAAACCTCACTACCACCCCCTGGGAGTGTCACACCTCTAAAAAAGGCTGGCTTTGTTGTAGAATAACCCTTTTTTGTCTGTGGGGTACCCCAAATGTCACATCTTCAAATGGCAGGGGTTCTCTTTGTGTTTCTATCCACTGGTAACATACAGTGCTGGGGAGGAAAAGTAAACCCAAGGCAGAAGCATCCCTAAATCCATCATTCCTCTCCTCGACTGGTATCATTGCAACTGTTTGCAGGAAAGAAGCACGGAACGTATCAAATGGAGATGAAACAGCAAGAGGAGACTGCAAAGTAAGGCACCGCTTGACCGTAAGCAGGTTCGGTTTCTCTCGCCAGGCTCGCCATCTCCTTCTGCTCTACATACAGCACCTGGTGCAAGCCTGGTGTGCAGATGGCTCGACCATGGTGCGCACAGCGCGCAGCCCTCCGAATCTGGCAGACAGCTGTTTCGGTTTCTTTTTTTGCCCGGCTGCCAGCTCAGGATTGTTTTTACTTTTCTTTCCCCTTTTCTGCTCTCTCTGTACTCAGCCTTACTCTCCGCAATGTAAATTGGAAGAGCAGATGTATAATCTGGGAAATTTTCCACATCCATTTTTTAAAGAGGAAGGTGGATAAGCTAACTCAGCTCTTTAAGGCTCCAGCTCGGAAAAAGCACTTCAAGTACATGCTTAAGTCCTGTTGATTTAGGAAAGGCAAAAAAGGCTGGTGATTTCATAGGTCTTAAACACATGCTTATGTGTCCTTCCTGAAGAGCAATATGCACCTGAACAGTGGCCCAATTATGCCAGTGCAGAAGGCACAAAAACGAGCGTTCACTGTTAACTACACAAGCCGAGTAATGCCCCAGTTTAGCTCTTTACAATGATTACAGTTTCAATGTGCTTACTCTAGAGTCTCGTTAGTATCAGGGTAATCAAAATCAAAAGCAAATAGCTAAATCCTGGTCACCCCCGAATCCTCCAAGCTCTTCCTCTGTCAGCAAACCCCTGCACCCCTTATCCCTCAATAAAAACTTTGACAGCGTTACCTGAACTGGTACATTCAGATTTTAGGAAGGAGAGAAAGAAAACAGCTAAGGATTCCCTGCTAAGGCTGGTTTCCACCAGATATTGAGATTAAATGTTTTCCTCAGCTGCTGCAATACCACAGAGAAATGTGGCAGAGCATAGGCAATTTTCCTGGACAGTCAACCATACTGGAAATGAGCAGCAAACCGGAGTGAGCTGCTCCCTGGGAGGACCAAGCGAGCTGTGTGCGACGCAATGTGTTTTTGCACTTTTGATTGTATTGTGTTGTATTGTATAGATATTTGTGTTGTAGTGTGTGTGTATATATATATACACACTACCCACTCTCACACATGGGTTTTTGCACTTTCTCCTGCTCTCCCTCTCTCAGGACCCGCACGCAGCCTTGCCCTCTCCTTGCCCTTACCGCACACATAGCAAACCCAGTTGTTATTGCTCCTCTGCTCAGATGGAGAACATGGAAAAGGGGGGTGAGCCCTTTGGGCCCCACTTCTCCAGAGGGCACCCTGAGGAGCTAGGGTGACCTTTCTCTCCCTGGCTGCCCGGGGTCACAACTTCTCGTCTCATCATTAACGACTAAAAGCACTTTGCAGGCTGTCCTGTTTGGAAACACCTTCCAGTGTGAATGAAAGATGCCCCAACCCGAGGAGCTGCCATTGTTGTTCCCACAGCCCTGTCATTGGCTGTCCCCTTTGGTCCCTCTGTCTGCTGCCACCTGAGCTCTGAGGTTCAGGGTCCCCATGGCATGGCATGAGCCTGGCATCTGCACCAGCTGCTTTTCATGAAACAGGCAGAAGTCTCATCTGGGTATTGTTGACATGGTCTCCCAAAATGCCTCACAAGCAAAGCAAGTAAGTGAGGCAGAGCTAGCTCCTGGGGCTAATGAGCAATCATCACTGCCATCTTCAGGGTCCTCTTTCCAGGGAAGAAGACTTCCAGCCTTTTACAACTGCTGTGCCACAGGTCAACAAGCACAGATACAAACACGGAGCTTTGGCTTTCGTCAGAAGCCCATTGGCTCATGATTTCTGCAAGAGTTGCTGTGAATGACTCTCCCTGACTTTGGACTTGCTTTATACTGTCTCTCAGGAAGATCTGAGGAGAGTGGATAGCGGGAGGGCTGAGGCTCACCTCTGTGCTCTTGGTGCACCAAAGTTAGGTATCAAGAGGCACAAGCCAGACCAAGGAAGGAAGAAGAAACTGGACTGGAGAAATTAATGAGGAAACAGTTTTACCTCGTCTTTTCCCTTAACTGTGGCTTGTGGCAGATTAGCAGAGATCGGCTTTTACTGCAGCTGCCTATATTGTACTTGACCTATGCAGAAAGAAAGAATTTGGTCCCCAAGCCTGGAAGTCAGGGACCCTCACCTAACCCTGATTTCTCTTAAATAATTTTAATTAAACATGGAAAAAAAAGTGAACTGACAGTTATGAATAATGAAGTGAAAATGGGCTATGAATACAATAAGAACTAATTAAACAGTGAGCGTAAGACCATGTTGATTTATTTCTTTTTTCTTTCTTTTTTTTTTTTTGTCAGACTTTTAAATGAAATACATGTGCATTAGGCCTAAGGAGGGATTTAAATCTGCTGCACACACTTTCCTTCAGAGCGTAACTCATGACAGATGTTAGTCACATCACTTAATGCACTACTGCACTAGGCTTCAAACACTAGTGAACAGTCTGGCGTGGGAATCCGTACGGGAGGGCATAGGAAGTGATGCTGAAGATGTTTGTTGTACCTTCTGTTACGGATGGGCTTGTGCAAGTGTACATTGATCCCATTGCACAGCAAGTACCATAAAGCCAAATCATTCCCAAATGCTAAGATGCTTCAGCCTGTTCTAATAAAACTATCTGCATTTCCCTAGCATGTTACTACTGAAGATGTGCAAATAACAATAGCAATATATCGCACCACAATGAAAATGAAATCACCGGCAAGGGACCATCCCACAGACCACCTGCAGATTATATATCATTTCTTTTCAGAAAAGCTGGAGCAAGCGGGAAAGGGGATTATTTTATTCCACAGAAACTGATGGCAGCAAGCTGTAAATGATACAGGCAATATTCATTCCTCTCTCCCAAAGAGAGCGGCAAAGGCCAGCTACAGAAAATTAGAAGGCTTTACTGAAGACCTTCCTGGCTGAATTCTTCCACAGGTTCCTCAGTGCTGGTTTCGAGGCAAAGGGCAGCAGGAGCACTGGAAAAGGCAACTCATACAGCAGCTGACCAAGTAGCTGCTGCCTCCCCTTGCCCAGCGCTGTGAAACCTATCCTTTCGTTAGCACTCATAGACTCCCACCTATGTGGAAACGGGTGGCCGACCATCCCCAAAATATTACTGAGAACTGGCTGCCTGCCTCTGAGCTTGAGACCAACCCCAGGCTTCCCAAGTTCTGCAGAACATCCCTCCAAGTCCCTTGCCCCAGGTTCACTGCTTGTCCGCACTGTCTTCGAGTTTATCATCTCCAGCAGAACACATAGCTGAGCTGGAAGGTCTATTAACACCCAAACAAACCATATTTTTCCAATTGTCTTATGGAGTGGATTGTGTGATGTGGTTGCTGTGGAGACTGTCAGAGCCACGGCAGTATATCTGAGGACGGATCACTTCATACATTCCTTGCTTCTTACACATTTCCCTAAACAAGTGCCAGCGAGAGAGGAGGCAGAGGTAAGTGGATCTTTGACATAAGCCACCAAAGCAAGAGCAGGGGTCTACACCTGATGCTTGGGAAGCTCCTTTGAGCCCGTGCCCCAGACTCCTTCCCCTACCCTTTCCTTAGAGGGACTCATGTCCGCATACAAACCTTTGAAGGCCTTTTGATAAGCTGCATTCAGAGAGCTGCAAACCAGTTTGGCCCATCTATGCAAAAAATGTGGCTTTCCTCAAAATGGAAGGGCTGTATTTTCATGGAGCTCACTTGCACACAGAAAGTCTCATTTATGAATCTGCTACACGCAGTGAAAATGTGCCCTTTTTGTGAATAAAGCCCCAACTGTCTACTAACAGTGCTAACACACTGACATAATTCTGCAAACATTTTCACATAATACAGTCTCTGACAAGCTTTGTTTCCGCTCGGGTCAAATTACTTGGAAAAATCACACTTTTCCCATTAAAGAATCATTTTCTCTTTAAGCAGTCTCCAAGGTACTCCACCCCACCAACTTCCAGTTGGAACTGGCTCACTTGGCTTGGCCAGGTCCGATGGCCAGAGCACAGGCGGTCCTCAGTGCCGGGGCAGGTGGGAGCCGGGCAGATGTAGAAGACTACAGTTGCTTAAGTACTATCAGCTCTGACTGCAGTCTCCAGCCAACAGAAGTTAGAAAGCTCTGCACCTCAGTGAGCAATGAATTTGTGGCGATTTACAGACCAACACTTTTACTCCTTACATTTACTCAGAGATTTAAATTCAGGTGAGCCTTGCACAGGAGTCATTTGAATAAGTAAAAGCACCCTAAGGTACTGAGTAAGGTCCAGATACACTGATCCATTCTGGATGCTTTTTATTTTCTAACAGCACAAACCCAGTTCACAGAGGACAATTAATGACACAAATAAACTGAGAACAATTTTGCCTACAGAAAAAGGTGTCACAGATCTAAGTGGACTTGCACCAGAGATTTGGTAAGTGCTTTGAAGAATTGCAAACGGTTGTCATGTTAATGAACCACGACAACATATGTTCAGAAAGGGTAAAAACTTTTTTGTGGCTGTGGGTTGGACTGCAGATTAGGCTGCAAAATGGAGCTACAAGAACAAATCAGCTTATTTCTGTATACGCCTACCTGAAAGTAGCTGGAAATTCATAGTTGAAAGTTAATGCTCATTTTTCATGTTCACCAAGTCTGTGCAAATTCCAGGAAGGAAACTAAAACAAAAAAAACACCCCAAAAAAACCCTATAACTAAGAAATAGGTCCTCATACATTATCTTCCCCATAGGAAAAATGCTTGGTTTGAAGAATTTTGGTTTGATTATGTTTAGTGTGGATAATGACTTTAGTGTCACTTGCTTTATGAAATTTGTACTCTGACACCTTTGTACTTGATACAATTACTGAATTACTGAATGACACTGAAGTGTTTTGCAAGTGAAAAGGTAAAGTTCAAGCACCAACCACATGCAAACTTGTGGCTTTCAAAGAAGCTGTAAATGTTGACTTTTCAGTCTCACTAAGATGTGTTTTGCTCCTAGAAATTATTTACTTCTATTAGCTGTTGTAATCTGAAAGTTGGGTTTTTTTAGCTCCAAAAAATAATACATAATGTTTTCATAGTGGTTTTTTTTTTTACCAGCTTTAAAAAAAAACCCTATTTTATTATTTTTATAAAAACAGGCAATTTTTTTATGCCTGGTCTACAGATGGGGAAAACACAGCACAGGTAGAGTGAAGTGGTCACACACTGGACTGATGGCGAGGCAGGGAGAACACCTATGGCTTCAGAGGCTCAGTACAGTGCTTCAACATGAACCGAGCAAAGCTGGTATGCCCACCATTTTTATAGGCTTGGTGACAATGTGAAACGAGTTGAGATCCCTCAAAAAGCCATTTCTTTAGCACATGTAGCCTATGAAATGTAGAAGAAATGCCAACTCAGTATGGATTTTGCCAAATAAGAAAAAATAGCACTGCAGTAATACTGCATGCTATTCGATCAAACAATGTTTGGTTTGGGGTTGGTGTTTTTTTTTTTTTTTGCTTTGTCTCCATTCTTGTCTGCACATTATTTGTGTTTGCATCCCTATTAGTATATTGATCATCTAAATATCCTCCTGGGGTATAGGTATGTACTTTCTCTGTTTCCTTTCATGGTACCAATGTTTAGAAGTAGAAAATATTAACATGCTTCTCTGCCTAATAAATTATTATTCTAAGGTAGTTTCATGGACCACTATACTAAAACTTTTTTTGTTTTCATTAAAAATTGCCTATAAAGATGGTTGCAATGGTTGCTGCAAAAACACATAACACAGACATTTTGCGTCCTGCTTGGCTTAAAGAAAAGCAGAAGCCACACAGAAAGGATGAAGACATAGATGCTACATAGAAGCACAAGGGGAAGAATCAGAATGATTTAATTGTAATGAAAAATTAATACATTGTTCTATATTATTGGGGTTACACAGAGGCAGGCAGGAGGGAGGAGAAGGAGGAAGGGAGGTGGGAGAGAAGAAGGGAGGAAGATGGAAAGGGAGAAAAAGGGGAAGGAGAAAGGAAGGAAAAAGGAGGGAGGAGGGAAAGGAGGGAATAGTTAAAGGTTAACACCTCAGTCTGATCAAAGGACTGGCTTTCTAGGCACTGCAGCAGAGATCTAAAGAGGCCTGAGGAATGTGAATTTTCTGTGGTGTTAAATGGCTTCCAGAACTGACCCTTGTCCAGCAGCTCCAAGCATGGGCAGAGCAGGTGTGCAGCTCCCTGCACACGTCTATGGAAACTGGTCCCAAGAAATCTATGCTTGAAATTAAAAGGCTGGGGAAAAGCACCTTTGGGCTCTCTAGTTGTCTTGCTGTTGATGGGTATTCCGTCTCGCATTTTCAGTCTATATCCAGCCTTGCACTGAGTAATCACTTTGCTCTGTAGAAAATCACAGATATACATGTGGAGCTTTGCTAGCACACATTGGAAAAAGTCTTCAGCTAAGGCAGTCCTGTTCAGTCTGAGCAACCATTTCAGGCTCAAATTCCCCCAGGACTCCCTGCCTCTCAGAGTTATCATAAGCATTTGTGTTCAGCACAAGTCAGGGAAAAAATCATATGTAAGGTAACCAATTAAGGGTCCTTCTAAACTTCTTTGGGTGCAGATCCCTGTGATCCATTTTGTATGGTTGCTTTTGGGTGAAATTAATCGCTCTTTAGAAGTGCTTATTTCTTTCCAATTGCTCTAAAGGGACTCTAAAAGGGTAAATCAGATTTATAAATTTACCTCATAGATGTCCATAGCTGAATCACAATCTTAATGTAAGTACCAAAGGTTGTGCTAATAATATCCTTTCTTCACTAAGCTGAGAAGGTGTTAATGTCTTGAAGGTCCTGCCTCCTCAAGCTTACCCTAAGCACGTTTATCACCCACGAACGGTGACGAGTTTGATTCAAAACCAGCCAGAGTGGTTGCAGTGGCTTGCTATTTCCTAACATCCCAGTCAGAGGAGTTGGTCTGGAACTGGGCAATGCAGTGCCTGGTCTGCCTGCAGCCTGAGAGGGTTGACCCTCTTACAAGGATACCCAAACCACCAGGCTAATGCAACATTCCCACCCAACTCACAGCTGAAACTCAGCTGTTCTGCTGTTAGGGACACAAAAATCCTTCCCCAAATTGACGGGATTGTGCTGGCATCAGCAGTCTGGTAGTAACCAAGAGGAAATGGAGGAGTCTCTCTTTTTCGATCAGGTGCCTATCTAATGTAAAATGAATCCATTTACATGTTCACAGTGGGGAAGGGATAAGTCCCCAGTCTTCCTCAACCTGCAGCTGGACTGCGAAATTAAGCTCGAATTTGCTTTTTCTTGCACCTCCGCCCTGATGCATTTGACATGCCTGGGTGCCCTACTTTGCTCTGCCGTGAGCTCCTTGCCCACAGGCAGGACGGGCATTTGGGCACACGTCAGCAGCACTGGCTGGGATGGCTCCCTCCTCGCTGCCCGCGTGAGCCCAGCACAAGCCAAACCCCACGGCAGGGTGAGCACCAGTGTCTAAAGCAGGAGTCCTAGCCTGGGCCGGTATCTCAGCAAAAAGCCAACAAACAAAAATAATCCCTGTGGCGTGTATTTTTGTGTGCTGCTGAGGTGCCAGACGCCCCTGCAGGTTTTGAACTCTGGAGAGGCAGTGCAGCTCCAGCAGCCACAGCCTGCCCTTCGGCCTGCCCTTCGGCTGGCCTGGCTTGGCAGCAGCCCCGTGGGGACACGCTCGCCAGGCCCAGTGCAAGTACCTCATCCATCCCCAGAGATGTTTGGTTAGCTCAGTACCCTGGTAACTTCTGCTTCCAGAGCCAGCACCGTCTTCTAGTGGTGGCATGTCCAGCACCCTTACTGCTCTCACCCGACACACACATATGGGTGCTCTTGTGTATCACACCCTTTCTTATCTCCTCTCCTGTGTTGTAGGTGTCAAAAACCTGTTCTCGGTCCCGAGCAAAATCTCCTGCGTTTTCTCGCCTGTGTCGCTTCGGGCATACCAGAGATTCCTTGGGGTGTGTCAGGCTCAGGTGATCCGCTTTCACTGGTGATACAGCTCAAATTCCCTCTGTTCAGTCATTCCCAGATCGTGTCGTGCTCAGGAACCTGAGCCTCATCTGAGTTTGCCCTCAGCAGACACCAGATCTTCCTTGGCAGCTAAAAATATCTCCACACCTTTCTACTACAGCACTTCCACTGCTTTAAAAGGAAACAGAAATCCTTTCTCAATAAAAAGCCTCAAAAAGGTGTATAACATGATGTGGTCCCATGTGAGCAGGATTTCCTGCCTGACATCTGAACATTGCTCAAGAATTATTTAGCTTAATTTTCCTTCTAGCATGCAATGTGAAGTTTTCCAGTTGTTATTACTTACAAATAAGTATCATGACTAATTTGACAAATAACTCCAGACTTGAATACCTCTGCTGGAATCTTTATTTAAAAAATACATCATTTTGGCCGGGTTGTTGTGCAAAGCAAAGGAGAAACAACCTCTTTGGCAACAGATAGAAAGGAGCTCTTAGTTCTCATTAAGGATCAAAATAGATTTCTTCTGTACCTGTGGTCTCAATTTGGTTATACACATGGATGAAATTTTGTCCCCAGAGAGATCAGCGGGAATTTCAGTTGCCAATGTCAAAGGGCTTAGAATTAATCCAAGGCGGATTCTGGGGGGAATGCTAAATTATCAGTTGTGCAAAGCAAGCTTGAGAGTTCTCTTTGAACAGAGAATTTCCTGAAGAGAATTCTCTTAATTTTCATTTAACTATGTATATCAATAATGAACATAAGACTAGCAGTCTGGTCCCATGATACTGAAAAAATTACTACCCACTGGATCATAAATCAAGTGTTTGCATAATTTGGCTATTTACAAATCAAGCCTCAGTCCAGAAACCGCTTTTTCCCAATGCAGTCATTGTAGTTAAGCGAATACTTGGAAAACACACAAAATTTCATCTATTTATCAGTTTCTTTTAAAACAGCTGCTTGTATCTGTAGTAAAAAGGAAGATGCAAAATGTTCTTGGAATGTGTTCAAAATATGAAAATTATCATAGTAACATTGGGAACAACACAAAACCTCACGGAGGGGATCCAACTTCCTTTCCATTGGCTCTCAGGTCACGGATGCCAACAAAACGGATCTTCCCAGGAGGACCTTTGGCTAGTGCAAGGTGGGAGCACCTTTTTCTGGCTGAGGGATGGCTGCATACGGAGCAGCCAGCACATCTGGTGCTTTGTGCCCAGCTCTGTCCCCACGTCCAAACACAGCCCTGTGAGCTGGTGTCTCCTTCTGTAAGGGCACAAGTAAGATGTGCTAGGTCCCTCAAATGCTGGTTTAACAGATGGATTTGCTGCTAGGAAGAGGTCCATGCTCAGAGACTTACACTCCTACTATTCATATTCCTGAGGCAGCTTGGGCCAAAGCCAGCACCGACCTGAACTTACGCAAGTGTACCCATCAGGGGGTGAGTCTGGAGAGTTTCCATCTTTCCTTACACACAGCACAGGAGTTTCACCCTGCTCAAATAAATGGCTAAAGGCCAAAGCCTGCCTGAAGTAACGGCAGGACAACCCCTCGCACCGTGCAGCAGGCAGCTCGTCCCCTTGTTGCGGGGCAGTCTGTCTTGAAGGTCTGAGCCTGATGCTGCTCCAGCTAAATGCTGTGTACTGGCTCCTCCACCCACTCCACTCCACTCCTCCACCCCGAGGCAAGTGGGCGTGCAATGCTCCAACGCTCCAAGAGCATTGCAGTATGCAGTGTTTCCACCCGTGTAAATGGCAATGCAAGGACCAAACCAAAGAGTCAGCTCACTTGGAAGCCATGCCTCTGACCTCATTCCAAACAGATATGTAGAACCATAATATTGTACTTAGAAATAGATTTGAGTTTCCGTAGTCATTTTTAGATGCAATAAACTAATGAAAGGCATGAAAGCTGGAATTGGTCACCATTCACATTTCCAAGATAAACATCTTAAAATACATTATGATCAAAATACAGCAGACAAAGTTACTAGTAAGGTTTCCAAGAGTAGGTGGCTTGTTTTGAAGTTCCATTAAAGTTTTTCATTTTGTTTTGGTGCCAGTCTGTGAAGCAAAAATATTCCAAGAGATAACATTAAAGGTACATACGCAAAGGAAGAATAAACCCATTATTTATCTATTGCAAGGCATTTGGCCATAATGAAGTAAGAGGCTTGGAGAATGGAAAGTTGTTGACGTGTCTGGATGATGGGGATTATTTTGTGGAACGTGGTGCAAAGTTTAGTGCTATGTACAAAAAAAAAATAGAAAAGATTGCTGGGTTGTGGGAGAAGGAAACCAGCTACCCAGAAGACAGGATACATCCCTACAGTCACAGCAACGTCATCTTGGGTTAACCCATCCGGGTTAACCAGTGTGCAAGCATGCACTTGGGCAGGAGACACAAGGTATTCGCTTCTCACACCTGCAAAACTCTTTCCTCTGTAACAACCATAACACCCACAGTGAAAACCCAACACCTGCAACTCTAAGATATTGGAGGAAGACAATATTCCTATTTTTTTTTTCATTCTGTTTACCAGCAGGTAATCATCACATGCAAGCAGCCTGGGAAGTGACCGACACCTCTCACTAACATCAGCAGTCCCTACCTATCTAACTCAGGAGAAAAAATGAACTGCAACACTAAAGTTCAGAATGAAACACATGAGCAGGTTACAGGAGTCCTATTGAGAAGTACTCAGCATCATAAGGCTCTCGGGAAAAGAGCAACTGCCAATACTTGAATAATACTGCTACTATTTGCAATTCTTACATCTCAGCTATTCTTTTTTATTTTAAGAATAAAGAATTAATCTGCTTAAGCAGGAATTTAAATCCAGGATTGCTGGATTACTGACCTCCATTTTTATAAGCTTTCATAGAAATAAAGGGAAACGAATGTCCGGGTTCTTGGAGTCTAATGAGAGCAAAAACATAGGAAAGGGTAAATTTGAATGTTGTTGAATGACTGTATTTTGTTTCTCTTGATTTTTTATATATATAAATTAAACAAATTACATATATGTATGATTTGTCTATAGCTAAGTCAACATATTTTATAGCAACATTTAAGAAAGCATTTATGTTATATTCATTAAACTTCTTTCTTATATATGATTTGTTGATTGTTATTAAAGGCCATGTTCAATAATTACATAAGTTCTGCATGAATGCCTCCCTGGAAAACACGCTCTACTTTTCTGGCTCACATGTATGGTATTCAAGACACAATAAACAACAAACGAGCTAAGAAAAATTGTCCAAATCTGTCCAAATTTTTCTGTCCCTGTTTTAGATACCATGACTCTCCAACTGCAGTTCCAGCAGAACGACACTACAGCTGAAGATCTGTAGCTGAGCACGTACTCTCAGCCTTTGCTGGGGAAGCAAAGCACACCTCCGGTCCCTGCAGAGGTGTTACCTGGCTCTTGCTCCCTGCTGGGAACAGCCAGACTGCTGAAGGAATCCCTCCACCCACAGATCCTGCAGGGAGTACCTGGGGCAGAACAAAAGGAGACTTCAAGACGGGGCGCACTGAAGTGAGTACGTGCAAACTTTTCTGATGATAACAAGGCCGAAGTTTTGGCCAGCTATAACAAAGTCCACTCTGGCTGAAGGCCTGTTCTTTCAGGGAAGTGAAGAGTGTTCCAGTGTGGAAACATCACCTCCCACGGTGCGTACGGCACCACTGGTCCCAACAGAGCAGCTCGCCAAAGACTTTCCTTCCCCAAAATGTAGTTCAAGATGACCAATTTCAGCTGTGCCCTGGCAGTGATGAAGCCCCTGCATCTAAACCCACTGAGCATCAGGTGTTAAAAAGAGTCTTAATTTTTAAAATAGTTATTGATTAACTCTACTACAGTGTTGGTAAACAAAATTATTATGTTAATACAACATTTGACCACTATCCAACTCACTAGGTCATAACTTGTCATCAGTGTCCCAGGAACATGCGGTGGCAGCGTCAAGCTCCCATCATCCGTCAAGTTTTCTATGGCTTTGGGGCTGCAGTTCTGGAGCCTAGAGCTGGTGTCGTAAGGATCAGCTGATGTTTTCCTGCTGAAGCCTTACTGCGTGAGTCATTCTACCATTCTGGGAAGCAGGTCTAAAAGGATTGTTTTACAGGCGTGGTGGAAAGGACTGCAGTAGAAGAAGGAACAGTGGGACTTTGAGAGGTTGTTTTTCTGGAACTGGGAATGTGCATGGAAGAGTCCAAACCTGGCACTTAGGAGTTACAGTAATCCCTCTGCCCTCCAGTGCCCTGGACGGATTAGCATTTGTTTGTCCAGCATACCTGCCAAACGGGTGCCTCAATTAGTTAACAGAAGAATTGCAGTAGTAATACTGATGTTAAAATGATCAGTGAAAGTTCATTTCCAAGAGTGGCTTTTTTTGAAGTGGATGAATTTCCGACTTCCAGTGCATTGTGATGTAAATCCCAATACCTAGCCAAGTTATTGCTGATTTACACCAGTGTAACAGAGCAGAATTTAGTCTGGATATAGCCCGTCGAGCAGTAATCACAGCCTTCTGCTCCCAAACCACAGGCCTCTTACCACTGGAGCTAAAGGAAAAGTTTCTTTCATTTTGATTAATATAGACCTTGTTCAGGACTAATTTAGACCATGCAAAGCTGAGAAGCTTCTAACCTGACCTTTCAAATACACTTGGGAGAGGACTTCTGGAGGGGGGGCATTTAGTCCATTTCTAGTTACCAGAAGTCCATAGAAATTTCAAGTCCTCTCACATAGAGTTGTACAGAAAATGAAGAACTGCAAAAATGAGGTTATGAAGGTATTTGCCCTAGAAAAATAAATCCCACAGCATTTCTAGTTTCCTGCTTGGATAGCAGTGGCAGGTTTTGCTTTGGGGTTTTTTTTATGATGCTTACTTTATATCTGCCATGCATTTGAGTTCTGGCAAGCGGAGAATTACGTTTCAAACCTGAACCACAAATTTCTCTCCAGTAATCGGCAATCTTCAGTGAGTCTGAATCTAAATTTCAAGCTCATTAAAAAATGCTGAACCAGGTGGGGTTGTGCCTGGTTTTATGTTTCATCATAAAAACTTTGCACGTCTTTATTCAAAAGTACTGGGTGAACCAGTTGTTAGAGGGTAAACTTTTCCTAGGGTCAAGGAAGTGAGGTTCTGCTCAGCAGGGGTAACAACTGCACTGTTTTCCTTCCTTAAAAATATTTGATCTTAAACAGTTAGGACTACCAATATTATTGTCAGAGACATAGCGTTTTCCTAGTCCTAACATCTAAGGATATGACATTTTCTAAGCTGATACTTGGCCTACAGGTTTTCTCCATCCTTTTCTAGATCACATATCCAGTAGACAGGCAGGATTCAAACATCTGCCTGCACTGACCTGTGTCTGGCATCTCTGGGTGGGCATGGCAATGTCTCTGCAGCAATAACCGCGGTTTCCAAATTCTCTCAAGGTCAGGATCTTGCTATTTGCCTCTGGTGCCCTCAGATTCCTCCTAACAAAAATTGCCAAAAATCTGCTCTGGCATGAATTAAAACATTAACACCCTCCTGAGCCATGAATATTTGATTTTTCTCACTTTTGCACAAGAATTAACATTTTTGTTGTGCTGGTTTTCTTTCAAATTATTTTTCTTTATTTGAAAGGGCAAAGAGGAAGATTTTTCAAAATATTTTAGGATGTTAAGACATACATTTCACTTAATTAATCCAATTCATTCAGATTGGTGAAAGGTGGTGAAATCAAAGCCAAGTATTTGAAGAGCTTTGGAATCACAGTCAAAAGCATGTCCCTCTTCAGTACCAGCAAGACAGTCTTTCTCATTCAGTCAGAAGTAAGAGCAGCAAAGCCTGGCTTTGCACTTCAAATGCACCAAAAGATATTCAGACCATACCGCTGAAGGAACAGAGCCATCTGTGAAGAGTAAAGCTGCATCCTATGCCTTATAGATGTCTTTATAAAGTCCTCCATAAATGGAAAAAAAAGAGGTTTTAAGCCTTCTTATCCCAGCTAATGTGCACTGTTACAAAAGAGGAATGTATATTTGGTGAAGGGATTAACACTGACATTTGCCTTGTAAGACTGAAGGAAAGAAGTCACTAGCTCTTCTCCAAATAATTTTCCTTAAGAGTGGTTACCCAAGACTGAGCTCTCTTGCAGGATTGACTTTTGGTGCACTTTCTAGGGTGTGGTGTAGCTGCACCTCATCCATACCACAGGCCAGGCCATCGTGTGGATTGTGCTACGGCTCCTGGGCTGGAAGGGGAGGCAAAGATACCAGGACACAGAGGTAGGGAAGCAGGACTGAATGTGGTCTCCACTCCAGACACTAAGGTCCACTACTCGCTGCTTGGGTGTGCAGTCAGACCCCTTGGCTTTGCACGTTTACCTTTTGATGTCTGAAGCAGTCCTAAAACACCCCCGATAAGTGTTTCAGTCTCAAACCAGATTTACTGTGTTAAATTGCTCTCCTCATACTTACTCCTCTCCTTGTGAGGCCAGGTGGCTTCCAGACACTTGTCAATTGTGACTTGATGTTTGGACACAAAGCTGCTGTGGCTGATTCTGATCTGTATGATGCAATTATCCACAGTATCAGAGAGAAACCTCCTATGGTTCTGCAGGACCTACCTAAAACACTTTTATTTCTTCCTCCTCTTTTTATCACAAATACTACATAATGCCAGTTAAAAGACTGAAATAATAAATTCATTCTAGTTTTTTTTTCTTCCTAGAATACAGAAAATTTAGCTCTAAATGAGGGCATTGTTTGGTTACCAAATTATCTGGGTGTCATTACTGCCCATGCTGTAAACCTGGCATCCCAGAAACAGAAACCTTAGTCCTGCTCAGGTTTACAGGTGGTTTCTGGGACTTGTTTACTCACTGGTTCCTGAATACATACATGAGTACATGAATTTAATCATGAAGAGGAAGATCTCATCCATGGAGTAGCTGCCCTGTTGGCCTATTAATAAGTTTGCTTTAAAAATGTTATGTTCTGTGTCAGCCATAAAGATTTCATCAGCTCATGGAAGAAATGGGGCTATAGCTGCAGTCTTGGTAAACTGGTTGTTGCCCTGCCCGTTCTGCTGGGCCTGCATAGCAGTGAAGTGATGTGGTGCACAGAGAACATTCCAACAATTGCCTCTATACTTTAACATCAAAATGAATCAATTCAGGATAATATCAGCATAAAAGCATATTCAATGTAAAAAAAAAAGTGTTGAAAAAAAGTCTTATGCTATGATTATCCAACTAAAAATTACAAGATTTAACAACAGAAGATCAGTCTACCAAGGCAATCATTATACCTTTTGTTATTTATATCAATATTTATTTCCCTCCCCACTGACAAGAAGAGGCAAAAGCCTCTTCTACTCTCCAAGGTACATGTGCCTCAAAATAACTCCAAAACTGCTACTGCAATGGAGAACTAGAGGTTAGAAAAACAGTATAGACCAGATTCATGATTTGTACCACTGAAGCAGGAATGATGAAAGGGACAAAGAAGTCCCGTATAAAAGTGGCAGTTAAATTAGATGGTTCAAGTGATCTCTCCAGCATACTGCCCACCACCTCATAAATATGCCATGTGTACTCAATGTTAGTATCCGGGCCCTCTTATTTTTCCGCATTGAGGGCTGAGGTTGTGTAAGACAAGCCGGCAACGCTGTCATATAGAATCATAGAATTGCAGACTGGTTTGGGTTGGAAGGGACATTAAAGATCATTGAGTTCCAACCCCCCTGCCACGGGCAAGGACATCCTCCACCAGATCAGGTTGCCCAAAGCTCCATACAACCTGGCCTTGAACACTTCCAGGGAGGGGGCATCCACAGCTTCTCTGAGCAACCTGTTCCAGTGCCTCACCTCCTTCACAGGGAAGAATTTGTTCCTAATATCTAATCTAAATCTCCCCTCTTTTAGTTTAAGGCCATTACTCCTCATCCTATGACTACACTCCCTTGTAAACAGCCCCTCTCCAGCTTTCGTGTAGGTCCCCTTTAGGTATTGGAAGGCCACGATTAGGTCTCCTTGGAGCGTTCTCTTCTCCAGGCTGAGCAAGCCCAGCTCCCTCAGCCTGTCCTCATAGGAGAGGTGCTCCAGCCCTCTGATCAACCTGTCCAACAGGTTCTTCGCTCAGATAATTGATAATACTTCTTTCTGTTTTAACTCTTTGATTGATAGCATACTAGTCCAGTTCATTAAAAGAAGACGACTCCAAGTGCTCCAGTTTTTGCACCTTGGTGGTCTGAGCTCCCTTACACTGTTGTCTTGGGTAAGACAGCTGAATGGCTCCACAACCATGTAACAGGTAGCACCACATCACCACCTCAGAGGGCAAGGAAAAAAAAAGGAAATCCCATTGATATTTCAATTTCACCAGCTATTGCCAGCAGTGATCCTGGAATAAGAAGTAAATCCATGCTTCACAGCCCTTCATAACAAGGTAACAGAAATTTCATGAGCTCCTGAAAGCAACTTATTCTCCACGTTGTACATGCGCAAAGCACATGGAAATTGCAGTGATGGATGGAAGAATTGAATTGTGATGAATAAATGGTGCTACGCCTACGTTCTAAAGTCCCTATGGCTCCTAAAACTTCTAACACGTTAAAATTCCGTCATTTTCTAGAGAATTAAGGCAAACCTACCTTTAATTTAATTTTTAATTTCTCTCTTTTATACCTTTTACCAAAGAAAAATATTTGAAACTTATGGGTCTGAGACTCGTCTGGCTCAGCTTTGTTTGGTCATTGTTCTTGATTTCCATGTCAGACTGCTGAAATCTGGTTTGAGGGGAAGGGAAGAAAAGAGGAGACAAAGCATGGCAGAAAACCTGACAGACATAAATTTTGCTTTCCAGCATGTCTGTGCTTGCAATCAGCAGCCTAAAATGTTCTGCTATGATCATCAAGAGATGATGCCTATCAATCAGTCTTTAAACACTGCCCGTTACGTTCTCTTGTTGAGGATGTAACTGAATCTACGATTCCCTGAAGGCTATTTTTATTCCATTTTGCAGCCAAAGGAGAAATAAGGGAAGTTCTTTTTTTTCCCAATACATTAAGTGGTGTGGATCAAAGGGATTAGTATCATGGCCTAAAAAGTTATTTTTTAGAGCTATAATAGAATCTTTACTGTTTTTTTTTAAACTGTAGAATTGTTTAAGACATAAATCAAGTCACATAGTATTGATTGTAGAATATATTTGCAGATGTCACCCCTCAGTATAAAAAGACTTGATTTCTAAGTGTTTTATTTTTCTGGTGCTGTAGGATTTTATACATTCAATAGAGCGTATGCGAAATGCATTATATTATTCTCTGAGTTTAGATTTTTTCCAGATGACAGGCGTTACTTTTATGATGCCCTGAGTGGAATGGCAGAATGAATTGCCCTGATTTATACCCCATTACATCCAGTGATACTGCTGTCATGACTGCTGCTCTTTCTCATTACACAACATCATACACTCCCTTGCTTAGCAATGAAATAGGTTGCAGCGTTCCCAAATACCAGCACCACAGGTCGATTCCCATCATGCGTCTTGTTCACTCACCCTGGGAACTTTTACATTTTAGACCGCGATCTACAGCTCCTCTTACGGATGGTTTCCATTCCGTTGCCTTATCTGGGATATACATGGTATCCCATTCTTCATTTTAGATGTACTGTTTGGAGACAAGCACCAAAACAATAAATCATGGGGCTAGGTTATTTTTAGGCCACATTTCCGAATCAACATTGAGACTATTTCTGAAGAACCTGCACAAGGAACTTATTGTGTGCATACACAAATAAATGACACAATTCAATGGTTTAATACTATCTGCCAAGTTAAACTACTGCAGAGCAGCTGTGTACATTTAAAATGATCCCTGGCACTTCTGAAGAGTTCATAAATCAGCAGCAACATACTTTCTTCCAATTAAGAGAGTTAAAGGAAAAAAATCAGAAATTAATGTGTCTAGGACATAAATGACATCTCTATACACTTGTGAATGTGAATCTGAAAAAAAAAAAGAGAAAGCAATGCTCTTTACATTATTAGGTTTATAATAAATTTAAAATGCGCATTTTTGTAAATGTTTCAGTTGTTGTCAAAAGTATTGTTATAACGAGGTTTGCTTGAAGCCAGCCAGTGATGTTAATCCAAATCTACTGAAGAAATGAAAGACAGTCATCAACCAAACCACAAACAGACCTCACCAATGCCTCAAACTACGGTTCCCTGCACCAAGGGTAACATGAGAGGTACACCCCGTATGGGCGGTCACAAATCATCTTTTAGACCTGACCCTGAAAGCAATCACTAAAATACTGATGATTGCTCTGAAGAACCACGTTGCATAGTTCCACTATCTAAACTTTCCCATCAATTTGCCTGGCATCAACAGTAACCACCCTTGGCTCTTGTGCTCTGCAACAGCAAACACTGTAGAAATACAAAGGAGATAACAGACATCGCTGAGTCTTTACCACCTATGGCAGTCTCTTCTGTTTGCATGTCTTCTTCCCTGCAACTTCCGACTTTCTCACCACGCTTCACTTTCCTGCACCTTTTCACAACAGAGTTAGTTACTCTCTTGCTGTTGCTGGATGTTCATCCCAACCATACTCGGCACAGTTTGTGAATAAACACATACAAATGTATATTTTCCTCTAGTTCAGAGCTTATTAAGGGAAACAGAGAGAAGAAAAAGTGCGTTAAGAAAAATATTTAAAAATAAAAAAACCTCATCAAACCCACACCCATCTGACCAAATCATCTCTCCTCACTCTCCAGAAGATTTCTCAAGTAAAAGAAAGGATGGAGCTCCAGAAAGCTCCATCTAATGCAGCCCTGCTTGCTTCTTTCCTTCACTGAACTGTGTCTGCAACCAGCTTCCTGTGGCACCAGTGCTGCAGAACATACAGGTCTCGCACACACGCAATCTGAGAAAAATGTAGGTTGGAACGGACTTCAGGCCGTCACCTAGAGCATCCTGCTCAAAGAAGGTTCTTAGAACAGGTAGTAAGCACCTTGACTGGACAAGTTTTCAGTATCCCCAAAGATGGGGATTGCACAACCTGTCTGGACAATCTGCTCCAGGGTCTAATGACTCTCGTGGTGAAAAAACTTTTTTCCTTATACATAGTTGGGATTTCCTGTTTTCAGGGCCGTGTCTGTTGCCTAGTGTCCTTCTGCTATGCACACCTGAGAAAATGCCTCCCACCTTCTCCACATCTTCCCGTTAGGAAGCAGTTCCCAGGAGTGGGCAGCACAGAAAGACAATTAATTGTTATCAGTTAGTTACTCAAAATCTACTATTTCTATTTGGGTACTTCCTAACTGGTCCTCTCCACGCTCCAGAGGAGGGATATCTCCTTTCACTCTGTGCTCTGGCAGAATGGAGGACTAATGAACGCCTAATTGCCAGAGTGTCTGGAGCATGCTTGAATCTGCTTCTTGTTAACTAGACCATCATTGCACATTTGAAACACAGAAGCTATGTTAAAGCGTGTCCTCTCATTTTAAGTTTATAGTAATCCAGGCCATTTTTGTGGTAAACCAAGTGTGGAATGGATAAGATTTGGAAGACGGGGAGACAAGTCTGGGTCAATGCTGCTGTATATTGACATAATGAGTTCATAACTCATTTAGCTGTAACTCTTCAACTAGCACATAAAAGTTCCAGCATGGTATGATGCTAATTTAATTAGAAATAAAAGGCTGGCTTTAATACAGATTTGTAAAAAGTTTCACAAAATGCTGTATCACTTGAGTCTTCCACAGCATTATTTCCCGTGCCAGCTGTCTCTGGTGACAATGATCTGTTTGACAATTCAAAAGAGGACACTTCAGGCCTGCAGAACTCCAGGAACTGAACAAGGAGATGTTTACAACTAATGGTGTAACCATTCTGGAAAGCCGACAAGCATTCAGGAGTGTATAACGCACTTTGCAGGGTCTTCGCAGCTCACACTCATTCGATAACAAAGATGAGGAGTTCCTGTTCTTCAGGTGAAAGCTGATTTATGTATAGAAAGTGTGGGCAAACAGGCATCGTGTGGACACACTTCAGGGGGTGAGTCAGGTGAATGACACCAGCCAGCTGGAAACAGGGCTAACATGTCTCGGGGCTGAGACATGTCCCACAGGACTTCTGTGTTGATGCTGCACATGAAAGGAAATGGTTTGCCATGACTAGGGCTCTCCCTCATCGTTGTTGTCTTTGCTAGCCATGGCAGGAGGAGCCAGAGGATCTGTCTCTTCCATGGCTATGGGGAAAGCCCAGTCATTGCCTGACAACTGATATGAAAATGGTCACCATCATATTTGCTTGTTTTTTCAACACTGACACCTCCCCTCTCCAGGAGCTAAGCAACAGAACTGATCTGTTTTCCAGGGGAAGCACCCTGTGACCAAGATGCCAAACTGGACAGTGATGAGAAAGCTAAGATGGTTTGTAAATTCCTAGTGACAGGAAAGTAGGTAGACTGAGCGTATCACTAGTACATAGATGCTGGAGAGGGCGAGGCCAAGAAATGAGCTTAGACACCTCAGTCCCCACTAAGATACCATTCTCAGCTGCTGTTTGCCCAGAAAGCAGGTATAATACATCAGACTCTCCACTTCCGCCCTACAACTTATTAAGCCAAGTCTGGACAGCACTGAACTGCTTTTACAAAGCTGATCCCAACCCCTGATGAACTCTAGCCAAAATGTCACTGAAAGAGGAGGCCAGATCAGAAAACACCAGACAAAGTAGCGCTCAGGTAATACATTGCTGTTTAAGTCCAAAACTGTGATTCTGCAACATTTCCTCAGCTGAACCTTGCAGCGTCAAGTTCAACTGTCTCCTTCCTTTTGTAAAAAAATTTAACAATTCCCCAGCAGGCACATCTGCTGGGATTGCAGGAGAAGTCAGCTCACCCATTAACTAGACGGATAAACTAGCGTCCCTAACCCAAGTGCCCGGAAGAGATGCTGCAGGAACCCACCCCAAGAAAACACATCACCCCATTGCCAGGCTCCGATTCCTCATAAGAAGCTGTGAAAACTGTCATGATGGTGCTTTTCAGTGCTTTCGCACCAGGAGAGTGGTCTTTCCACCAGGAGAGTGGTCTTTAGTGTCTTCAATGGAAAAGAGACTTTTTACCCTTCTTGTTGCAGAAGTCCCTTGAACAACTCATGGATGCCACACAGAGAAGGGCCGCCCCTGTAGCCCTGTGGCGGGGACCAGACCTAAGATACCTGGTGCCCTGTACCTGACACAGAGCAGGGTAATTTCGGTTGCAGAGGCTTCCCTCCTGGGGCAACCCAGCTTTCCCTGTGCACAGCCTGGGAAGACGGAGAGCCTGGCATCTGTTCCACACAGCAGGCACCTAAAAGCCCATCAGCTAGGTCCTCTTCTGGCCCTAAAGCTTAGGAATCAAATTCCCCCTTGTGAATAAAGAAAACCCAGTTTAATGTAATGAAATATTTTTTACTTTTCAGTAACTAAATGAGTAGGAAATTGAAGATTTTCCATTCTGGAATGTTAAGGAATTGTTATTAGTAAATGCAAGCAATGCTGCAGAGCTTAAATTTCTGAGGAAGTCTGTGTTTATTTTAGGGAAGATAGTAAGGCTGATCTGTTTTCTAGATTTTCATGCCTCTGATGAAGTAATAATTTGCAAATGTTGTTTACAGTTGTAGCCTTACAAACCCATATTATGTATATACATGTGTGTGTATGTATATCCTTAACTATACATTGTATAAGGAATCCATATTGCATGTGAGAAGTTAAAAGTGCTTTTGCAGAATATACTTCTTACTTTGCCTGTAAATATCTGACAGAGATACAAGATTCATATAATTATTTTTATGATTATTCTTTACCGTCACATCCAGCAGGTTTAAAAGCCAAAGTTTCAGTTAAAGCATTAAATTTATGAAGACTCTCACCTAAAGAGTAGTATGATTAAGAAAAAAGGCTTTCAAACAATCACAATCTGCTCACTTTACAAAAAAATAATGCACTTCATAGCTGTAGAGTACATGGCTAGATGGAAGGAAAATGTCACCGAGTATTTTATCAGCTGGCTGCCATTCTCTGTACGTAAGCCAATAAAAATGGAGAATTTTATTGGGAAGCAATAATTTCCTCTATATCAACCCTTGCAAGCACTATTACATCAAATCCCAAGTGTGCTCACAGAAACAAAATACCCTTTTAAATGTTTTCCCAAGATATGATGCAGCCATTCCATCTATCATTTTGACCCCACTATTTTAACCAAACATGCTCATATTGAGATGTCAGAGGTTTGAGCTGCAGATAGCTCAGCCATGCAAAAGGACTCCAGGCTTGGTAAGGCTTTACTTCTTTTTTGGTTGTTTGTTTTGTTTTTCTTGTTGGGGGGTCAAAATAGTGGGCTATCTTGGCTGTGATGTAACACAGCTCTAAAAGGTAATGGCAGGAAGACCACAATTTTATGGAACAGCTCTGGTTACACAGGGAAGGGATGTGAAAAGCCTTTTCAACACAGGAAGCCATAGTCACTCCCTTGACCAGAGGCAACACTTTAAACCAAATTAAACAGAAGTCAGGTGACTAGGAGAGCACCTGCATATTCCCAAGACCGTTTGGCTATTGGACTCTGGGACCTGACCATCTGAACCAAAATGAGAGACAAATTATTCTTTATGACCTTAGAAAGCATTAGAGCTACCCCCCAACCATTTATGCCTTGACTGCAAAGCTTTGCAGATAGGCTGAATTTAAATAATCTCCCATTTTGTAGCTGGCTGAGATGCGTAACAGGCCATCTCTTTGACTTCAGTCAGCAGCCTGGCTATAGTAAACACATTTATGCTTTGTTTGTATTTTTTCGCTCATATAACATCGCACTATCTGTGTAGCTACCCAAAGCCCTAAGGAATCTTTATCGCTATTTAAAAGCAATCATTCCTTTGCCGTCAGTGTCAGTCTATGTTACTACCTTTTATTCAGCTGGTTGGTCAGAACCGAAGGTGAGCCAAGAGATAAAAATGAGGGATAACACCTTAATAATGCCCCAAAGCATTTCAGCTTTAGATAAAACTGTGGATAAACAGAGCACACAGGAGAAACTCATTCCCCTCCGGTGGCTGGCAGTACGCTGGCTCCATTAGCTCCTGGGGGCCCTGAAATAAATGCACATCGCGACATGGAGGCAGCGTTTGGACTAGAAAACAAAGAGGTGGTCGCCAGGTGGGAAGTGTGCTGTGCTTTCTGGATCTCCTGCTTCTAGCTCTGAAACCCTAGTTCAGGAGTCTGGTGGGGGATAAAACCTGTGCTGACTGAAGCTGGCTGAACCCGTGGAAACCGTGGGAATCACTGCCACACAAACATTGAATTATCTGGCCTGAAAAGCCTCATTCAGCTCTTGGTTTTGCTCTAGCTACAGACCACCAAACTGATCGTCAAAAAACAACCCCAAACCTGACCTGGTGTACTGAACTACATGTCAGTGCTCAACAGCTGAGGTGGTGGAAAGGCACGCTGCATCCTAACAGGAACGCAGATAGAAAACTCTGCTTCCAGATCCAAGCATCTGCACTTGCTTTGAGTAACCTTCCTAACCCCCAGTCAGCTTTCTTTCTGGAAAGCCAATAGATGCAAGGACACAAATGTTTTACAGGATTTGTGGCCAAATAATCCATCTCCATCAGAAAAAAACCCAAAACCAAAAACCACATCCCAACCCCGCCAAAAAAAAACACTAAAAAAACCCCAACAAAAAAAAAAACCCAGCCCCCACGAAAATACAGCAGGAAAATATGTCTTTCTTTGCCTCTTGATCACAAGCTTTTAATCCAGCTCAATCGAGCGCCAATAAGTGAACACTGATCGTATCAGGAGAAATAAAACAGCTGTTGACACCAATAGCAACAGTCCTGCTGTATCATCTCATTTAATGATCCTCTGTGTTTGCATTTGATATTTACCTCCTTGAAGCTGAGTCCCATCCACCAGTGATATATCTTCCTTCCTTCCTTCCTTCCTCTTGCAGACTCGATATACACCATAACGTTCATTAGTCAAAGCAAAGCTTTCTCCTGTTTGTCTGCAGCCAGCATTCCTGCACAACACAAAATGAAATAAATCACATGTGGTCCCAAAATTAGGATCCTGGCAGTGAATACTTAGTTTTCTCAAGGGTACCTAGCCTGGAGGGACAGGGGGATGGAGCCCTATCACTGAACCTCTGATCTGTCTTTGCAGCAAAGGTTCCTGGTTCATTCCAAAGGTGATTTCAAGAATAGTGGCTCTGGTTTAGCTTGGTTGACTTTGAGCCTCTATTTCATGGTGAAATTGGTCACCAGAAGCACTGGAGCCACGGCATTGCTGCTGCACCGATCATTGTAGGTAACGGCAGTGCCACTGGCAAGATGGAGCAAACAGTGGGAGTGAGGGAGGCTGCCAACCCCTTCTGCCTGAGAAGAGAGGGGGAAAGAGGAGGAGATGCTCTGAACATTGGGTTTGGGTGTTGCTTTCTCTTTCCTTCACTAAGCTGAGCCAGATTTAGAAACACAGTATTCTGGGGGGAAAAAAGTAATAAAAAAAAGAATGAAAGGGTTTTTTGTAGAAAAATGTTGAAATGAAATACTCTGACTTTTCAAATGTTTCCTTCATGTTCTTGACTGAAAATGTTGCTGGGAATTTAACCCAAAGTCCCAGATAGTTTCAGTCAATCCAAACGTGCATTTCAGGCAATTGAGATACCTAACACATGTCAGTGCAAGACTGCTGACCATTTTTCCCACCAGAATACTGGGAGCTCTCATATGTCACTGAGAGCTTAGAGTATAACAAATTTCTTTTTGTTTTAAGCAATTTCCTTTAGTGCTCAGTGAATTACCCTGTCACACATTCAGCAACTTGTTTTCATATTGCTACAAGCAATTCTGCTGGATGAAATTCATGTAGTAAAGTGTATTCTCAGTTTTTATTAAGCTCTCTTGGCTGAGGAAAGATCAATATTTAATAGGAAGATGGGGGAGGGAATGCAAGCAGAAAGCTTTCTCTTTTCTGTTTAGTATTTGAAAAAAAATTTAAAATATCTAATTTCATGAATGACAGACCAATTCAGCTGGTTGGATGGATTCTGCTGAATACCAGTCACAGTCACAAAAATCTCAGGCCTCCGATGCTTTAAAGTCAACAAAGCTGTGCACAGGCAGTGCCATAAAAAGAAAATAACGAGCAAGAGATGTAAAGGCCATGTATACTGTTTAAATGACATGACTTTGGAGACACCTATGTGAGCAAAGTTATTAAAACCCAGGCAACAGGGAGAAGAGGAAGAAAACTGAGAAGCAGTAATTCATTTAAAATATTATGATGTTTCTCTCTGCAAATTCTTTAATTTTCACAACACAGAAGTTAAATGCAACATCTTGCACCTTCAGGATGCTGACCTGTGCAGCAGGATATAGACACCTACCCAATACAGTACGCATAATAGACGAATAAAAGGAACAATTGTTTTGGCTTCAGCATGATGGTGAACTTTGATGGCATCCTAGTAAAACGCATAACATTTATTGCCATGATAAACTGCTCTTGAGGGAGTGATTTCCCTGCCCTCCCAGCTGGAGCTGTCGTGCTGCAATGACAGAGTGGGTAAGGAAGGGACGGAACAATAGCGAAGTCAAGGAGCTGGAGCCTGACCTTAACAGAGTGGGTGGTATTCGCTGCAGTCCAGAAAAGCAAATAACTCACTCAAAGGTGATAGATTTTACTGAGCAGTGGAAATAACAAAGCTGAGAAATAAAGTGGGGCAAACATGATATGAAAGTAACTGAAGGAGGGGATTTACTTGTCAATAGATTCAGCTATTAAGGAAAGAAAAAGTGAGAGAGAGAGAGAAAAAAGCAAAAGAAAGGTGAAAGATGATAGGACAGAGGGATAGAAAAAAGAAAAAAGGAAAAAGGAAAAAGGAAAAAGAAAAAAGAAAAAAGGAAAAAAAAAAAGAAAAAGCAAGCCTCATGACTGCGAGGTGTTCTTGATTAAATGCATCACTCAGTAACATGTCCAAAACACACCAGTCCACTTCATGGAACACCTCGCCTGACGGCAATGGTGTAATTGAGTAGTTGATACAGGAAAATTTGTTTCTGTTTTCTCTTTTTGAGACCAGAGACCTACAGGCAGAAGAAGTGTCCTTCTTGGTCACTATTTCAGTCAAGACCATGCAGGAGAAAAATCTCAGCTGTCCACAGCAGTGGGAACTTTTTTTTTTAAAAGTGTATGTGTGTTGGGGGGGGCAAATACCTGTACATTTTAGCCGTTCTTGCCTATTGCCCTATTTTCCATAAAGCCTGAGAATGAGAAAGGCCAGAGACCTACTCACTGATCTAAAAAATTAGGAGTTGCTTTGGTACCAGTGACTTTAATCCAGTTGCATTTGCTGTGTACAGACAAAACATGACACTGGTTGCCATATGTATGTTGGGAACTTAAAAAGGGTCAGTTTTCCAAAGCTGAAATAAATCAGTGGCATGACTGACTAAAAAGTGGTATTGTTCAAGGGTATTTTATTTGCTCTGCAAAACACCACAGATTGATAGGAAAAAGTATTCTGGCTGAAAGGAGACATAGAAGATGCAATAAGCCATAAATACAAAATGAAAGAAAAGAGAGGGGAAAAAAAAAGCATCATTGAATTAAAGTTACAAGTTTATATGTCTCATAGCTGATTTAAAAAGGAAGTTAAAGAAACTGATGAAGTATCCATTGTGTCTTCTGCAGGGGCTTTTTTCCAAAACATGTGTAATAGAAGATCCTCTCTCAGTCTAAGGAACTTTTATGACTCCTGTTCATATTCCATTAAAGTGCTTCAAAACAGTAAGGTATTTAATTTTACAGCGTACTTTTGAGAAGCAGATGTCTCTTTTGCCTCCATGTTACAGAGGGAAAACAGGTAGAGAAATATTCAAGTATCCCTGACGTCAGGAGGGATACACACATTGATAGAGCAAGATGAACTTACATCTCTGAAAATTTCTGGGAAAAATTCTCCAAGAATGACAACCACTGCCCCTTTGAATCCTTAGGATAAAGGGGCCAACATTGTGATTACGATTGTGAATAATAATAATAGAGAGATAGCTGTTGCTGGGCGCTACAGCCATCCCAAAGACTTCACAGACTAGCAGATAGGAAAGAGCTGATGAAGAAGACATTGCTAAGGCAAGGTAACCTGTTTAGCAAGAAATATTAAATTCTTAGAAGATAAGGACCAAGGAGGAGCCACCGGCCCCTGCAGAGACTGCGCAGTTTCCAATTTCTACGTACCTTGTGGTGCAGGTTAAACCTAAAGCGGGACTTGGCTGGAGAACATTAGGAGCAGTGTTATTACACTGTGACAGACACATTGTCACTGTGGGATTGTCTTCAGATCATCCTTTATTTGGGATGACAGAAACTGGGAGTTGTGCTGATGGTCACTGAAGGGGTCATCAGATTATACATTTCTAATGTTTTTACTTTTCTAGGCGGAGTGGTAGGACAGGAGAATTACCCTTAAAGCCATGCTAATTAATTATAAGTGAATGGCCAGCTCAATGCCATGATTAGTATTTTTCTTTTCTTAAAGCAGAGTCTTTCAAAAAGCTGAGTGACAACCAGCAGCTCTTTCATCCCATGTCCCACTCCATTGCGTCCTCCTCCTTCCAAAGGCACAGAGGGAGACGTCAGTTGCCGGGACGCCCCCGAGCAGGGCTGCAGGACTGCCCTTCTCCCCACACCCCCCAACTCTGACACTGCATTTCCAGAGCCCGTCTCGCCTTCCATACCAGCAGAACTGGCCCAAATGCCCTGTCCTCACAGGAGGGACCGTTACTGCTTTTTGGGACTGGGGGGAGACAGAGCATTTGGGGGAGCCCAGTGGGAGCCAAGGCAAGTGCACCTGAGAGATGCTGCTCCCCTGGATGCCCGGAGCTCACCTCAAAGCTGCTTCTCACACACGCCCACCTCTGCCTTCCTTTTCCCTTCCCTGTCAGCTAGGAGAATTGCACTCCTCAGAGGACTGTCCTTTCTTTGGGATGCAGTTACCCTGCCGATCAGCAGCAGGCTCCTCGTCCTCCACCCACAAACACAGCATGGCATAAACAATGTCTTACAGAGAAGGGAAAAGACGAGAGACAATTACAGAGGCACAAAGGTGTAGATGAGATGTTGAGCTCTTTGCACATCTAAGAGGAGCATGATTTCCAGCTGCAGGGAGGCAGCAACTTCTTTGCCTCTCTAGATTCCGTTGCTGCAACTCGCACTGCAGAGGCTGTGCTGGCAGGCTGTTCACTCGTGCGAAATGCGGACACCCACCTGGAAGATCTCTTCCCCTTTGATCCCAGCCCCAGATTGTATGTTGCACTACACAGCACAGCTCGGTAAACCCCCTTACTCGAATAAACCCTTTCTCTCTTCAGCTCAATAATGTTATTCTTATTTCCTACTCTATTTTAAATATATATGTGTGCATGTATGTTTATATATATTTACCAGAGTAGTTTTCATTAATGAATCCTTTATGCCTTGCAACTTGTGCAGAGCCAAAAATTTGCAAGAAAAATAACAGTTAAAGCATTCCATGGAATACTTTCAGACTGATTTGCAAACCTGTGAGTGTGCCAATTGTTCAAACTGAGCTTTCCTAATATTTTCATCAGTGGCGGAACCAAACCTACACCCAGCTTGAGCTACGCCGTGTAGCTGTGATTGCTTAGGCACAATACAATGCCGTCTTCACCAGCAAGAAAGCACTTCCCTTTGGAAGAGAGACATAAATTTCCCTGGAGAGTGAATTTCAAACCTCTGGGTTGCTGGATCGCCTGGATGCTTGCTGAAAGCAGACGTTAAGCAAAGAGCCTGCATTTAGGAACGGCACGGCCGGCCACAGCATTTCCTCTTCCCCTCCCTCTCCGCTCACTCCAGGTATCGCTTAGACTTGGACATGCTGGCTGTCTCGGGAAGCTCGTCCCCTCTGATCCAGGTCGGCAGAGATGCCCCAGGCTGCTGGTCCTGAGCGGGATCCCACGGAACAGGGGGTCCCACAGGGCAGGTTTCCCAAAGGCACAGCCCCTCTTCCCGACACAGCAAACCACCAGGGGAAGGTTAGGCATGGCGGGGTATATTTCCCTTCCCAGTAAAGGTACTGGGGAGGGAGACGTGGGAGCTCTATGCGTTTCTCTGTCAGAACCACTACATTACAGCCAGGTTACTTTTAATATTATTTGCATGCACATGGTCAATATGTCCTTGCAAGTGCCACAGCAAGAGCGTGATAGAAGGTATGTATAAAACAAAATATGTAAAATAAGTAATTCTTCATAATTCAATGTGACATCCTTCCTTTAATTTAAACCTAATCAGGGAATAAGAAACTAAAACCAGCTGTAAGCATTCACATTACATCTCTCCAGGGAAATGTACATAAAGTTAGGATTTGTTTTCACCCAATGGAAATTTTGCGATTTCACACAGCCACTCTTTTTGTTTAAGCTGCTTCTTTATTACATTTTCCATAACAGAATTTACAATCTCCACAAAATAAAAAGCAATTCCACTGCATTTTTCTTGGGCGAGTCTCTTGCCCTACCTTCTCCCGCTCAAAACATGAAAAGATTAAACACGTAAGTGTTTCTAGTAATCTGGCTATCTCAGCCATAAATTCAACAGGCAGGAAAGATTATTTTTTTTTATCGGTAAAACATGCCTGGAAACTGTGCACAGCCCGGCACGATACGCATGTTTCAGTTTTTCTTTTTTTTTCCTTTTTCCTTACCATTCATACAGTAAATAAGCTTTTAGCAAACCACATCCAAAGGCCTTTTAAAGCTCTCTTCTCTGCATATATCAATCCTGGCCAACAGCGCAGAACTAAAATGCACGGTGAGCTCAGAAGCAAACACTTCCAGCGATTAAAATGTTCCACCGAGCATTCCAGCAGGGAGACGCCGGCAGAGAGCGCGGGGGAATGCGAGCCCTTGCGGCACGAAAGGACACGGCCCCTGGACCGAGGCCGTTCAACAATACCGCAGCTATTAAAGGGAGCGGGGAGGGAACCGACGGCAGCGCGAGACAAGCGAAAGCCTGTATCCTCCGCATCCAGCGGGAAGCGAATAATCCGATTACGGCCTCCAGTCTCCCTGAAAGTCGGTCGCTAATGAATGTTTTGAGAAAAATGCCCTGCTGTTGAAGCTCCCCCGAATAAAATGCGCAGTCTTTGCGAACAGCGATGCCTTATGAGTCCAAAGTTAATGCTAGCAGCGGCCTCTTAATCTGCACTTAATAATCTTCCGTCAGAGTGAAAGGCTGACCCAAGGCAAAGTTTAATGATCACACTGGCGGTTAGAGCTATTGGTAACAATTCATTTTTTTCTGCAAATGTGCTTTCCATGGTGGGAAGTGCAACTATTAAATTTCCAGGCATTTTTCACTACATTTTAAAAAAAAGTGACATTCTCAACCATAAATACTGTGTGAGTCCATCTCTGATGTCAAATCCAGGAACAGTGGCAAGATCTTGCAGAAGAAGGCAATAGATGCAGTTGTGACGTTTGTCAGTGGTCACAGCCATGAATGTTTTCTCCTTCACGTACAGGAGGAACTTCAGGAAAAACCACAGCAAAAGACTTTGAACTTGCCCTCACAGAGGAACAAAATCACAACGCTACAAATTAGTCCACTGCCGTCAGTGGTACTGCCCGGGTTTATGAGAGGACAGACACGGGCCTTGCCAGCCTAATCCCCCAAAGTATGTAAGCACCTGCTTATTTTGAAACAGGCAGTTTCAGCAGGACTGCTCACAACGCATAAATCGGGCACGCGTGTCATTCTCTGCGGTGGGGGAGCCCAGGAGCATGACTTCCCACGCCTGCAGCGCTATCGAAATCGTTCTCCCCAAGGCAGGGGAATTTTGCAGCTACTGACCTTCAGGGGTGCATCAGATGACGTTGGATGCTCCTCTCCGTGCCTCCAGAAGCATTGTCTGTTCAGGGTTGCAGCCGGATTATACCAAGCCCTTCTGCTTCCAACACCATCAGGGGAGAGGGATGGAGGAGATGTCTGTTGTGCTTGGTGGGGCTCACAGAAGTGCCACAGGAACCTCCTGTCCCTCTAGGTCATCATGATGAAATCCTCCTGTAAGTCACTGGAGCAGCATTATATACCTTTTATTATACACCTGTAATGCTAATGTTGGAATTTAAGGGTTGATGTGCTTTTTATGATGATTAAAATGTGCTTGTTGGTTGGAGTACGAGAGAGTGGGAAAGAGGCAATAGTAGGAAAGAGAAGAAAGAGGAGTAGAAGAGAGAAAGAACCCATCTAAAAAAGACCTGGTTTTAACAATTCGTGAGCCTTTGTTGGTGATGTGGACAGTGGGATCGAGTGCACTCTGAGCAAGTTTGCTGACAACATCAAGCTGTGTGGTGCAATTGGCTTGCAGGAGGGAAGGGATGCCATCCAGAGGGACCTTGAGGCTTGAGAGGTGGGCCTGTACTAACTGCATGAAGTTGAGTAAGGCCAAGTGCAAGGTCCTGCACATGGGTCAGCACAATCACAAGCACAACTACAGGCTCGGTGGAGAATGGATTGAGAGCAGCCCTGAGGAGAAAAACTTGGGGGTGTTGTTTGATGAAAAGCTCAACATGAGCGGGCAGTGTGCGCTGGCAGCCCAGAAAGCCAACCGTGTCCTGGGCTGCATCAGAAATAGCGTGGCCAGCAGGTCGAGGGAGGTCATTCTCCCCTTCTACTCTGCTCTGGTGTGACCCCACCTGGAGTACTGCATCCAGCTCTGGGGCCCCCAACGTAAGGACATGGAGCTGCTGGAGCGAGTACAGAGGAGGGCCACAAAGATGGTCAGAGAGATGGAGCACCTCTCCTATGAAAACAGGCTGAGGGAGTTGAAGTTGTTTAGCCTGAAGAGAAGGCTCCAGGGAGACCTAACTGCAGCCTTCCAGTACCTAAAGGGGGCCTACAGGAAAGATGGAGAGAGGTTGTTCACAAGGACATGTGGTGATACAACAAGGGGTAATGACCTTAAGCTCAAGGACAGTGGTGAGGCACTGGAACAGGTTGCCCAGAGAAGCTGTGGCTGCCCCCTCCCTGGCAGTGTTCAAGGCCAGGTTGGATGGGGCTTTGGGCAACCTGGTCTAGTGTAGGGTGTCCCTGCCCGTGGCAGGGGGGTTGGAACTAGATGATCTTTAAGGGCCCTTCCAACCCAAACCATTCTGTGATTCTATATTGTAGGTTTTATACATGTGCGTCATACAACCAGTGAATTTTTCTTCTGCGTTTTTGGAACCTTCTTTTGTCTTTTTTTCCAGCAATTACAAGTTTAATTCCAAGGGAAAAGGAAAAAAGGGAAAAAAAGGAAAAAAGGGAAAAAGGGAAAAACTGAAAAAAGGAAAAAAAGGAAAAAAGGAAAAAAGGGAAAAAAAGAAAAAAGAAAAAAGGAAAAAAGGAAAAAAGGAAAAAAAAATGAAAAAAGGAAAAGGGCAAATACAAAATGTAGACACTCTAAAGAATATTTTACCAGATAGTTAATACATGCCTCAGGTATATAAAGGAGCAAATTTGAACTTGAGGCAAGAATTCATAGCCTACTAAAACGCATACTGTTATGTCTTAAAGATGTATTTTGTAAGATTTATACTTCTAGTTAGCAAAGCCAAAAGCATTTAGCCAATGCAGAGAGCACATATGCATTTCCTATATGGTAGTGCATATGCTGAAAAATACTTCTGATTAAATTAATTTGGAACCTATCTAGGTTCCAGGCTTCTTTTTAAGAAACACACACACATACACATCTATGTATACATTTCCTAAGATAATCATAATCCCATGTACAATACACTAACAGTCGTAAGACTTTTCCGATCGTTATTGGTAAATGGTGACAGTGTTCCTTACGAATCTTAAGATTCACGTACCCCGTGTAGTTCAAATCAGGACAAGACAAACCAAGTATGATTCAAGAACAAATACAGGTATCTGCAATTTTTAAAATTAGTTTTATCTATTACCCTGATGTTCCCTCTGGTGTGGGTGATGGTTTTGTCTGTTTGTGTTTTCTGTTTTTGCCTTTTTTTCCCCCCCCCTCAAGCCTGGAAACTGCCACAGAGAAGTCTGGCAGCTATAACCTCCAGCTAACTACTAGCAAATGCTAACATGCTGTAAAGTGGAACATTTATACAAGATCCATCTGGTGCATACAAGTAGGAATCCAAGCTTTAAAGCCATTACTTTGTGCATGTGCATTTACACCTTCACCAAAGTTGGCAAAAAGAGTAGATCTTACCCCATGACTCCAGCAGTAAAAGGAGGGGTGTGAAACGTGTGCTGACCTACACTCCTCCGTCCAGTTGTAGCTGTTATATACTGCACTTTGGCGTGTTACATCCTAGGCTTCACGCCAGGAGTAAATTAGTCCAGTCCAGAACTCGCCTATCAGAAATTAAATAGTACAAGAGCGAAACATGCCTATAAAGTGCTGGAGTAGCTGAGCACTTTCTTTTGATCAGTCTTACAGCTTTAAAAGAGCAGCCCGCCGGGCCTGGTAAAACCAGCAATACTCCTGTCGCAAGGGCGGCTCGGCTGGCTCTTTGTGCCGTGACTGAACAGGCAGGAGGAGAAACGGCTCGGAGCTTTTTCACTGCTCTTCAGGCAGCTCGCGCTCAGCCACACGCCTAACGTTGTCCTGTTTTTCTGCTGGGTCCAGTCCCACCACCTCGGGGGAGCAGGCCTGGGCTTGCCAGCAATATTTGACTTTATATCCAGGAGGTATACAGGAAAACACGCAGCTATGAATGCACGAATTACTGACCAGCCTAGTCATCGCGTTAAAAAAGAAAGGGGGGGGGGGGGCGTGATGTAAAGCGAAAGGGCACATTTACACTGCCAGTGAGCGCCAGGTTTCAGCCGGGAAGCAGCCCCCGATGCGTGAGGCATTCATTAGCGCCCTCTGCCGTCTGCGTGGCGAATTTCAGGGAGCACTGCCCGCCCCTCCCGAAGGGCAGCACCGGCTCGGGGAGCCGTTTCGGGCAGCCGAGGTTTCCCGGCCGGTGCGCACTTCCCCGCCCGCGAGCCCGGCAGGGGCGCAGCTCCGCCGCGCAGCATCCCGCAGCATCCCGCAGCGACCTGCCCTGCCGCCCGGCCACGCGCCTCCGCTGCCGCGGGACGGGTCCTTCCCCACCGCGGCCACTTGAACACCAGGTGGCACCAAACCACCAGTTTCAGTAGAGTCGTGGCCCTGATTTTTTGGGGAAAAGCTGGCGAAAAGATCTCACAGGAATGTGTAATAAGAATGATAAAAAAAACCACACCCCAAACCTAAATCCAACCAACAAGCAAAAAACTTCAGCATGAATTGGGGGTGAGCTCACCAAGAGCAATGCTTCCACCTGGATGGAGATGGGGAGAGGTGGTGGGGCAGCAGGGCAGCCCAGGCTCTGCCTGCCCGCACAGAAGCTCACCCTGGGACCTGACAGCAGTAACCACCTCCGTAACTTCCAACAAACGCCTGCCTGAAGAGGACAAGCACTTTGGGAAATGGCAACAGATCAGTCATTAGTCCTTCTGTTAAATCCCTACAAAGTCACCAGGTTTTTGAGTGGGGTTCTCCTTGCCATCAGCACTGGCTAACGCTGCGAGACCTGACAGTAACGCCAACAAGAGCAAGAGCGGTACTTTGGAGGGAAGGAAATAGCGCTTTTAGAGTATGTAAGCACGCATGGGACGTACCGGGCAATTAACAGATGCTGGTTTTAGCCCTACGCCTTGGTCAGCCTGACAGATCCCCCTCTTTGCAATAGCCTAACCACCAAATTTTGTACGCACAGCACAAAACTGAGTCACGTGATACTGTGCTGCGGTGGGGTAGAAAGCTTGGTGGTATTTTTCCCCTGCAGAATATTGCTCAGAAGCCAAATAGCACAAGAGAATGAACCGGCTGGTTTGCTTTGATCAACATTTCCGTACGCAGTTACAATTTTAGAAGCATTGTAACTGTACCTGGTACGAAGGCATTGCACTGTAGTGTTTCACAGGATCATAAAATTACTGAAAGGGACTTTCTGGAGTCACAGACTACAGCCCTCCTGCTCAAAGCAGGGCTACCTTAGTTAGACCAGGTAGTTCAGCATCTTTTCCTATGAGATTTTAGAAATCGCTAAGGTGGAAATCCCGGAGTGTCTCTGGTGAACGTGTTCCAGCTCTCAGCCAGTCCCATAATGAAGAATATTTTCCTTATACGCACTCAGAGTTTCCCATGTTGCAACTTGCCACACACTTTTTACCACACACTCCCAGCAAAAGCTTGGATCTATCTTCTTGATGCTCCTCCCCACCTCAGGGTGTGTGGCGTCCCCCCAAAGTCTCCTCCAAAGGCTGAGGCTCTCCTCACACATCACCTTCTCCAGCCCCCAAAACACCCTGGCTGCACTTCACTGGACTCTCTCCAGTTTGCTGCCTCCCCCTTGGACTGTTGTGCCCAAATCCAGTTGTAGTACCCCAGGTGCAGCCTCACAAGCCCTAGGGGGGGAATCATCTCTTGTTCCCATAGCTCAGTAGGTGCTGGGCCTTCACCAGCACCAGGGCACAGTGCTGGCTCACACCCAGCATGGTCTGCCGGCACCCACATGTTCTCTGCTGCTAAACTGATGCGTCCTCAGCCGCCTCCGGTGCGTGGTGTTACTACAGCCTCCGCACAGGGCTCTGCATTTGAACTTCTTGAGATTGGTACTACCCCATTCCTTCAGCTTGGACATCCCACCAAACAGCTGCTCAGCCCTCCAGTGGATCACTTGGGCCCTCAGAAAACATTTCTTGTTTGACAAAATCAGAAATAATTGGATTAGGAAAAAAAAATTAACAACCAAGACAACTGCAGAACACTGTTACCTGTTAGACAGATCGCAGTGAAGTTACTTCACATTTTCATTGCTATGACCGATAAAGTTATTCTGGTTGGATTTTTTGGTGTGTGCAAGGGAGAGCACACCTGAAGATCACCATGTAAGTGATTGAGAAGCCGCAGTACCGCTGCAGGTGAATTTCCAAAGTGAGGGAAAGGGAACCCTGATTACACAAAGTTAATACAGTTATTTGCCTGATCATCGTTCACATGCCACAAACGTTCAATCTGATGCCAATTTTTTAATTTTGTTTCCTTTGCGGGATGTGAAGGGGAGTGATCAGAACTTACATATTCACATATTGCTAACGGAAAAAGGTTGCTCAAACTCACAAGCAGAAACTTAACCCTGAAGCTTCCTCGGATTTTAACTGTAACAGAAGTTCAAGCCGTTATTAGACATTGTCCACCAGATGGAGCACAGATACCCCAGCCAGAGGCTCGCTCGCCCTCGGGGGGAAGATGCGACCCGTGGGTACCAGCTCTGGCAGGCTGCATATCCTCAGAGCCACGGAGCACAGCAACAGGGAGGCACTGAAAGTCTCTGCAGCTGCAGTGGGAAGCTGCATAAAATACACCGTGTTATCTAAAAGACAGTAGGTACTTTCATATTATACATGCTGTCAGTCTTTCATGCTATTGAACTAACCCTATGGACAGGTTTACGATTATCATGATGTAATTTCTCCCAGCGATGGCAGGTTTGGGGTGTGATTAGCCTAGTCAGAACAAGGAAAAATTCAGCACAAGTCACAGATTTGTCCCACCTGTCTGATCAGCTAGAAAAGTTCTGTACAAGTCAGACCTTAACTAATAAAAATAATTTAAAAGGAGAGTTCATTTTGAAAAAAAAGTCAAATAGCTTCTTTAAGAAATATGAATAAGGAAAGCCCGTTCTGCACTTTAACACTTACCACCGCATCGTGCAGCTGAAGTAGTCTAAAGTTAATTGTACAGACCTCTATGCAACACGCCTCCTGTAACACCTCCTCTTTCCTTTCCAGTTTACACTGCCGGGGTACAATTCAAATTGGAGGTTGACGCCTGCCAGATTCTCTGCATGCTGGATGTCTTCAGAACTTCAACTAGGCCATGAACCTTTTAAAATATTTTCTGTCATAATGAGCATTCAGGCAGTTGTCTTGCATTTAATCGGTGGCAGAATTGGGGTCCCTCCCAAGTCTGATAGCATTAGGGGTGCTCTCTCTCTCCGCTGCTGAAGAGACACAGTGCGTTGCTGAAACATCCTTTCTGGAAGCAGAGGTTCAGGAAGAATGGAGGGGCTGTTGCAATTTTGCAGACTTCAGACCCAGTTTCTGCAGGTCAGGATTATTGGTTAGGGTGATGATGATAATGGGTATAAGAAATTGAATACAGCTTCAGTAAATGATAACTTTTACTTTTTTTTTCCTGTGGCAGTTGCATTGTTCAACACTGGCCATTAATATTTGAAGGAAATAATGATTTAGGTTGCATTTTTACTTTTGATAGGGTGAAAAAGTTTAAGGTACCTATTTTTAAGAACTCCCTGTTAGCCAAATCTCCCACTTATCTGCTCTGAAACTGCCTGTCTCACCGTCTGCTCTTGCATCCAGACATGGCTCCATAAAAACATATTAAAATAAGCAAATACTATTTACATGAGTAAAAGGTTGAAAGATTGGACCCCAGTTACACAATATGGAGAATTTGGGATCCGATCCCTCTGATAAAAGGTCAAGGGCATATTTCTACAAAGCACTTCTCCTTCAAGCAAGTCTTATAAAGAACTTTTCTCAGTTACTCACATGAACAAGGCGACAAGACCTGGTTCTTGCGTATTAAATACTTGCAAAATTATAATTCCTATGAATTATAACTACTAGAATGCCTATGAGAATTAAAAATTATTTTTTAAAAATGACTTTACATTCCACAGAATTTTGTTATAATGCCTTGTTTTTCTTTTTAACCACCCCTTACTTTTCAAGGGATCGATGCTTAATAACATATGCATTAAACTACCAGATTGTACACCTAAAAAAAAAAAGTAAGTGCTTTTCTGCCACCATTATATCATTAGGATGTACATTGCAAATTTAAGAAGTAACTGACCAGAGTTACAAAATGACTTAATAACTTTCATTTAAAACTGTGATCCCAAAGTTTATCTGAAGCCTGGCATTCCTTACCATATCACCCTCAGTGCCCAGTCCGGCCGGTGTCCTCCAGCGAGCAAAATGCAAGCAGTGGCAAGGGGGAAGTTTCATGCAATAGCTCACTCACCATGATCGCAAAGATCAGCCTGGGTGGAATTAATCGTGCTTCAGTCCGGCCATCTAGAACCGAGATGGCTGATCTGTAATTGCCAGTCTGTGTTACCTGTAATGGGGACAAGATATCCTCTCCTCTTTCCCTTCCACACACATAAAAGTAATTACTCAAAACACAACAGCTGCCAATTATCCTACACAAACCATAGCTTAGAGCACTCTCCTAAGCTGAAAAGAAAGGAATTGCCTCTTATCTTGGTAAAGTTGGCTAACCACTGAGCTACTGCGTGTGCTTCCCTTCCCAGCTGAAGGAAAAAGATGACCAGATTCTTGCTTTCCTTCCAAGCAAGAGAGTTTAGGCATCCGTCTCCAAGAAATTCTGGGCTATAAGGGTTCTTAAAATCCCTGGCATGTTTAATTTCAAAGATCTCACATGATGGATGCAGCCATAGACTTTAGGAAATATTCCTGAATTGTACAGTCCTTTGCTCGTTTTCTTTCTCTGTCTTTCAATCTTGTGCAGGAAAGCCTTCTCCATCCATCTGGCAAAAACGTTACCCATTATGGGTTAATCTTTCTGCACAAAACCTTTGTGTTAAAAATCTTATTTCATAGGGAAAGTCATCAAGGAAGGAAATTCCTATCAGTTCCTACCTCCCCCTCTCATACATGTCTCGCATACTTTTAATGATGATAATAGACCAGGGGCAGATGTTCCAGGGAACTGGTACAAGGAAACTTTATCCCCCTCCTCGATTAGCCACCCTGAGCGGAACAAAACCTCGGGGTTTAAATTTAAGAGGAATCTCAGCCAAGAGCAGTCAGTGCCAAAACAGCCTATAAGTGACCTGTACCCTCTTCAAGGCATAAACTGGGAAAACAAAAACCTAAAGCAATATGTGATGTCTACCAAAGTGACCTTTTTAAGAAAAATCAATACCTACCTAGTGATTAAATGTGACCAGTAAGGGATAAGGCGTGGTCACTAGAAGGCTGATTTATTCCACCTCACATTCCACCTTAGGTATGCTTCTATGGGATGCTGTCAAAAACATTCATGCTTTTACAATTTAAATGCTTTGGGAGTGGTGGTGGCTGTCTGCGTGACAGACAACATGTGATAAGACAGTGATAGGAATGGAATAGTAAAAAAAGGTAAGAAAAAGAAGAAAGTCAGCTATAGCTAGGTTTATTTTTCACATGAAATTAGGCTCATCGTCAAGTAATGCAAGAACAGAAAGGAATCCTTATCCAAAAGGAAAATTTACCAAGTCATTAATTGCATACAATGTACAATGGAGAGGGCACGCAAAGAAAAGGACATTACAGTAAACACTGCAGGAGTTTTAAAAACAAGAGAGTCTTCATACTTTTCAGCAAATCCAGCTTTATAATATACAATTAACAATGAATTACATTCCTATTGGATAACTAAAAGCCCTCAAGAACTGGCAGAATGAGGACTAGGATTTAAGTAAGCCTTCCTATGTTTATTCAGTTGGTGAGAAAGCAAACCCAAGATATTTAATGCAAACAGCTTTCAAGCACAAACTTTTCATGACGAATTTGTAAATGGTGAATATTCACCACCTAGGACTCAATTTGCTGCTTTCCATGCCAGTAATTTTCAAGCACAGATTTGTCAAACTGTACAAACTCATTTAGTGACTGTGCTCAGAGAGTTTGTCTCATTTCAGGGCACAAAAATGGTCTCTGAATTTTGTATGCTAATGTGCTGGTACTGACAAAAGCAATCTGGTAAAACTGACTCAGAATTAACAAAGTTCAACAGTGAGGAAGAGCATAGGCAAGAGGGGTTAAACGTAATTACAGCTCAAGTGATCATTATTACTTGAGTTGTGAATCCCAGGGAGACCATCCCGTTACAGGACAACAGAACAGACAAAAGTATGTAGGAAACAGGGAAAACCTTTTGAACTGGTTAACCAGCTCGCTCCATACAGAGCACGCCTCAAGAAATACGAAGACTGCTCCCACTTTTGTTGTCACCCTACCAGACAGAAAGGTTTGCTTGCAGTTGTTTCTGAACTAGTAAAAGAGAACCCATAAACCAAAAAAAGCCCACAAAATATAAATCATTTAGTGGGAACTCTGCTGAAAATGTGTGTCATACAGGCAATTAAACTTTTATGCTGTGATATATAAACAAAAGCACAGATGGAACTGTTTCTACAGTTTATTCCCATAGAGCTGAGTATCTTGAAATATTGTGATGAAATTTTTTAAGAAGAAAGATACAGTCTGATTAATTTGGTGGTGACAGGCACAGGACAATACATAGAAAATATTAATTTTTAAAGTAAACATTTACATAAATATACAAAAATACTTTGACCTGAGAGTGCTGTGTACCTTCCATGTGTTGGGCATGTCTTTAGCTTAACAAGTGCCAAGGTTACTGAAGACAGCAGTAAATTGCTTCATGCAAAACCGTCCTTTTTCTGGGGCTACTTACTGTCAAAACATGTTGAACTCAGCTAGGTCCAAATTGAAGAGTTGCATAATGTTTACCTAACACTTGACTGTCAGGTCTTGCTAATACAATCAAGGGTCTGTGCAAAGATTATAAAGTAATAACTCAGTTCTGGATACTCCAAACATGAAGCTTTTAGTCTCTGTTGAAGCAGGGGCAGTCTGGAAAGTATTTTTGACTATGAAGTTCTCATTCATTCCAGTAAACCAAGGAGGAAGTAGTTGAGGACCTATATACACACGATATTTAATAGCATGTAAAAGATACCTTGTAAAGATATATATTCTTACCAAACCTTGAAAATCAGAGAGATACCATCAGACTTGACACACTCAATTTAAATGCAAAGTTAAAAGCTGTGCAAACCGTATACAGAGATGGCAAGAAACATATGACAGTGAAATAGCTACCTAAGTACCCTTGAAGGAGAGTTACTGAAACTGTTACTCGTGGAAAACAAAAGCACAAATATACTCTTTATTGGCTTACAGGTCACAAAAAAAGGCATATGGAAACATCGGTATATGACTTACTTTTTCAATTTAACTAGGGTTTATGAATGTTGAGGACACAAAATAGTATCAGAAAATGAATACTCGTGACCATAGTGAGCTGGGAGAGCAATGTGAAAGGTATTCACTGTAAATTGTACATCTCAGAATAATCATCATCTGCACTCAGCTTCTGTTCAGCTATAAAGATTGATAAGCTGATTTTCATCTTTTCCATCTTTCCACAAACAACATTGCTTTGTGGATTTTCCTGGGCTACGATGACAGTAAACTACAACACTAAATGGCCTTCTTTTGTAGTTAAAGCTGATTAAAAATGAGTTGTGCTGACATATGTTACAAATAAGACCATATTATTTGTCTCTGGTGAGTGTCAAGTCTAATATCCTTCAAAAAAAAAGGTTTCAGCTGTGATTTGCAGTTTTGCTACCCAAAAGTCTTGGGAGCAGTTTTTCTAAATGTCAGTTGTATGACTGCAATCTGTAGCCTGTACACATAAGACACTGATATTTTGATGTGCTGTTTTCAATCCAGAATAAAAGTCTGGATTCAAAAGTGATTTTAGTAAAATTCTTCTTTATTCATTATAGTAGAAAAGCCCAAACAGTATTTAGCCTAGGGCCTCCAGCATACTTAAGACAACCCTTCCAGCAGTAAAGCACGCTGTCCTGCTTTGCATAGGGAAGTCCCCAGATGGGACTGTGCAGGTGTTCCTCTCTCCATCTCCATCCTCTAATAGAGCCACATCTGGCTAAGAATCAAGGAACTATCTTTTGTAGATGTATTTCAGAGGGCTGCAGAGTGCTGTATCTGCTAACAGCAGTAATGTTTGGGTGAAACATCAAAACACCTTGTGTGGGGCTTCATTTGGAGTACATACATAGGTGTAACTAGCAAGTCTTCAAAGTCTACAGCTCAAGATTTGCAGTAGTCTAAGGACACAGCTATGAACACTGTGAGTTCCATTATCACTGGTGGATTTGCTAGCCGTTGTGTATCATCCCTAAAGCTGGTAACATTTGCTATCAGCAACTGTAGGAGTCATAAAGACTTGGTATAGACAACAGCAGTTCCGGTCAGGAGCTACAACCCTTTACAGATACAGGACCTTTGTAAATTCACTTGAAGTTACCAAAGGACCGTGTAATAGGTGCTGAAGGTGGCAGTTCCTTTGATGAAGAGCCTGGATGGACAACTTTGCAAAAATGGGATGATTACTTAAGAACCATAACCATTAATCTGTATCAGTTATTAGAAAAAAAATCCTTTCCCTCTCAATAAGCATCTAGAATTACCCCATTATTATCTATCAACAAATGAAGAGGTTCTGGTGAGACTCAGTGGCAGAAGTCCTTTCAGCTTTTTCATGCCCAAAACTATTTCTGGCAAGTAATGCACGAGGAAGAACACCACTGTGAGACGAACTGTGACTAAGTCGATGAGGGTGATTCAGCTTCTATTGCAGTAGTTCAGTTTCCAGAAAGTTTTTGGCAAAAATCCCTCATCTAAGGAAATGAAGTTGTCTACTCATACTTCAAGTTCAGAAACAAACACTAGCATACGTGGTTACTTGCTGCTGCGCAGGGAGGTGGTTGTTCTGGCAGGGCATCTGTGCTGTGACCTGACAAAGAGGGACAGGGACTGATAAGGAGCCTGCAAACGGAAGATTTGCTCTGTCAAACCACAATTACATGAGCTCAATCAAGATGGTGCACCCAGCACGGGTTATTTTGCCCCACGCAGTCACACTTGATAATTTCCAGGTGTCTCCCGGCTGTGTTGTTGGTGAGCAGTGGGGGTAAAAGTCTGGGAGCTGGACAAGCCTTCACAGTGCCTCTGCAACACCCCAGACCTGAGGCCCCAGCACGCAGCCTTGCGTAGGGTCAGAGCGACCCTGCAACAGGCACACGGCAGTGGTGCGGCCAAAGACTTCCACAGTCAGTGCAGCATCTGTAATGTTTTTAGTGGTGATGATTAAGGAAAACTAACTCAGACCTTATAATTAACATAACTTTGGTGGTGTTTTTTTGTTGTTTTTTTTTTGTGTTTTATTTTCCTTTTTCATTTTTTCCCTTTATCTACAGAGAAATTAGCACAGGTGATAGAGGCAAAGGTATCTCTTGGTTTTCTATCAGACTCCTGGCATCAACCAACTCCAGCAGCTGTAGAATGCTCCACACCCTCAAGGTCACCACCTTTAAGGCACCTTTTAAGTATCAACAATTAATTCCTACCTAAGCAGTAGAAATGAACCCCAAACAAAACCCCATAACATTCTGAATCAAAGAATCAGACTAGATGTGGACTCCTAGGTATCAGACAACCGGTATCTGTGATGGGTGGTAACTGGGAATAGTTTCTCAATTTAGAGTAATTTTTCCATAACACATTCAGACTCATTTGCCAGTGTGAGACACCAGACTTTATATGTACACACACACAACATTAACTCAATTGGCCTGTCTGGAATTGACAGCTCATACCATCAGCAGGTTCTGAATATACTGCATCCTCCCTGCCTTCACAGAAAAGCAGCAACAGCCGGAGCATGCCAATAGACCATCGATCTGAGGAAATACACTAAAAGATGCCTTTGATTAGTCTGGTGCTTTGTGTCGCATATTTTAACCAAGCACAGACTGCAGCCTACAGGAAAAAAAAAAAAGTTGAGAAAATGAACAGCAAAATCAGGAAGCCAAAAATCAAAGGGAGAGGAAGGAGAGGGGCTCTGGGACTCCACAGAGACCAGCCGCAGGAAGTAAAGCAGCGCCCAACAATAAAGGCAAGAGATAGAAGAAATGTTGCAAGAGCTACGGTACCCCCGGGTTTCTTCAGAACAATGAACGGTGCTCCAGAAAACTCAGGCTAATGCAGGTTCAAGGTATAAAGCAAATTACCAGATGCAGGAATTGCAAAAGTATCTAAGTAATTGCAAAGTATCTAAGAGTGCAGATGTATTCTAAAAATCTACCCTCCATCGAACCAAGGGGCACAAAATTTAAGTTACATGAAATAAAAAGCACACACTTTTGACTGACATTATAGATACTGAGTGAGGGAAAGGGTGTCGTCAGCAGTGAAGTGAGATTATATTTGTTTTTACACACATGAATATTTGCAAAATGAGCATATAAGATTTTTATCTTTGCTTAAAAAAATCCATTGTGTTGAAGATTTGGGTCCAAGGCGCTCTGCCTGCTGTGAGCCTGTAACAAATAAGGACAGCAGCTAACATCTTAGCTGTACTGGCACTGTCATTACTACTTTATGCATCCCTACAATATTTACATTCCTTTACAATCTTCAAGTGTAGGCTTTGGACTACATCATGCGCCAAAATCAGGTTTTCAGGTTCCTTATAGATCTATTCATACAAACTCTGTGTATTAATGAGCTGGCTGACTCATAGATTAAGTGGTATCTTTTAAGAAGATTTAACGTGAGTGGAGAAACATTGGTATTTCTCACTGTCAGCCTGCAAAGAGCTGGATGTTGATATCAGGGATGCAGTAAGATGCAAATTGATTCTTGTTTACAGAAAAAAAAGCTCAATCTTTTTGTTAAAACTGTGCGGCCCACGTTAAAAATGCAAAGCACATTTAGAATGCAGAGTACTTAAAACCTAAATCGAAAAGTATTTTTCCAGGCCGCGTTACACAAATTTAGTCTAGAGTAATGCCATGTGTCAGAGGCAGCCACATTTTGAGTACTACCTTTTCTTACTTCTTTCTCACCCTACCAGGGGCCATTCTCCCTTGAAAACTACTTCTCTCCTACGGATTGCTGCTGCTACCTTGCCACTACCCCCTCCTGCCTTCATCTGCCACTGCCTCCTCATGGGCCACCGCTTCTTGCTGGCTTCCAACAGCTCCAGCCCGGCAAAACAGAAAAAAGCCAAACCAGCTCTACGTGGTGTCTTACCTTACTTCTGACGTTACCATACCTCTTCAGGCAGGAACAGGGACACGGTGAACACAACTGAACACAATTCACGGTTACTGTCTCTACACAGATGGAGGCAGGTGGAAAAGCAAGCTCTCCTTACGGTTCTCCGGCAGCTCCCAGATGGATGCCACGGTGGAGAGCAAAAAGCCTCTGTGATTCTCAGTACCCCTCCGCGACAGCTGGTACCCCTCCAGACGCCGGCTGCTGCGCCCGCTGGGGACGCGGCGCTGGAGCAAAAAGGCAGAAGGAAACCGAAAATAAAGAAAGGGCCACCGAGACTGGAGACAGGGAGCGAGGTAGAGTCAGTATAGGAGGAGATATTCAGGTTAATGGGTTAGGGACAAAGCGGAGAAGGGAAAGGATGTAAGATCTGGAAGTGGGACTTTGTCATATTCTCTCTCCCAAGCCACCTGCACTGCGCTTCATAGCATTTTCCTATAAATTACCTCATTTTTCACACCTCAAAGAGCTGCTCCTATGTAGTCTTGGGTTGCATTTCCCTGCTGAAATTCTCTAAAACTTTTGCTTCCTCCCAGTCCCGATTTTCTAGCTAGTCTCTCCTCTGAAGCAGCATCACAAGGGAGAAATTTTTCTCCAGTTTCCGAATGTTTTCAGTGACTGAAAACATCACACGTGGAACTACGGAGGGAGAGAAAAAATTACCAGTTTTGTTAGAACTGTCTTTTCTCAGAATGCAGCAGGACGTATCCCAAAGAAAACTGCCCCTCACACACTTTATAAACAAAACTATGAGTTCAGCAGACTGCTGTCCAAACAGGGCTTTCCCAGGGAGCAAAATGAGTTCTGGCGACACAGCTGCTCCCTGGAAAACATAAGACACCTTAAATGAGCAGCAAGGGAATAATCCTAATACACTTCCATTACATATTCTGACAAAAACTTCAAATTATTCATACAAAAAATTATTTGCAATTAACTAAGAAGGCATCTGAATTCAGAGCACTGGCACCGTACGCTCTCACTCCTTCCTCTGAGGTCTGCCCCTGCTTACACCCAGCGCCCTGCTGATGTCCCTCTGCACCAGGCTCGCAGCCTCCTCCCGCGGTAGAGCACTGCCCTGGAACGCTGCGTACTCCCAGAAGAATTAGTATAATCTCGTTTAAGGCACGGACTGCTGCGGCCAGGATCCATGCCAGAAAAAAAATCTGTAGTAAGGCAGAGCCAGCACCAGGCACCTTGTCACCCTGAAAAGGCAAGGTTGCCCTGTTCTGACAACAGCCTCCTCGTTCCCTTCTAAATCACCGTGCCCGTAACAGCAGTGGCAAAAAATGTCCTGCCCGATGTTTCCAATCTGAATTATAGGCAGGAGTACAACCATGCATCCTGCTCTCTGCTGTCCCGGCTTCCCAGAGAGGGGGAACACCCTGCTGCGTGGCAGCACCATGAGCAGCTACGCTCAGTTTCAAGAGGTTTGCTTCTGCACACCCATGCCCTTTGCCTACTTTCCTTGCTGAAACGGCAGGAAATAGGACACGCACTTCTTACAGCAGTCCTAGTTCACTTCTGGCATGCGATAAATCAAACCGAGCAAGCACAAAGACACCAAATTGTAAAATGAGTCAGGTGAGCAGAGGCACCTTCCCATACTCCTGACAAACCTCTGCACCGAAAGCAGCCCAACAGATAGAGACAACCAAACTCTTACAAAGCAACATCAGAATCAAAACGATGCAGACTACAAAACAAAAGAATTACAGCTCAACAGCTAAGGTGCAATCATACTTTACTTCTCTGCCCACATCACAAAACGGGTCCAGAATGGCCGTAACAGAACGAGGGCCAAATTGGAACAGAAATATGAGGGGACACGCTTCACCCCCAAGACTATTTTCTCACTAATATATAATACTTCAGTCCCACTTAAGAACCTCATTATGTGTTTTTACAATACCAGATGATTTGATTAGCTACGTTAATCTAAAATAATTTCCTCTGAAAGTTCAGTTCAAGTTAATACTTCACATCTTGATTAAATGTTTGGTCAGTAATGAACTCAATGCAGAGTTTGCTGTACCAGCAGTCTAGTTAAAATAATTACAGTTTTTTATTATTTCAGTTTCAAAAAACTGAAACAATCCCCAAGTCAGGAATTAAAGTATCGCATGAGACTGTTGGTGAGGTTTGTGCTTCCCACCCGATGCCACATAAGGCATCTGTTCAGCAAACTGCCCGTACGATCCCGGGAGCCCCTTCCTTCCTGCTGCCCCAGCCTGCTCATGCTCCACAGCCAGACACAGTTATTCCACAGGGTGTTTCCTCTTCCCCCGTTCTGTATGATGTGCTTTGCTCTCTGAGGCGACACTGTCTCATTGGATCCTGGATGAACTAACCGTTTCCTGCTGGAAAGGATATACTCAGTTTTCCCCCCCCGATGTAGGTTGGCAGTGACCGAAGGAGGTAGCTCTTGAAGCCCATCCTCTGGCCCCTCGCTGGAGAAGACAGCCTGTCAGTCACAGGCAGAAGTGGGACAAACAAAGGGCTGTTTGTACAGCATCTCCCATCAGCCCTCCCTCCTCTCATCCCCACCAGCTCCCGCGCTCTCTGGGTACATCCAAAAAGACACAGCTACCAAGAAAGGGAAAGGGAGTGAAGCACAAGAGAAAGGTATGTCTTGCTCCTGAAATTATCCTTGTGCACTTGTTCTGCTGATGCTAGTTAGGGAGTATAGAATTAGAAATATATATGGGAACGTGCAGGAGATTTGGGAGGTGCAGACACATTGTAGGCAGGACATGCTATTCAAGACAGATACGTGGCTATGATCCAGCTAAAAGAGAGTTCTTTCACTGTCTTGCTCTTCTTCAAAGTTGATGGCACATATTAACATCCGAAGACATTAAACACACTATATTGCCTTCCAGTGCTCAATATTATTGCAGAACTGGTGAATATGGAGAGAGGGGTGTTCACAATGAATCACTGTCTCTAAGAAAACTAAAGTGGCTTTAATGAGAACTCAATTTCTGGAAAGAATCATGGTATTGATGGTAATTACAAAGCAGTAATTCACTGAATTCATCCTCACTGGACTAGCTGCTGTCCTTACAATGCACCAACTGTTCCAGCAAAGGCGATTTGAAGAATTTTTTTTTTTGTATGGAAAAAACTTCTTCATAGTAATATCAGTTATGCAGCTCTTGCGTAATGATTTCTCAGGAATGCACTAATAAACCAAACTATTAGGCACTACCACACCTAAATATTAAATGCATTCCTCAGCACTTTACAGGTGTGTCTGACATGGAAACTTGACAAACAAACAAACAATAAACTACTTTTATTTTTTAATAGGTATTTTTAGCTCTTGAACTCAATGCACATTAAGAAGCAAATATATATTGAATTTTCCTCACTTCAAGTGCAACTCGTTAAGCCAGCACATGCCACTGGACAGATGGGAAAGGATCATACACCAGAAACGCACCAATTAATGGATCCCTTGTTTTCAATGTTAGGCAACCGGAGCTTAGTAACTCTGAAAGGTATATTTAATAGTTCATAGGCCAAATTGTAAATATTTACTTTCCCCCAAACATGCAGGATCTCTAGAGGTGCTGAAATACACATTTTGTGCCATTTCTCAGTTTTCCCTATTTCTATCCCTTATTTCTAACACCTGAGCTCCTACTAATACCATGTGACCTTTAAAGGGCATCACTTCTCATGAAATATTACCCCGTTGTCCTTGGCTAAGGAGGCTGAAAAGTGAGTTTTTCCTCTCTGGTCTTTTCTGACTACCTCCACTTCTAGCTGACCCAAAGACTACACGGTGCCAAATTGCCTGGCAGGACCATTCAAACGCTCCCAGCTGAAGGAGCAGGGACAGCACCAATTCCTCGCTCCCCGTGCGTATTCCCAAACTAACCACTTTCCTTTACACCAAACACCAAAATATTTCAAAGCACTTGTTTTCCCAGCTGCACTTGTTCTCAAACTTCACTTACACCGTGTCAAAGTAACCAAAGCAGTTAATTGAAATGAACTTATGCAAATGCAGGGAGCTGATTTCAGCTTTAGATGGCTTTAGTCTTGTTAGAATTTGAAACTATATAATCTCGATAGAGCAACCTGGTCAGGGTTAGCATGATTGGCATTGCCACTCTTCCAGGTTTTATAAAATATAGAAATGCAAGAGGGTGCTTGCTGGCAATCGGTCGTTGAGTCACCTCAGTGATTGAATTTGTTCATCACACTCCTGATTTGTTTTATGAGAACAGACTGTTTCCATGGTATGCAAAAGCAGGTAAGGTCTTTGACGTGTTTTGAAATAAATAACGCACACACTAGCTCTGTTCTTTACCGAGGCAATCTGTGACATCCCATCGTCTGTGCAGCCCTGTTCAGGAAAAGAACTTGCGTTAGTTTGTCAGTAAAGATGCTGCATCTGAAAGGTCTGCTGAGGTTAGCAGCATCGACCCGATGGAACACTTCAGGTCCTTGGCAGTCTTTCACCTGCAAATAGGGACCTTTCTCTCACAGGAAAGGAATAATCTTTGGAAGAAAGGTCTTTTGGTTATGATCGGCAAAAAAAACCCCAGAGGAAATACTTAAGCAGAAATGAAACTGTAATAAAATAAATACAATGTTTTTTCTGAATAATAACAACCCTGAGCACTGGTAAGATGTGTAACTGACCTGATAGTGAAGCTGTCCATCCGTAGCTCCCCAGCATAGTGACTTGGCTAATACCGATTTCGCCAGTCATCCACGTAAGCCCTCTCCACCACGCACCATAGCAATATCCTGTGCCATTCCAAGGCAAGTAGTGAGTTGCCTTAAACTGTAGGTCACGATTTTTGAATCCAGCAGTTTGACAGTCTACAGATAATCTGCCCGTTTCCAGGAAACAACGAGTTCCTACGAATTTTGAGCAGACAGGCGGTTGGCAACAGATTCAAATGAGCAATCCAGTTGAACCCAGGGAGGGAAAGATCACCCAAATTATTAGGAATAAAAATAACATACACAAGAGCAAGATATGATGAATGCCTCATCCTCAGGGGAAGAACTCACAGAATAATCCAATCACAGGAAACTAAGGCGTAAGCTCCCTGCTTCCTAAATTTCTCTTTCATGGAAATTTTCTTCCATTAACTACTTAAATAATTAAGCTCAATTATTTGAACAGAAAAATGTTAAATTGTACTCCTTGACATTGGCATTTATCAAGGCATAGTGTAAACAAACTTGTTCTCTTTAAGCATTAGACTTCTCTGAGCAGAACCCTCATAACTGCAGTGTTTATACTCCTACAAAATAAAACCATTATTATTATAATACAGATTCTTTACTCAAGTCTAAAAAACAACATCAGGGAAAGTTAGAACAATGTTTACTTTATTTGAGAAGTAGTTTTGAGGTCTAAAACTAATAAAGACAGTATGTCATTCAATGCTGCACTCTAAGGTAATTAAAAAATAGATCCCCAAGGCTCCATTACTGGTAGTTTATAGGAGTCTCCTACTCAAAAGTTCACATACAAGTTCATGGAAACTGAAAGGAATCATTCAACGAATTTTGCTTCTGTGACAGAAGTTCAAAGATACACAAGAGTTTATTTTCACTGCAGTCGTGTTCTTTAATGTATTGGCCGCTTTTTAATATATTATTTGGCTACTGATGTTAAAAAAACCAAGTTTGCTCAAAATCTTAGGGAAAAATATAATCTGAGAGCATCAACATGTAGTATTTTATCCCTAATAGGAATCCAAACTCCCAGATTTTCTTACACACTCTGGTGTGTCATTTATTGCCTGAAGACACAGAAGATCAGCAAGCTATGGTGGTACTGTAACTACCCAGGAAAAAACTACTACAAAATACAGTAAACGTATGCATTTAACAGCTATTGGGTTTTTTTCAAAGGTGACCTCCAGAGATTTACAAAATAACCCAGGTGGGACTATTGTCTTAGTGACTTCTACAACTGGCATGCCTTTTTTGTTTTCCCCTCTTATCTAGGCAATAGCTCTGCCATCTTACCTTGGCATTTGATAGTCTCTGATCAGATGTTGCTCTATTCCAAGTTATTTTTGGGTTAGCCTAGAGCACTCTCTTCTGCAGCCCCACAGGAAAGACTGGAACCGGCCCATAGCGTCAGGGGATCGACTCCAAAGTGCCAACGGGACAAAGGACAGCAAAGTCTTCCTTGAGGCTAATGCAAGCTGAGTGAGGAGCACCTAGGGAGAGCTCACTGGGCAGACCTGGCCGTGGCTTTAGGTTAGTTTCCAGAGCAGAAATCCTATTTAAATTCAGTAAGGTACCAAACCCCTTCCATTCGAGCATGAGGAAAGGTAAAAGAAACGCACTCTCTCCTAATTACCAATAAAGTCTAGGTTGAAGCATTGTTCAAAATGCTAATTTACCAGTGAATGCAAGTTCAAGGGTCTTATTCAAAGTTTGTGGCGTGGTCAGTCTCTGCAGAGCAGCACAGAATAGCACAGCTAACGTTAAAGACGCTCATACAGACGACGGAAAGCCTAGTCACCAACAGCAGAGTTTTGCAAGGGACAGTTTAGCCTGTCCTTTAAAAAGCCAATTAACCATAACGACCTCCTGTAGCAAGACTCAGCTAAGCATTTTGCAGTACCAAAAAAAGATCAAAAAAAGATAAAATTCTAAGTAACGCTGTATCGTACCAGAGCCGGCAGCCCAGGACAGCGGCGCCCGGCAGCACGGCTGAGAGCTTCAGCCTCCTTCGCTGTTCAACGCCTCGGTTTGTCGAGCAGTCCGTGGCAGAGGGTTCAGTCAGCAGACAGTATTTCCAAAACTTTGGTGGGGAACGATACCATTAATTTTATGCGAGTGAGTCTTGTTTCAGCAGGCAAAATGGCCAGGAAGGCGAGGAAACACACATGGACACTTCCCCCTGCCTTGGTAGCAATCGATACGCTCGCTCACACCGCTGAGAGAACACGGCCAGCTCAAAGCAATTTTCTCAAGGTGAGAGGCCAAAGAAACAACAAAATTGCCAGCAACAGAAGCCTCAATTCCCCGTGAAAAGATTCCCAAGGTTGTACAGAAAGTAATGAATATAAATTCTGCTGCGATATTATCTACCTCCTAGGAGAAAACACTCTCCAGCACAGAGGCTCAAGCCTCCAAAAGTTCATGGGAAAGAAAAGGAAAATGCAAGCCAGAAAGCAAACGGGGGAAAGCGATGGGTTCGGCCGCCACACCCGTGTCACATACCTCCTTTCTCTTTAGCACCCTGCTGCAGGAAGCTGCGCAAACATGAAGATGGTCTCGGTGCTGCTTCTGCTGAGCACCCTCCTGGGTACCCCTGCGGCGCCCTCCCGGCGCCCCTCGTGCTACAGGAGGGCACTCAGAGACCACAACTGCCACAGCATCCCCGAAGGCATGGAGAACCTTCGACAGGTTGATGACGGCCTGCAGGACCACTTTTGGGAAGGGGAAGGCTGCGAGGTGATCTGCTACTGCAACCTGAACGAACTGCTCTGCTGCCCAAAGTAAGGCCACGCGCGTTTCATATAAACTCGCACGGTTCTCTGTGATCACCCCTTGCACTGCCACCGGCTCACAGTTTCCACTGGAGGGATAAGCTATCATTCTAAAGAAATGCATCACTTCAGATGGTTTGGATTTATACAAAGATACAGCCAATTATCTGATATGCTGCCAGCTTTCAGGTTTTGTTTTTCAGGGGCTCACCTAGGACATGCTTAGTATGTTTTGTAAACTTGCGTGTCCTATTATGGGGCACTTCGGCATTTAAATCACCCAACTTTTGACTCTCCTGTTTGAAATAAACTAAGTAAGAGAACTACATCAAATCTTTATTCACAGCCCTTTGCAATTAAGATGTTTTCAGGACTGTAAACAAAACCACTTGATTTCTGTTCCACGGTAAGGAACCGTACTGCTATTCTAAGGCACACGCAGGTACATCAGTTGACTTGGTAATTCTGTAAAGGCAGCTGTTCAAAGTGGGAAAGCAAACGGGGGAAACAGAGGTTCACAGATGCCTGCAAGGGAGGAAAAAGATTTAGCCCAAGAACATCGACACTTCTCTGGCTCACTGGCTCTGCTGACAAAGCTGAACAGTGAAGTTCTCACTGAACTTGGGGGTTTTGTTGTTGTTTTACAGAAAGAACATACATCCCAACAAAAATAATATTGAGTTAATAAACACCACCAGCCCACGCTGGTTTGAAGTAATAAAATGTATTAAGAGGTATTATTTCATTCAGCTTTCCAGGAACATCTTTACTTCAGGAAATTTAGATTAAAAATACCAACACTTCAAAACATACTAATACTTCAGGGACACTAAAAAGTGATGGCATTATATAGGCAAGCAAAAATGACTTTTTATGTGTGCTCCTCTAAACATCCAAGTTTCTCAAGTCCCCTAAAATCCAGTAAAAGCCAACCTTTTGGCACTCCCATAGGGGATTAGATTTGAACCAACTGGAGAAGACATCTAAAACTAGAAACCTCATGTTCAAACTGAGAGCAGGGTTTAAATAAGTTTCTCACATTTCACTCTCTCTAAAACCAGACACGGTGTCCTCACCCTGAAGGACACTTTGCGTTTCCATCTTCAACCTCTGTGCTTTGAGCAGCCTAACGAAGCCTCTTTCTTTGATACAAACACATCAGGAGGTCTTCCTTCAACCGTCTTGAGGTACAGAAGACCTACTTCGCAGGTCTGCTCTCGGGACAAATTGCGCTACGTAGTACGTGTGCGCATGCCAAAGTTACAATAGAATAGAATAGAATAGAATCATTAAGGTTGGAAGTGACCTCTGTATTTTTATAATATTATGTATAAAGTGATTTTCTCAAAGCTAAAATACCAGGGTGGAGTCACCCTGATAAGTCAACGAAAGTTTTGCCATCACTTCCAAACCAGACCAGCAGAGGTAGAAATGCAGTATCTTCATCCAGACCTGCAGCTGCATTTGAATTGCTGGAAGGGCATCCCACAAACACAGTAATCCCACATATATCCCACTATAAGCTAAAGAAAATCTACAACTGGAAATGCATGTCATGTTAAAGTTCTGATAAACCAATGATCTAATTATTTAAATATTTGATAATATCTTTCAGGGACATTTTCTTTGGACCAAAGATATCTTTTGTGATACCCTGCAACAGTCAGTGACAGACAGCAAGCCTGCTGGTGAAGACGAAGACGACATTCTACAATCACACAGTAATGCTTTCAAGGGGAAAACCAAAACCACTACCAACAAACAAACTTCCTTTCTAACCACAAGACAGTGTCTCTTCTTACACTGTAGAAAAACTTCCTTTCTATACCTTTTCGGAATCTCAAATCTGTAAGAAGGTCTCCTTTCAAATTTGGTAGCTGACTTAATTTCCATAATGGTGTAAAAAACCCAAATGTAGCAGCTTTTAATGCCTCCTCCAGCAAAAAGCCTAACTCTTGTTATTTAGCATAACGTTCTCAACTAGTTTGAAGGAAGAAACTTCAAGCCTAAGCCTTCACATCATTAGGAACATGATTCTCGTAGCAAACTACGGCAGTGCAGCTTCCTATTGCTTTATGGGCATCACACGGTTAATGCTGCTTGAAGCTGAAGCTCCTCAGTTGCTGGCACTCCTGCAGACAGGCTCCCATGTTCTGTTTAGGCATCTTAAAATATACACACCGTTCATATTCAAAAATTCCAATGGAAAAAAGTCAACACACATTAACAGTACTAAAGCATACTTATGTCTTAATTATGTCTAACTGGCTACCTGCACTAACTATGCAATCTGTAAAACCTGAAATTGCTTGATCTTAACACTGAACATTTGAAATACTTGAACAGTTACAAAAGTGTGCGTATATATTCAGGAAGACATCTAAAGAGGATGGGACTGATGCAAGGTCTGTTAAGCCAAGACAGAAATCCACACTTCAGCAGCTTTTTCAATCAAGCCTTGCTTGAAATACAGTACCCCAGAATTAAGTTAAAATGCTAGCTTTTTATTTTTATGCTAGCCCTGTAAGGAAAGAGCTAGGGAAATTAAGACAAAGAGGTATCTCAAAATACTAGAAGTAACCATCGTAATGTTTAAGAGGTACCAGAATCTAGGCTATAGATATACAGTCACCTCTCAACATCTGCCAACACTGACTGCAGTACAAACCAGCCAAAAACGCATGTCCCTTTACCAGTTTAAGAAAAGCCACCTGAACAAGTCAGGTTTACAGGCAGCAATCCCAGCTTATTGCCTTACATACAAACTCTTTAGCTACCAAGTCAGTCACGTGGCAAGTACGTTGTACAGAAGTAACTAGTCTTCCACGCAACAAGTGTACTGTTCACCTAATAATCTTACACCACAAAAACTGCTACTACCAGTTTACCAGACTTATTTCACATGCAGTATGAAATATCACGATGACTGTTTTTCTTCCTGTTAGCAAACAAGAGTTGGCTAGTAGCATGATTATACATAGCTAATAATAAATGTTTCAAGTGAATCTGTGTGTACCATTCTTGCCAAGTAATTCTTAGGCTACTGACTGTCAGACAAACAGTTTGTGTCACCAGGCTTTTTAAGCCTGGGTTGTGTAATTATTCCCAAGTCATGTGGGCTTCCTACCAAATCATCAATTAAGGGTAAAAAAACAAAACAAACCCATAAATCTGACAATCCACAGTCAAAATATCCAAAGTCAGTGCTCTGCTAAAAAAACCCCACTGTATCTGCTCTGGTACAAAATCCTCTATGAGCTTCCAGCAGTAATAAGGGCACGTAACTTCTGTTGGTTGTGCCGTCTACTTCCTACGCAAATCACATTGCCTATGCCTGGCATTCACAGCTTTCCAACGCAGCAGTAGTAATAAAATTAAGGCAGATGCAAACCTGGGTAGTAAAGTTGGTAGGTGATTTTCAGTTACTTTCCTTCCAGCACTCCTAGCTAAGGAAAAATCCATAACCCCCTGGAGAAGTTTTGCCACCTTCCACATGCAGCATGATAGCATCACTTAGGCTACTACTTTAAGACTCACTTCCCACAGAAACTTCCTTTTGTTTCTCTCTCCCCCCTCCCCCCCGCCCCGATATCCCTCCCTCCCAAAGCTTCTTCTACAGGTTCTGCCAGGCCTAGGTGAGAATATTCAGCCCTGCCACGCTTTTTCTCTGAGTGCATTTCTCCTTCAGATGTCCTATCCACAGCTAGGTTCCCTGCCTGCTTTGCTAACTAGTACTTTGAAGATGACGAGCTGCATTTGTGCAAAGGATATTTAGCAAACAACTTCACAGTCTTGGTGAAACAGGCACTAAAACATCTCTTCAAAGGAATACCAAATTTTAGCTGCCACTAAGCCAGATACCACTAACAGCCTTGAACTCAGGCCAACGCTGCAGAACTTCATTGTGGAAGTATGTAAGACACTGCAAGTGAAAGAAATCAGACCACTGAGAGCTACTGGGAAGGCAGCCAGTTGGAGGTTAGCGTTTATCATCATTCAGTTCTATGCAAGAATCACAAGTCAGAAAAAAAGCAAAGCGGAGCATCTTAGTTGCAGTGATACCAGCAAAGCAGTAGTTTCCAAGAAATCACAAGATTAACACCGAGCAGATCAGACCACAGAAGTACTGCTTTCTCGTGTTACCCAAATTAACAAAAAGCTTTTAAGCATCTGATAAGGTTAAGAGTTGCTAACTGAACAAGCTGAAGTCGCATCCTCCTCTGCTTTAAGAGAGCTCTTCTCCCTCAGCCTTCTCTTCAGCCTATGTGCGGGGCTTAAAGCAGGAAAAAAATCCTACCCCACACAACACACATTTCAGCTGGCACAGTAATTAGATGACAATACAAGAAAACATTCGTAAGATCGTCTTCAAAGTTTTGGCAGTTTTTTGTGTTTGTTTTTAAACGGGCCCAAGCTGAGGCAAGCAACGAAGAAGAAACAGCATGCCCATTCGGAGATACCATACTGACCCTGCACAGACTCTGTCTCCCATTCTCCAATTAAGTTCTCAGCCACAGACTATGTAGATGAATGGAAAAAATCAGCAGCTAAAGGATTTCTTACCGAGTGGAAGGATTTCTCAGCACAGTAAGCTGCAGCCACCTTTTCATCCGGACTTATAACTTTGAAATTTGAGACCTGGATTTTTTTTATTTTTTTTTTTCATTTTAATATAGAAGCCGGAAGGCCTCGGTGCTTGGAAGCACGTATCCCAGCAATGACAAGATGAATAAACAAATCAGAAAAGCCCCCCATTCAGCCATTTCTGCCCAGCTAACAACTGGAACTATCAATTAAAGCATTTTACCTTCAGAAAAAGAGCCTATTGCCAGGTCTACTACAGCTTTTTTCTTTTTTTAAGGCATTGCATCATGAGAACTTAAAGTACATTCATAAATATATCCTTGGCACACTTTAATTGAAAAATACTTTAATATTATTACATAGTAAGTCAAAGCTTAACTATTAGGTACAAGTAGCTCACTAAATAAGTTACAGACACACCCACTTGAGCAATAATATCAGTGATATTTATTTAAAATACTTTTGCTGAGGAAACTTGTTTCATAAGAGATGGTTTTCAAACAAATCAGCAAGGTTATGAAAAATAAAACAGAGACAAACTCTCTGGGGAGAAAGTTACAAAGAAAGCTTTTGCATATCAACAAAAACCCTCAGTCTTTTGATTTGCGGCCTGAGTCTCAGTCCCAACCTTTTCCATCTAATGAACCCCACTATCCATCTTTAGATCTGGTTTGTTCTTGTCATTCTTCACCGAGTAGATGAAATATGTTAAGGTGTCCTTTTCATTCACTGGAATTGTCCTAAAGTGGCAGCCAATTATCTATAAGGGAAGAAAGCAAGGAAATTAAATAACCACTCTTATATGCAGAAACTGAAGATTTGGATTTAAATTGACTACATTAAAGTTTAAAAGCTTGATCAAGAAGCTTAAAAAATAGAGAGAAAAAAGACTTTTGAAGAGAGGTAGGTTAACAGTGATAAAAAAAGGTAAGCAGGAACCATTTTATTGAGAACTATGAACTAAATACAGCAGATTGTACCCCTAATTTCCTAAGTAAAAAACTCAGGAAAAGAAAGTTCTTAAAACAAGCACGGGAGCATGATTACATCTGTGTAGTTACAGCTTGAATGACTATAGAGTATCAACAGAGCTACAGCACAGAAATAGGAGGCTACTGCTCATTACTCAGGTTGGAGGTGAGAGTCTGTATCAAGTTGCATACAGAAATCTCTAAGACAATACAAGAACCTTTCAGAACATAACTGAATATTCAGCTCTTCAAAACAGAACTATCAATGAAAATTCACCATGCTGTAACCACTGAAACAGGACAATCTCTAAACAGTTCTTGAATCACTTTTATCATTCCAGAAGTCTTTCCCTTCATCGAAATGAACACCAGCTTTAAAAGAAACACTACTACAACAGTCCGCGTCTATTCTGCAAAAAGGCAGAGAATATTTTGGTGGATTAAAATTAGCAAGTGAGTAACATGGGACTGCTCATTTAACTCCCACAGGATGTAAGTGTTTAGCCTAATTAGCAAGTTAGAAGGCTTTCTAAACCCCACCCCAGAAGTCACAGAGGAACAGTCTGACAGCCTTTTGAAGTGGACTTTTAAGTAGCAGCTAGAGCAGTGTCTATTGTGCATTAGTCCAGGTCCCAAGGAAACACATGCGCTGTAAACTAAGGAGTTCCGCAGCCATGGCTCACAAATACCTGCAGGTCACTCGAACGAAGCACGTGACAGAGGAAGCTTTGCCTATTTGCATCAAGCAGCGTAAGAAGCATAAGCTAGCACAAATATCTCGTGAGATGTACCTAAAGCAGACCTTTAGAAATGCCAATTTTGCAGAACAAAAACCCTGCTTGTGCTTTTTCAATTCACAGCCCCGCTGAATCAAGACCTAGCTGTACCCCAACTCACATCTAAGAAAACAGAAGACTGATGTTACATTCTTACTCGCAGTGGCAGCAGCACTATTCTTTCACAGCTCAGCCTCGAGATCTGCCACCCATTTAAGGACCTTGCCTTTAATCCACACAGATTAAGGGAGAGACCAACAAGACATCTGCACCAAAGTACTGAGTGTATCGCTGCACAAACCTGAAAAGAGAGTAGCTATACCTCCCTGTTAGGAGATCACCAGTCCTCCCACGTATTTGCATCAGCATGCTGTAACTGTATCTTTGCAGTGCAGAATTCCTTTAAAATGACACTCACGTGCAGCTAAGATACTCGCATACTGCTGTACGCACACACAGCTTCAGCACTCTTAGACACTGGTAAGAAAAAACCTGATTTCATACAGTTTTCTGATGGCAGATCCGAGTGGTTTTAATTAACATAATTGTCAATAGAAGCCTGTTTTTCAGGTTTCCATACTTCACATACACAGAAACACCTATGGTTGTATTAGCTAGCTTTTTAAAGCAAAGTCTGAACCTTGCTAGAACTTCACTGCTACCTCCCAGTGTCTAGTTCTTGGCAGCAGGGCACTTTGGGGGAAGGAGTGACTGATGCGCAGACTATAAACCCATTAATTCTATGATACTCAGGGACACGCAGATCATCTTACTGTTCCGACTCAATACTCTGTGCTTTTAAGCAGCACACACTCCTTTCAGAAGTCAAGAATCCCTCCCCTGGAAAGAACTTTTGATTTACTTGGCTCAGAAGCTGTGGTCAATGAAGGAAGCTAGATAAGCAGTTCCCTTTTGTTCTCCTAAAATCCAGATTACATATGCTCTTTATGCAAGGATCACATTGTACAGAAAAATCACATGCCATAGCAAGTTGAATTTTCTATTATGGAACAAACACTCATACGTACTTCAACAAGCTGTGCTTTGTTAAGTCCTGGTCTGGTCTGTAGCTTGAAGTGTCTTTTGTACCTTCGAAGTGTGTTTACTTGTAACTGATATAAATCAACCTAGAAGAAAAGGGGGGGAAGGGGAAGTAAAATCTAATGTAACTGAAAAGGATTCAGTCATTATCAGTTCGCCTCTCAACAACATTCTGGAATCTCACAGAAGTGTAAACTGTCAGCTCAGCAGATCTCATTTTGACAAAACCCCAACCTCCACCCCCCGCACCTTCCCGCGGAAAGGCAAAAAGCCCAGCTCAGTTTATGAGAATTTTATTGTTACTGAGCACGGCTCTGCCTCCGTTGAGCTGTGGACAATATTTGGAACTCGTTAGTGTACTTTAATCAGTTCTAGGTTTTTTTGTTTGCTCCTCAGTTCAAGCATGATAACACAAAGCCCAGGAACAACTTTCATATAACATCTATGAAGATGCTGACTCAAAGGAGGCCCCTATACTGTGATTTGGGCCGTCAAATTTTACACAAATTACACGTGAGATATAGGGCATCTGCACCATGAGAGAGCACATATTAGAACCAGGGAAAAAGCCTAGAGTACAAAGTTTTCTTGGCTTGAGGTAAAGAGAAGAAAACAGCTGCTCTCGCTCTCCAAACATATCCCTGCCACATAAGCACAATGCACGAGTTACGTGCACGGGCATAGTTGTCCAAAACTATTTTTCAGCACGAGTTGACAGTTGAGAGAATTGCACAAGGTTCTCTAAGGGATATAAATACACAACCTTAACCCGGTACTCCCCCAGTTTTTAATCCCATGAACTCTGATCAACAGTCACTTCTCCCAGCAACTGCTTACCCTCCCACCCTCCCTGACAGTGTAAGAGGGCTTAATAGATGACTGAGTGGGAAAGCGAGATGAGAAAGCAGGCTGAACGAGAAATTTTGCTAGATCAGTTGCAATGACAGTAGTATTTTCCAACTCACTGCATTAAAGATTGAGGCATTCATTTTTGCTTTTAATTAATTTAGCAGCCTCACTATAGAACACTTAGCAGCAGTGCTACTGCAAACTTGGTAACCTGGCCAGGCTTGATGTGATGCTGCCTTCCATGATAGAGGATAGGTATCCTTTAGTATTCTGAAGTTTACATGACACAAACTACTTCCCCAGTCACAGTGGCAAACCCACAGCCTAGAGCATCGCACAGAGCAGTAGCGGCAGCTTTCTACCAAGTCCCAGAAGCCTCTTCCCCTCCTGCAGGAATCACTTCTAACAGGTAGTGATGGTCATGACTGAGACAGAAACAGGAGGGCCATGTAAGTAAGCCTTCAGAAGAATACTTCCCCCCCAGTAAACTGGATAGCAACAGCAAATAAAGAAGGTCAAGGGCCAACGGGCATCTAAGGTACACGGTAACCACGTGGGATGAACATACTGCCATTGTCCCAATAGCCAGCTGAAACTCCTCAAAAATACTTCCCAGGCAGTTTTCTTTTCTGCAGTAGTACCATTAAAAAAGAAAAAAGCTTGCTTTCTTGTTCTAGAGATATCTGACAGTTGTGATGTGTTTCACAATTCTTGCATGAGAAAACAAAACAGGCTGGTAGGAGAGCTGTGACTGCCACTGTGTCTGCGAGCTACCTGAAGCCACACAGAACATCAGCTGTAGACAGAACTTTCAAAGAAGCAATCGCACATATTTAACAAACAGCCCAGCATCAAACTACTCCCAATCCCCTAAAATCCTCTTAGTCAGAGCCTTCAGACTGCAGCCACGTGCCTTTAGGCAAGGATTCTTGCACAAAGTTTCATCACTTATGCTGCTGGTATCTGCAGATGCTGACCATAAGGATGCCATTAAATTAGTACTTACAGAGCAATTTCTGAAGAAAGCTTTAAAAAAATCCCTCTTAGAAGGGACCGGGTAGGTAGAACAGCCTCTGCTCAAAATTAAAACACTGAATAGCACCTGCTAAGTCAGGCTGTAGCAGAAATAATCCAGAACACGCATAGGAAAAACAGCCTGAGGTGCAGTCTCTCTCCCACTGTACTATGCAAAAGGTTTGAAAGCTGTGGTTCCCTTTTATAACAGGTGAGAGGTTTCACTGGTCAGCAGTGGAGAAGACAGGTCAGAAAGGCACCATCCTTCTCCACTCCCTTCTAGCACAGCTCTCCAAACACTTCTTCTCCCAACAAGGGGTAAAAACAAGGAGCTACCATCATCAAACTTTCCTAGTTAGACTAAGCCAATGGAGTAACCGCAAGACTCATCTGCAGCACATTTAGCACAGAAGGAAAGGATCGGAGGGATGGGGCAGCGAAGCATTTATATCTCAAGTCCTATGTGCAATTCCCTTTGAGCTGTCAACTCCCGCAGAAGACAGATTTTTGCTGATACGGAGCAAAGCATCTCTTCTAGTAGGATGCTGGAAAGGAAGCACTAAAAAGAAGAAAATTGAAAACAGCAGTTTTCTGAGAGATCTGGCAGACGTTTAAAAATAACCTAGAGAGTCTTGTTCATCCTACTCTGCACAATTAATGCAGAAAATACACCACAAAACTCAGTTAGCTTTTGTTATATTAAGAACCGACTGAATTGTGAGTCCTCCCTTCCCTCGCACGCTCCAGAATAAGGAGAGCTGCAAGTGTGGAAACATGGTATCTGTGCAGACTCGGCAGTCCGTCAGAACAAGCTTAACACAACGACCAGGGGAAAAACCAACCAACTAGTTAGCTACCTCTGGAGTGTCGATGTCTTGTACTGGTGAGTCACCATCATCGTCGCTGCCTTTCCTCTTTCTTCTATTCCTCACACTCTGAATTAAGTTTTTGTGGAAGTCACAAATATACAGATGTCTTGCCTGGAAGAGTAATACGGCATCTTTCAATGAAATCCCTGTATCTCCCAGCCTCGAGACAGCCCCCCAGCAACCACAGCCACACGACCCGAGCTGAGGAAGCTTTTCTGCCGGATTCCTCTGAATAACGAACGCGCGGTGC
>VWZZ01000572.1:0-10800 GCA_013399095.1 Psophia crepitans
CTCCCAGGTCCTTCTCTGCAGTAAGATGGAAGGGAAGCATTGCTGAGAGCCCTTCAGAAGAGTACTGCTTTCTCTGACATAAGAAGGCACGGGGCTGTGGTGGGGAGAATGTGAGGACACTTGTTCTAGCAGTCATGGCTGCCTGTGTACATTATCAAGTTTGAAAGGCCTTCACAGCATTTAAGGAGAGATGCAGTAGCATGGGTAGTGATGGGTGACTGAACACATTTTCCTTCAGAGCTGCTCAGGAACAACTGACAAGTGCAGTTTAGGAAAGTGTCTGGAGAAGCTCATTGCGTGTGTCTTTATTGCCACCTTCTGGAAAGGGAGAATAATAATTCTTGAGTAGATTTCTACAAACTAGCCTATTTGCACAGGCATTTTTGTCTTGGGGAGGTTATTTTTTTAGTTTGTTCCTGTAAGCAATAGGATTGCAGAAGGAAAAGTAGCTTGGAATAAGCAGTTAGCAAAGCTGATATTTCTTTGAAGTGCTCTCTGGAATATATGTGCACCTTGAATTTAACAGCGTCTTTATTTTAATGAAAACAAGGTGGAATTTTGCAGAAGCACTCGTTCCTAATCTGTACCTAGTGATGTCAGTGGAATTTAACTTTTTTAACTTTTTTCTTTTTTTTTGTGGATATCCGTAAGAATGCTTAAGCCATGAACAAGTATTTTAGAATGATCTACTTCTAGATGTATAACGCTACAACCAGACTAGCTTACTGATGAATTACATGTAGGAACAAGGGGGAAGCACTGCTTAATTCATGTATTAACAATGCACGTTTAATTTAACTGTTGTTATAATTTGTGGGAATCGTATTGAGGCTTAAAGAAAGTAGACCCTGATGCATTTGAGAGGGAGAAATGAACCATGAAGTTGATTGTATACTTTGACTGGTAATTCTGAGACACACATAGTAACATAGTCAAGCAATATCCTGCATGTTATTTTATATGTGTATATATTTTATGTATATGCACACACATATATGTACTATATATTATATTTCTATATTTTATATATAGTTTTTATATATTATATATGGTATAAAATTATATTAAAATATATGTCTATATTTATATAAACATATATATTCATATATAAACAAAAAAAAGAAACTAGAACAGGAAGGAGCTAGAGGGACAAAGGATCTCAGATGATGTATCAGACCATTTAAGGTGGGAGACTATAAAGCACTGACTTGCCTATACTCACATACAGATTTCTGTAGCAGAGGCAGAAGGAAACGTAGATTTCCAGAATGCCAACCATAAGGCTACCTGTCTCCCCAGCTGTTGTTGTGTGTCCCCACTCCGAAATAAAAACTTTCTTGCATCTCTTGAATTTCTTGCAGGCTTTTTGTAAACATTTCTAGTTCCAGGAATGAAATACCATTTATTCTTCCCCTCTCTTAAAGGAACGCTTCTTTTTTAGCAGCTGTCATCTCAGTAATGAAACTGCCTTCTGCAGTCTGCAAGCAGATTTCAATCCTAAGTTTTAGCTCATGTAAAGCAACAACGTGCCTTGAGCAATTCCTGATAGCGCTTCTAAAATATGTTAAAATGTGAGGCAATTAGTGGGATATTAATGTCACTTCCATTTTTTTTCCCATGTTTTTTCATTACAACTGAAATCGCACGTGAAGCAAGCCACATTAGGGCATTATCTGTTGTGCAGCTAAACCCAGCAAAGGGGATATTTTAATGAAACTGTTAACTGAGGTAACTTCTTCTATGTCTGAGTACAGATTTTTAGCAGTCTTTACGTATTTAATGCCTTGAAGCTGGTGTCCCACTGCAGATGATACCTGTTGTCAAGAACAGTATATATTGTAAGGTTTCATTACAGATCTCTAAATCTGTTTTGGTGAATTGACTCTCTAAAAAAAATACAGTTGGACAGTGCAATAACAAGATGCTTTGTGTTTGTTTCTTTTTTTTCTTCAGGTGAAAAATGTGTTTTGTATGAAGGCAAAGGAAGGCAGAAAAAAATCAATACGTGCCTTAGTGGCTATTGGAAATGGTAAAGGGGCCGCAGGTATGTGCATATATGTAAAAAATGCCAAATTAATCATTGTTTTTAATAGGACTTTAGAGGCATCGTGACTTAAAGGGACTTTTTATACTTTAAAACAAAGAGAAAATTTACCGTTTTTTCCACTGGAATTGAAAGTATTGAATTCACAGTATTGAAATACCTGTAAGAATTTTGAGTTTATCTATAAAAGTAAACTTTATAATCAAATTACGTATGTGTTCATTTGGGCACTTTTTTTTGTATAAAAAAAAGGAATTAGGAGAAGTATTAATATGTAATTCGGTTTGGAGCATATATTATCCAGCAGTAAAAACATTTTTATTTAACTCTAGCATGATAGATATAATACTGGTAGATCCTACCAGAAGGTAGATCCTTCCAGCAGGGATCATCTGTGCTTTCCTCTACACCCTATTTTGTTTCACTGCAGATACTGTTGATGTTTTAAAAAAAACAAAGCCTAAAAATATTCAGCCATACACGTCTGCATTTGTTTCTCCTAGCTTTAGGCACCTAGCTGCAGAGTGTAGTTGTTTACTCTCAAGTCAAAGAATCAGGCACCTGCAAAAGGAATTGCATGGAATTGCAAGGTGGGCTGAGGTGCCCCGGACAGTACTCGTCAAACTCAGCTGAGCGTGCTCTTCATAGAGGTGCCTGTGCTTGACTAGAATGAATCTGGGCCTCCATCATTAGTAGAGCAGATAGAGTCATAAGGAAGTAGGCTACAGTCAGTAGACATGGATTTGTCTTTCTGGTTTTGAAAATCACTTTCATGTTGTTGGGGTTCTTGGGGTTTTATTTTCATTTGCACTAACAGTGGTAACCGCTTTGCAGCAAGGGGCAACATGACTGGTTGTGTGTTTTCCTGGGTTATTTTCTAGCTGGTGTCAGTATTTCTAGGCAGAATTAATATAAATGTGGCTGATTTTTTTTTCTTTTTTCTAAGTCTCAGGAAATTCCCTTGGAAGTATTACTGCTTTTAGTTAAAAAGGGCTTGTTTACTGGTAGTCGCAGCTAGCATCTTGATTCAAAAATACTTTAATGAATCTGTTCAAATCAGAAGACCCTAAGTTTCCTTCTGATTTGGCCTCTTTAAGAAGCTTTCTTATTTTATTGAAGTTAATAATTTAAAAAAATCCACTTTATGGGCTTCCTACAAATACTAAATTTACACTTTTAGGAAAAAATGGAATACTCGATGCCCTTTGAGTGTGGTCTCATAGTAACTTCAGTGTTTTGTGGCTTGACACATTTGTAGGCTTTTTCCATTATGAATGACACTTTGTAAGATCTCTTCAGCAAGCAATTTGAAGTCTAACCATTTTAATGCTGTCAGTGGCATAAATAGGAAAAATCAAAAGAAACTTAAGATTATGAAGGATATTATCATACAAGCTGTGAAAAGAGACCTTTTTCATTTTCTTTCTTGGCAAAAACTGGAGAAAGAATAGCGATCAGAGACGTCCAGGTCAGTTGTGATTTCCATTTAATGGAACTCTAAGCACAATTATGTGTGCAGGGTAGTGATGACCAAGCTATCTCTAGAAGCAATCAAACCGTCTCAGTGCAGCAATTTACTTGGATTAACTAACCCTGGATCCCAGCATAAAGGAACTATGCAGCCACCCTGTACAGCAATGAGTTTCCTCCATGTTTCCAGTTCTCTTATTGAGGAAATAGTGTTTATCTTTCACTCAGTTTTCAAATTACCAGGATTTTTTTTTGTTGCAGATTAAGTTTTATTTAAGAAGCACTCTCGAATATGCTAAGTTTTTCTCCATAAAGAGAGAGTTTCATACAATCTCTTGTGGATACAAACCAATGTATGTTAAAATTCCTGTTAGACCTCAGATGAGCTTAGAGATGACAGCTGTGCAGAATGAAAAGAAAAATCAGCTAAAAAAAAAAAAAATTGGGAAGTAAATATTCGAAATAATATAATCCAAAGAACAGAGAATTCCTAGCTCTGTCAGGAGGCAGGAATATGCCCTGTATTGTATTGGTGACTGAGTATGTGAAATTACATTTGCATTGTTACATGACTAATAAAGAAAGTCCGGCTTTCAGTATATATGCCGAGCATCCACTTTTTGAATATAAATAGTCTCTTTTTATTATAAGCTGAATAGATATCTCGGATAGAATAGCCCTGATTATGCGTGAGCTTTAATAAGACAGCTCTGTTTCCCGTCAACTATAATTTTGCAGAACTTGATTTATGTGAAAGACTAAAGTCAAGATGTGTTCCTCAGTTTTAATTGCAGTTTGGAGTGGAGGAAAATTTCTGTAGAGAGGAAGGTGTGGTTCTGCAGCAGAAAGATATGTTACTCTGAAAAAATTCTTCCTAGCCCTTCTTTGAAAAGCTCGTTCATGAAACATGTTATCACTTTAATCCATATGTGCCAAATGATTGAATTGAGGTTGCCCAGATGACCTCATTTTTGGCATTTTCTAATCTGTTGCGTGACTTCACAGCATTAATACACTGCTGTTGTGCTTTGTGTATGTGTTTAAAAGAATAACACAGTTTTCTTGCATTTTCTTGTACAGGAGTTAGAAAGTGACAGAGACCTCCAGGTACCTGGTGCATGCACAGGGAAGGCTGTCTCTAGAGGCAGCTGATAGCAGGCACTACCCATGACTGTCTGTTTGTTCCACAGCAGCCTCCAGGCTTATGGTCGTGCTCTCTTTGCTTGTAGCACCACAACAGTCAGGATGATATTTCTTGTATTTCTTCCCTAGATCTCTTCCAGCTTATTTCTCCTGTAATGTCTGCATGAAATCAGTGAGTCAGTGTTGGCCAGTGGGTGAAATCCCATTGATTTTTGGGTTAGGCTTTTGGATACAGGTGAACCACAGCCCCAGCTGACACAACAGAAACATCAAAGGACCAAGAAAGCTAGATCTCCTGATATGAAGTTAAATGATTTTAGTTCGATCTACCTTGATACTGTTGGACTACAGAGTTTGTAAAAACAGTTGTCATGTCCTCTTATTCGTTCCATGCAGTCAGTTGACGCCCTGCTCTGAGTTGCCTGCTGACTGCTGTGAAATCTCTTCATCACTACCACAGTTCACCTGGAAAATAGGAGTAGATCTGAGGGTTCAGGGAAAATTAGGTAGCAGTTTGTGAACTGGCAGTTTGTTTTTCCTCTGTTCTGCAGGCATGCATTTTTTGCAAACGCGCTATGCTGTTAAACCTGGTTTTCATATTCTCTATTTCAGTAGTAGAAACCCAGTCTCCTGTGCTTCTAGGGTGTTGGAACTACTCGTTGTACAGACATTGACATATATGCATTATCTTCCTTTTTTTTTTTCCTTCCCTTCTTTCTTTTTAAGCAGAAGACTGGATTTTTTTTATTTTTTTTGGCTGAAGCAGTCACCACTATTGAATAGTTTGGAACAAGTTTGGACAAATACACACAAGAAATAACTTAAGCTTTATTTGTTTTAATTTGACAACAAGCAGTTGGCATCCATTTTTTTTATATTCATAACTCCTAAACCATTACTGTGTGTCGTTTTGGTGGTTCTCTCTGGACCATTTTCTGAGTATGATCTGTGCAATAGAGTGGAAATGACAGGTAATAAACTTGATTGTGAAGTTCTCTGGTTTTTCTCCCCTTTGCTTTTTGAAGGTCCTCTCTCATGTATTTCTCAGTAATAAACTGATTCTTTTCTGTCTTGCAGGTTTTGCAATGGGGAAAGCAGGTGATAGGATGAATGCTTTACGGAAAGTATGCTGATTGAATTATTTGTTTCTTGATGACAAGCACAAATAATTCACTTTTTTTTTTAATAATCAGTTTCTTCTGTAGTCTGTGCAAGACTATGCAAGAAGCAAGTCCATGTACGTGATTTATCCATCTTGATACAAATAATGAGATTGCCCTGCAGTGAGATTCTGTTAATGCACACTTTATTTGCTCTCTGCTCCCTTTTCTTGGCCTATACCTAACCCCCCGCTCACTCAATTGTTTCCGATAGCTATATAGCATACAATCTGCTTATACAGTTAGTGTGTAGGAATTTTTCTCTTACACATGCATAAAAACCTTATTGAGACTTCTTTAGACTTCAAAGTGTTACTTGTCCATCTACATTAATCTTATTGGTGTTGTAATGCTCAACTAAGCTATCAAAGTAGCAATGCTATAATACACAAAGTTTGATGAATTTGTTACTATGTTGAGAATTTTTTTAGAATATTAAATCTGTTAGGAGAAAGCAGTTCTTTAGAGAGAACATTTTCATTTCCATAAAGTAAATAGTTTAAATGTGGCAAATTTGGTTTCCAGTTTTCTTTCTTGCTTTTTTTCTGTCTAGTTAACTGAATAATGGTAAATTTCTAATAGTTTACAGAAAAAATTAAGAAAAAATATTATCTGCTTTTACTCTCTAGGCAAAGAATAAAGCAATACGCTGCTTACATTTTATAGAATTGTATCAGAACCACACAAGTAAGTATTATGGTTTTTTTAGACTTTCTTTAATTTTCAATAAATACTGAATATAACAACAAGAACTGGTTGCAACTAGTTACAAAGCACAAAAAATGTTAACTAAAACCTGTCTGATCTGATGTATTGTATTATTCTTCTTCGTGCGTTATTTTGTGTGAAATCTTAGCCTTAGACTGTTTTAGCTAGACAGTGGTAATATGAGAGTACATAGCTTGTCAATGCCTCTGTAAAATAAATCACCATTACTGGGAATGAATATGTGGTTTACTCTTTTACTTTCACTCAGGTTTGTATCAACAGTTACAGGACGGTCCATGAAGGAAAGTTAAGATTACATGATGTTGTTGTTAAGATGTTGTTGTTAGCTTGTTTTAAGATTTATCTCCCTTCTAGTCTCCTGGGTTTGCCAAGTTTAAGATTTGGATACTTACTGCACAGTATTTCAGACTCTTTGAAGATGGGGCGGGGGAGGGGATAAGAGCAAGATTAGATCTCTGCTGGCACAATTTGAGTTAAGGACGTCAGATACTGTCTGGGCATCTTTTCTCTATGGTGAATTCCTCTGAATTAGAGATGGTAACCTGTTGACTCAATCCAGGTATACTCACAAAGTCCAGCAGCTGGGGAGAACATGGACTGGAGAAGTCAGTCTGTTTTTCATGGTAGCTTCTTGTTAATTGGATTTAATACCATGCAAGTCCTCTCTGATGTCAGACATAGTATCCCAAGTATTCAGTAACATTTTGAAATATGTATCTTGCAGAGTATATGAATATTTAACCAAGTCATTGTATAGATAAGTATATACTAAAACTTCAGTTTACAAATACAAAACTGCAGTTATCCTCTTGAGTCTATTCCTTGAGCATTATTAATTCACATTAACAGATTGGGGACTTGATTAAGAATGGGTGGTGTTTCCACCGTACTTTCCATTCTACTTAGCATAGAGGTTCTCTCTGAGCCATCTTGACTGCAGTGATAGAATCCACTATGCAGATGAGCCACTGAATCAGATATATGTCACAGCCACCCACCAGAGATAAGAGTTTGGGGTTCTTTTTGAAGCAGAGAGAAGCAGGAAAACTGGAATGATAAATATTCTGTATGGAAAATCCAAGAACACTGAAGCCTATGGAGAAATCTTAGGTTAAAAGCTGAATTACTAGAAAAATCTGAGCTAACTTCAAAGCTAAATTGAGAGCTATTGGTGACATACAGACACTTCATATTTTTAAATTGAAGCTTGGTTTTGAGTACAATAGTAACATAGTATTCACTGATGTGTAAGCACTCCTAATCTATTCCGGAAATGTACCTAGATAAACCCTTCTCTATAAAGAACTCACCAACTTCCCATTTAGATCTGAAAAAGAAAGGTACTCCTTAAATGTGCTGAGCTAAAGCTTTTTTTGAAGGAATAATTTAGCTGTAATGCCTTTTTTTTCTCCCCTCCAGTTTACCATGACATTACAGTGAAATTTAAAAGCACAACCATCCGCATGAAGAAGCAAAACAAAGGTAAGTAAAGCTGCCTGAAAATTTTTAGGTTCTATTAATTACTGACTGATACTTATTTGATGAAGTTAAATTTGTGCAACATCTACTTACTTCAGAGATGGATCATTTGGTGCTAGTCTGCCATGTTTTAAATGTTGAAGATGATCAATTTTTTCACATTAGAAATACCTACTGTTGATGGCGTGGCTTTGTTACTGTAAATCAGGGCTTGTTCCTCTTACACTGATGGGAGCTCTGTTCCTGGTTTTCTTGCATGCTTCCTAAGTTCCTTCTGCGCTAAATTACCTAGATGTGGAAAAGTCTAATCTAATAGTATAGATGTTGGCTTTTAGAAGAACGCTGCAGGTTTTTCTTCTTACCGTATGTCCCATATATGCTTTGGAGAACTGATGGGCTCGTTCCATTATTTTTCAGGGGGTTTTTTAATCACTGTTTTCAAGACAAGATTCAGAGGTAGTTTAGTATGCAGTAGTGGGAATACTTGAAATGGGAATTGGAGTGCAAGCCACATCTGTGTGCTTGTCCCTACTACGTCCATACTGGGATAACATGTGCAGATGTCCTCCCTCAACTGCCTCCAACTACCTGTGATCATGAGCTGGAGCCAGGACAGCATCCAACCTGCTACTTCCTTGAGACCATTACTGCTTTATTTTCCATAAAATCAAGATCTCTCAGTGTCAAAACTAGAGGGATTGTCTACCCAGCTTGTTTTACACCATACCAGCACAAAGACCATCTCGTTGTTACACAGTAGCAACGTTTTCATTTCTCCATCTTTGCAAACTGTTGTGGATTTACCCCAACCGGCAGCCGAGCACCATGCAGTCGCGCTCTCGCTCCTGTGCAGCAGGGTGGGGGAGAGAATCAGAAAAGTGAATAGTGTCCTATTAAAAACACTTTAATAGGACAAACACAAAAAGTAAAATAATATAGTAATAATGATAATCAACAACAACAACAACAACAACGTGATGAACAGCACAATTTCTTATCACCTGGAGTCAGTGGTGACCCCCGGCTGCCCAGCCTCCCAGCCCACACTTGCAAGCAAAACAAGACAAGGAATTAATTCACCACTTCCCATCAGCAGACATGTGTTCAGCCATCTCCAGGAAAACAGGGCTTCATCACATGTAACAGTTACTTGGGAAGGCAAACACCATCACTCTGAAGTTGATACTGCACAAGACCCCCAGCTGCCACGCTAGGCCCCCAGTTACCACACCAGCCCCCCCCAGCTGACACACCTCTCAGCCNGCTTGGCAACAACTAAACCATCAGTGTGTTATCAACATTATTCTCATCGAAAACAGCACTACACCAGGTGTCAGAAAGAAAATTAACTCTATCCCTGCTGAAACCAGGACACAAGCTGTTCTTTGCTTTTATACCAGTTGTAGTACAAGCAAATGCTTCTTTAGACTGCTCTAGGTTAGGTGTGAGTAGTAGTGAGTCCATGCCTGATAGCTCTCTGCTCAGAGGTCTGTTCTTCCACAAAGCTGCTGTTAAGTGATGTTAGATGTACAGCTGTCTCCTCCAGCCAGTTCAGCTGAGGACCCTTCTTCCCAACCACCAGAGCCCAGCCCTCCACCCAGGGACCGAAGGCCTCCACCCAGGCCGAGGGATGTGGCTGTCACTTTCTCGTTTGCAGGTTCAACCAGTAGCAAAGCTGATTATGCATCCCAGAGACACACAGAAATGCAGGACACTGACATGGCTGGCCACAGACAAGGTGCTGTGTTCAACAGCACCTACATACAGGACTCATAAACACAGACAGCCAAGTCCTCTCCTCTTTGGCTGGCAGAGATAGATCATGCAAGCACAGCACGCTCCAGACTCACAAACACACGCACATCTGCAGATCCCTTGTATATCAGCATGGCCCCTTTGTCTGCCCAGCACCCCTGCCCAGATTCTGGGCCCTCTTACCTGCTTCACTGGTCCCCTACTCACTGGCTGGTGCAGCTTGATGCTTACTAACCAACACAGATGCACTCACCCATTTGTCCAAGTTCAAAAGTCCCCACAGGTATACAGGGGCACAGACCCCCTACCTACCTGATACTCCAACTCAGACCTGAGGGCCCCCCTTACTCACTGGCTAGTCCAGCTTAAAGTTTGCTAGTGAAAACATGCACACCAGGACCGGGAAGGATACAGATGCTCAGCCCCCCAGCAGCTACCACCAGGCAGACAAACCCATGGTCCTGCTCCATCCACTGGTCAACTCTGTACACCCTTCCCAGTGTGGCTTACAGTTTTAACGCTTGCAAAGTCCAGGTTGATCTTCCTGGAAGTTTCTTGATAGCCCATCAATTAGTGGCAATGTTTGTTTCTTGTCATTGTTTCTGTTTATTTTGTCAGATGTCTGTTACTATGTATTTTATTTTTGGTTTCACCTTTTTCCCTCAGTTTGCCAATTGACAAAGTCCTAAATCAGATAACCTCGCTAGAATCATAGAATCATTAAGGTTGGAAGAGACCTCAAGGATCATCTAGTCCAACCGTCGCCCTACCACCTATTCCCCATTAAACCATGTCCCTAAGTACCACGTCTAACCTTTCTTTAAACACTCGCAGGGATGGTGACTCCACCACCCCCCTGGACAGCCCGTTCCAATGCCCGACCACCCTTTCCGAGAAGAAATTTCTCGTAATCTCCAACTTGAATCTCCCCTGACACAGCTTGTGGCCATTCCCTCTTGTCCTGTCACTATTTTTTTTAAATACATCAAAAGGAGGGCCAGACAGAATATAACCTCATTA
>VWZZ01000575.1:0-15840 GCA_013399095.1 Psophia crepitans
TCTCTAGAACTACCTGAAAGGAGTTTGTGATGTTCTGGAGATCGGCCTCTTTTCGCAGATAACTAGCAATAGGGCAAGAGGGAACCCCCGCAAGGTGCGCCAGGGGAGGTTTAGATTGGAGATTAGGAGAAATTTCTTCTCAGAAAGGGTGGTTGAGCATTGGAACGGGTTGCCCAGGGAGGTGGTGGAGTCACCTAGGCATATTTAAACAGAGGTTGTATGTGGTACTTAGGGACATGGTTTAGTGGGTAATATAGATGGTAGGGGGACAGTTGGACTAGGTGGTCCTGGAGGTCTCTTCCAACTGTAATGATTCTATGATTCTACTCTGGATATAAGGAGGATAACAAGTAAAAATAATAGAAATATGACAGATTAATTAGTCAGATATTAGCATGTGCATAAATATTGTTCCTTCCTGAATATATTTGCAATTTCTCTAATAGTTACCTTGCAATCTACTGCATATCAGCCTTCGGGAATGTACAGCATATACACATCAGTAGTTAAGTATTGTGGATTCATGTGTCATATAAAGAACAACATATGTACACTGTGTGGCATTAATGTTTTGCCACATTAACAGAATTCATGTAAAATAATTTGAGGCATCAAAAATTAGATTTTTAGTGTATGCCTCCAAATTCAGTGGAGGGTAGGAAATACATATTTTTTAATAAATTTATTCGATCTTAACATAGGCAGAGACAGATAGTACCTTTCTTTCTGTTGACCAAGACTAAAAGGCTAATTTATACTGTGCACTTATATGACCAAACACTGTATTAGGCCGGGTTCTGATCAGACACCCTGATTCATTTAGGCTTGATGCTTAGTGGCTAATAAGTAATGTTAAAGCTTGGTGAAATGAATCTAGCTTTAAAGTACACAAAAACTGTATCACAGCAGAAGTTTTTTTTGTGGAAGCTTTTGTTTCCATAAAGGCTTTGAAGCACACTACATTAGAATATTTTCTGGTTTAAATCAGTGAAATTTCATTCACTGCCATCCTCACTATTTACACCAGCTAAAGCTCTATCCCATAGACTTTACTAACGTGACATCTTTATGTATTTTTGTAGTTTTACCCCAGCCAGCAGCTGAGCACCACACAGCCTCTCACTCAGTATCCCCACTGGAATGGAGGAGAGAATCAGAAGAGTAAACGTGAGAAAACTCTTCGGTTCAGATACAGACAGTTTGGTAAAGCAAAAGGCTGCACACGCAAGTAAAGCAAAACCAGGAATTCATTCCCCACTCCCCACGGCAGGCAGGGGTTCAGCCATCCCCAGGGCAGCAGGGCTCCGTCACGCGTAATGGTGACTTGGGAAGACAAACGCCATCACTCCAAACATCCCTCCCTCCTTCTTCTTCCCCCAGTTTTATATATTGAGCACGATGTCATATGGTATGGAATGTCCCTTTGGTCAGTTGGGGTCAGCTGCCCTGTCTGTCCCCTCCCAACTCCCCGCACACCCCCAGCCATCCTGCTGGCGGGGTGGTGCGAGAAGCAGAAAAGGCCTTGGCTCTGTGTGAGCATCGCTCAGCAACAGCAAAACATGTCTACAAAAGAAAAACATCTCTCCACTATCAATACTACTTCCAGCACAAACCCAAAACACAACCCCATACTAGCTACCATGTAGAAAATTAACTCTGTCTCAGCTGAAACCAGGACATGTATGTGCATGGCAATTGCAGCTGGAGCAAAATTCGGAAAAGCCTCCTATGCATTTCATTGCCAATGAACCCAAAATGATCTCTGTATGTGTAAGGCTTGCTGGGTCTGAAGCTTAATTACTACTTCAACTGTTCTATTTATTTTTAATTACTGTCTAATTTTTCTGGGTAAATATAATATTGGGAACAAGCATGGTGTCATTTGTTTTCACATCTGATTTCTGTCTGTACACCAATCAAAATACATCTGGATGAAAATAGGAAAAAAAATTGAGATATCTTAGTATTTACTAGGTACAGGTGGTCATGCAGAGATATTAATATATCTCATTGAAGGTGCTACACCAGGGTTAATCTGATAAAGCTCTGAAGATGAGCATGCTGTTTATCTTAATGACACAAAGCATTAAAAGACTGACATCACTTCCTGCTCCTGCCAGCAACACGGGAGCTATTGATGAGGCTTGGAGTAGCAGTAAGGAAGAGCTCTCTAAAGGGCTTAGCTATGCTAGTCAGCCAAGAAGGAAACCACATCTAAAGCAGAGAAAGTAAGTTAAGATAATGGGCTAATCATAAGGAGGAGTTTGCATTCCCTGAGGAAATAAAATAATAATCACTAAATGATTTTCCCTGCTTCCTCCTTTTTTTTGGTAAGGGATGTGGCCATAAATGATAGCATGAACATAAGCATAGTTCGAAACTATCAGAAGCATCAGTTAAATGGGAAGCTGTGCTAAATAGTGCGTGTGTCTAGTCATAGAATATCCAGTGGTCTTCAGAACACAACAATTTGGCAAGTATTTAGCTGATATTTGTTACTAGATGATGTTTAAATCTCATCTTTCAGTCCCATGGAAAAATTAATTAATGCTCTGAAAGATAATTGTTCTGGAAAAACTCAGAAAAAAACAGATTTATTTCTGACTCTTAATTACTACTTTTCATGAATTTACCTTTAGTCTTTTCAAAGACTGTTTTAACAGTCAGTTAAAATTTTATTAAGCTCTAAGGTTCATTTAGTTGCTTAAAATTTGTGCTTTATGAATAATGAACATTTAGATGGCATGACCATATTCTCCTGTAAAGTCAGTGGAAAACTTTCCTATTGGTTCCACTTCTGAAAGATCAAGCATATGTAATTCACAGTAAATTCATAACAACATCGCTGCGTTACTAGGTCTTCAACCTGTCTCAGAGAATGAACATCAAAGTAAAGCAAAACCAAACCAAAATAAAAACTTATTAACTTACGTTCAGCGACCTGAAGATACATAATTTTACCAACAAATAAAGCAGATATAGAAGAAATTTAGATACAGGTAACATAAAACATTCAATTAATGGAAAGATTAACTGCAATATAACTAACTTATGTGATAGGGAAAGACACTGAGACAGACACAACATTTGTGTAACGGTACAGAGTAAGTAGATAATGACCAAGTAAGGCTATGTGTCATATCCAATATTCTGGGCTTGGGACAACTCTCTGCTTTCCTCCCATGAGATTAACAGACATAGCAGTTACACCTCAGTATGAAGCAAAATGGAACAAGAGCCTGACCTTTCTTTGTGCTGTCACATTTCCAATGTCTCTTCTGGATAAATCAAGGTTTTACCCACTCACATAATACAAAATTATGATATCTTGTATGGCTGTGCAAGCATATTGTGTGGGCTTCTATCAGATGTCATTGTAGGTGTTTTTATGATTTGCACAAACATCCATTTACTTTTGCTCTCATTAGGATTTTCCTTCTATGGTAGATTTTGGAAGCAATTTACAAAGCTTAATCATACGGAGTATAAAATAGTACTTCATGCAAGCAAATTTAAGAACCTTGTCTTTCAGCTTCACTGGATGTAATATGGTGAGAAAGGTTCATGCCAGAATATATCTAATCTACAATGTGCATTGTTTTGCTCATTCTGTCAAGTTCCTGGTCCAAGCTAATCATAAAGTCTTTTCTGTCTCTTACACTGTAATCTCATAGTACATCTTGGCAGTTTTTGTTTTACCACTGTAGACAGCCATCATTACTGTAGACAGTGAACTTTTGTTTGTAGTTTAGATGATGCTGAAGTAGCTCTTTTTTAGTTATGCAACACTGAAGAGCTGCTGCCATTCACAGCTGGGCTTGCCCATGGATGGAGTGCTTTCTCTAACCAGTGGGGATGTGGAGGAGATGAGTAACAGAAAGCTCACATTTAGGCCAAATAACTATTCTGGTCTGTTGGGACTGAAGTGCTGAATGATGTGTCATGTCATGAGACTCTATTCAACAGGAAGAGGCAAAAATGTATAAAGGTTTCTAGGGTGCTTCATATTTGATGGGCAGATATTTGGAGATCTCAAAGTCACACCTTTCCATTTACTAGAAAGCAAACCAGTTCATTAACTCAAAACAAAGTCTGCAGAGGCAACTGAGATGGAAGTGCAAGGTCAGTGGATGTATTAGGTAAGCAGATTCCCACATCATGTTTTTATCCTTCTCATTCTTTCTGTGATATCTTCTTGAAGGTTAAGTTTCTTTTCCATCACCTCCTGCAGCCCGTGGAATACCATTGGAATCTGCAAGAGAAGGTATTAACAGGAATAAATTTCATTTCTGTGGTGTGTAGCCTCTACTGATGACCAAGATGTATCACATAAACCACAGAATAAATAAAACCCACAAATAAAATATCATAAAGCAACATTAAATTAAAATTATGTAAAATACAAATACCAAGTAATTTTATTTTATTAAATAACTTGAAGATATACATAAATTAGAGGTAAATATGAGATATATAAATAAAAGGAGGATTTATTCTACCTTAAAAGTTGGGAAACAAAAGAAGCAGTTGGTTAAATATTTTAATCCTGCAAATATAAGGCTGAGAACAAGAACACACAGTTTTGTCTTGGTTTGTTTTACAGTTGTTTTTTTTCTCTTGAAGATGGCTTCGCTCCTTGGCATTGACTTTAAAGGTACCATGAGTGATCCAGTGTTAAACATATAGAAAATAATAGAATATCATTTCAGGAAAAACATGTATTCTCACCTTTTCCAACACTTTCCTTGAAATATGTTGTTTGACCAAGACATATACATATTCACAATAAAAAGCCAAATTCTCTACTGTAGAAAGACCATATTGCTGCATGGATGTAGGCAGCAAATCTGGTAGACAGAGTGATTCCCCTGACTATTTTGTCAATTTGAGCTTGATGTGCTGTTGTTCTAATAACTGGCCAAATCCTTGAGTCATAGTTATTACCACAATTCTTCATTTGCATGACAACAGTGTCCAGAAACCTCAAATTAACTCTAGGTTCAGTTGTGAAGGGCAGTATAAAAGATACTAAAAACAGTCCTCAGCATTTTGTATTAATTCTTATGGATCAATTAAAATTGGACATTTTAAATTAATGAGGCCAAGAGATAATGAAAAAAAAAAAAATCCAAAATATTTTAGGCCAAAAGTACTCTCATTTCACTTTAGGTGCTTAATTTGGATAACAAGTTTATTTTCCTTTGTCTAACTTTATACTCCAGAGAGAGATAGAGAGGTACTCCTCAAGAGAGATTGATCCCATTCAAGCATGAGACAACAGTTTCCTCCTTTGGATACACCTACCCACTTAGCATGCACTCAGGTCTTAGTTACTTGATCTTTCGGACCAGCACCTATTCACATTATTTGGTAAGTGCTGTCCAACCATGCCCCTGCATTTCTTTTATGTGAAAGAACAAGGGCGCCTGGCAGTGAATTTTGTGTTATTTCTCACTGCCCATGGATATGTAACTAGGCAGAGTGCACACCCAGAGGTGGTGGGTAGCACAACAAGGTGCAGTAGAAGCAAGGTGGAATAAATTAGGATTTAGGTCCTATGTGAATAAAAATAGGTTTTGAGTTATGTTTTCCTCTAATCTTTAGTAAAGCATTTCATGTACTAGCTGCACTATAACTAATACTGGCTTAGTGAACCTGAAGCTGAAACTGCATTTACTTTTTCTGTGGTTGCCTTGTCACCCCAAAGTTTCTTCGTCTGAGAGAAAAACATATAGAAATTCATGAAAAGAGAGAACACGTAAAGTATGAGTGAAGTGTGTATAACTTACGTAAGTAAAGACGTACTATTGGTGGCAACTGAAAAAGTAAAAAACACCTCTTCTCAAGAAATTGGGATTATGCCTGTTTGATTTGTTTGAAATGTTACCGTTAAAATGTTTGATAAAGCTACAAAAAGCCCACGGAACTCCTGTAATCTAGATCACAAAATTGGCAGTAAAATGTGCAATACAAGATAATATTTATGATTTAATTATTTGAAAAATAACATGGAGATTGAATTTCCTATGTAAATTAATCTTTTTATTTGAATATTATGGAACTATGTATTTGCTCTGTAGGAAAGAAAAGTTGTACCTTGGTCACTCCATTTTAGTTTAGGTTTTATGAGCCAAAACAAAGAAATGGAAAGGAGGGAAATTAAAGGTAAAAGAAAGTCCACTTGTCTGTAAATTATTAAATACAGATGGGAAGCTCCTACATCACAACAGATGGCCTGCAACTACAAACAAATTAGCATATAGACAGCCATTACTGAATTCAATTAAATGTGAATCTAAATATTAATTAGGATTTAGAGGCGATAGCGTAAGCAGAATAAATTGCAGGTTTCTGTAGCATAGGGAAATCTGATTACAGAGGAGGGGTCTGTTGACAGTTACATTGGAATTTGACAAACTAATTATTATATGAGTCACATGCAGCTCTAGAGTGGAGAATGCCATATTTTGTGTGTGCTTTTCACAGAGGTCAGTTCTAATCTGCTACCCCACAGTGGGAATTGACCTAAAATATGAAATACAAACATTTTTCTTTTCCCCTAGATAGTGTCTAGTGTTCCTGGTGAATTACTAAGGTTAGCTCCAGTGCATTGGTAAATATTCTAATGCATAAATGTACTTCCAACAAAAGATGTATTTTGTGTCCAACAAAGAGATGCCTCTCTGAACAGATGTGCTATTGCTTTGCCATATTATTCCATTATAAGAGTACATTGTTTCTCTACGGACTGTGATAATCTGATTGAAAAAACATCTATGAAGACTGTAGAGACATAGGATATGCTCAAGAACAAGCAGTTGTGCTTCTATAGAGTAATTTGAAGAATGGTAAATAATTTTTACAACAGCAGGAATCTAAGACCAAATTCCAATGAAGTAGCTATATTTTGCCTTTATAATTGCCTGGAGTTATTTAAATTGAATTAGCACATCTTTACTTCACTTTTCAATGTAATTTTGTACTAGAAATTGTAACCCCAGGCCCTGTAATACATTATCATTGCTTGTAACAGGCCATAAGCTTTGTACTGAGTTTGCAAAGCCTCAGGGCTGAGACTTGTCAAGCCTGCTCTGTCTGAATTTTTTTTCTGTCTGTAGCTTTATTCTACTTGACTTAGCTGTGAGAGTAATCTAATTGACCAGGTGTCTACATCTAACCTGTTCTTTAAAAATAAAAATAAAAAAACCAATATCTTTGTGATAGGGCAAGAGGAAATGGTCTCAAGTTGTGCCAGGGGAGGTTTCGATTGGATATTAAGAAAAAATTTCTTCACAAAAGGGTTATTAAACATTGGAACAGGCTGCCCAGGGAAGTAGTTGAGTCACCACTCCTGAAGGTATTTAAAAGACCTGTAGATGTGGTGCTTAGAGACATGATTTAGTGGTGGACTTGGCAGTGCTGGGTTAAAGGTTGGATTTGATGATCTTAAAGGTCTTGTCCAACCAAAATGATTCTATAATTCTATAGTTTCATGCATTAGACATTACACATATTTTCAGTAACCCAAGTAAGAAGTGTTTACTATCCTTTTGTGTAAACAGACCTGAATAGAAGAACGATGCCAGAGGTAAATATTCGCTTCAATTTTTTAAACTATTTATACTACCACTCTTGATCCCTAGTGCAGAGAGAATACAGAAGCCTTTCACACTGTGAACTGCTTTCTCTCTCCATTTCTTCTGAGTTAAACCAAATTTCTTTGATTCTTTACATAAATATGTCATTAATCAAACGGTATTTTGTGGCATTCAAACAGAAAGTTTATAACTGATTTGTGCTTGCTTTACAGACTCCAAATAGACACACTGTATCTATGCTTTATGTTTGCCTGATTTTGCAATTTTTTTGTGTGTTCAGTTAAAAAAGCTGTTGAACTTGAGTGAAAAATCAATAGGAAGTCAGCTGGGAGATGGACAGAGCTCTGGAATCAAACTATATAGTGATTTTTTCACTTGTAAAGATTTGAGGTTGTGTTACTAGCCTGGTATTAGAATAATTTGGAAGAATCTTTGGGTTTGTCTAGTATGGAGAAAAGGAGACTGAGTGGTGACTTCATTGCTTGCCACAGTTTCCTGAGGAGGTAGCATGGAGAGGGAGGTGTTGTGCTCTTCTCCCTGGTATACAGTGATTGAACCTGTGGGAATGGTTCAAAGTTACACCAAGGGAGGTTCAGATCGGATATTAGGAAGCATTTATTTACCAAGAGGGTGGTCAAACACTGGAATAAGCTTTCTAGAGAGGCGGTTGATGCCCCAAGCCTGTCAATATTTAAGCGGCATTTGAGCAATGCCCTTAAGAACATACTTCAACTTTTGATCAGCCCTGAACTGGTCAGACAGTTGGACTAGGTGATAATTGTAGGTCCCTTCCAACAGAAATAGTCCTATCCTATCTCTTCCTATCCCATCCTCTCCTACTTTCAAATACACTGCTTTTCTTTTATTCAAATGAATTAATTTGCTATAACTATTTGCTTTCAGACAGCAAAATCACTGAAAACAAATGCACAAAATGTGGTTCTTGGTTATGAGAATAACTAAGATCAGTAATACACAATATTTAATTAAGAAATAAAAAAGATATATTTGTGTATATTATTAGTAAAGCTGGATGCAGCTCACTCCAGGACAATGGAGCCAAATTTGACATGCTCCCAAGGGATTTCTCCTTTCGTAGCCTGCCAGATATGAGTATACTGTGGTTTTCTCTTCCCAGGTCCAGCCAGGAGTGAAGCTAAGCATGTCATCCTACAAACATGCACATACATAGGCACACACACATACGTACACTATGCAGACACTTTCAATCAACAGACCAACATGGGCACCACAATTGTACACAGAGCACTCAGAAACATGAACAATGCAAACAGCCTCATTCTGCTAATGAGGTCAAAGTTTGCTAGCAGAGCTCTCTCAAAAACATACACCTGCAGATATCTCTAGTAGCTGGCCAAGACATATGGTCCCTCCTGTAGATGGTTGTCAGACTTCTGGTAGTACTTGTTGGCTAATCTGACTTGAATAGTTGGGACAATAATTTTTAAAAATATGCTTTCAATTATATTTTTTAGAACATTTAGAATCGCTGCGAAACCAAACTGTAGTGAGTGATATTCACAGGGAACTAGTGAAAAAAGTTGGACTTAGAAATTTTTCAGCAGAGCCTGATGTGAATATCTCCATTCTAGCGCAGAGTTTTCAGCTTCAAGGTATTTTTTTAAAGGCCGCATTATCTTAAAGGAAATCAATAAAAGACAACTTCTGAGCCAACATTTTCTTCAGTATACCCTAAATGATTCTAAAGTGACACCAAATTTTAGAAACTTGTGCTTAGGTGCCTGTGGATGGCAACTTTTTGGAATCCATAAAATGTTATTGAATTAATTTCAAACTAAGAGGTTTAAATAGGGTGTTGCTCCCTGTTGTACTGCCTAAAAGTCAGTAAGGCTTGAATGGAAACTTGGTACCCAAGTTTCCAAATATTTAGCTGAAATATTACATTACTAGAGAATAGATTAGGATTTGAACCATTCAAAAAACAGACAACAGAGTGATCACAGGTTTAGAAAGGTTTCTGAATGATTGAATAGGATAAGAATCATCAGCCTGGAGCAGAGAGGACTGTGGGGAGGAAAAGCCGTAGTAGAGATGTACAGAATGATAAGTGACATAGGGAAGATGGCTAAGGACTGACCGTTCACCAACTCTTCCAGCACAAGAATGAAAGTACATAAAATGAAGCTATTAAATGACAGTTTAAAAAGAAAAACAAACAAACAAGCAAACAAAACCCAGAGAAATATCTTTTCTTTTTTTATGTATCTAATGAAAATCCTTTGGTGGTAGCAGCTAAAAATTTTGTGGGTGGCCAGAATCTTTATATTTAGAGGAGAATGCACAATGCATAAATACTTGGATGAGAGATCCACTGAATCTTACTGAACAGATCACATGAAAGTCAGGAAATTCCTTGAGCTGAACATAATCAGTAACTGGGAGAGTGCTAACAAGAAAGGCCCTATATACTTTCCCTGGTTTTGCCTGGGAAATTTATGGCCAGCCATTCATGGCTGTTGTCAGAACCAGGAAACTTCATGGACAAAACTCTGTTCTCAAATATTGCAGCTGTTCTGATATCTGTCTGTACACTGATTTTCATAGCATCTAGCATGCTGAACATGGGAACACCTAGAGCAGCCAAAATATCTAGAGGAAGAGTCTTTGTCACTTGCTTGAGCTCAGATTTCTGCTAGGATACATACAGTTACACACCACACTAAAAAAAGGATTCCATGCTTGAAATTACATCCTGTGGTATCCTGGTCCTTCTAGACGGCTACTAATTAAATTTTTGCCTTATTGGACTCTTTACGTAGTTGATATTAGATAGTCAGTGGTTACAAAAACAGATATTGCTAAGGAGTGAAAGCAAGACTCACAGTGGAGTTTGCGGTAGACAAGAGTATGGCAATATGCTTTGCCCTGGATTTGTATAAAAACTAAGCCAGGAAAAAGGTCTGGTCTTTGCTGAATTTGAGTGACATATAAAAGGCATGAGTGAAAAAAGGGAGAATCCTTCCCTGTATCCCTAACCTTCATATATATTTCAAAACATTTGAAAATGGAGTATAAAATGAGTCTGGAAACATGAGTTTGCCCATATTTTTGGTAATACTGGACAACAAAAAGACATATTTTTAAATTTCACATAAGCCTTTCCTCAAATTACATTGTTTACCATGATAAGTTACTCCACATCAATCCTAGTGCAGTTATGAGAAACTGCTGTGCACATTTATTTGTTTGAGCTAATGTTATTTCTCTGTACGCTAGCCATAGTGTGGATATATTTGTATATATTTCTCCATCAGCAAGTATGGCAGTCAACGGAATATCAATATATAATTTCTTTAAAATATATTTTTATTTCTGATTTCCAGATAATAAAAGCCTCTGTTGAAATATGTAGTTTATACCTGCCATATAAATTCAAATGGGAAGGAAATGAGAAAAAATAAATCCCTCAAAAATATGGATACTTTTTAAGATCACCTTCAATGTGACATTTTGTGAATGCACAGGGCCCTATTCTTACATCCTAAATCCCAATCAAGGGAGTACCAGCATTATTTTTTTTTTTAATTTACTACTTATCTGCAGGACATCTGTATTTGAAATTATATTTCTTAAACAGTGGTTCTGTTGTAATTACTTTTTAAAAAGCTTTAAAATCATTATGACTTTGAAAACGATGATTTAGGTATGTTTATGTATACTTTTTAAAATCATATATTTCTATGCTATCATTTTTACTGTAGTTCATTTTGGTCAGCAATTTCTGCTCGAAATTTATTGTAATAACATTCTAATCTGAATTGTCTAAGCTCATTTAAATTCATCTCTATATTCTTTTGAAATGAGACTATTATCCTTTCAGAAAATCTCTTAATACATTTAAAGACCTTATTTGAGTACAGCTATTGTGACAGTAGACACATGTGATATGAAACTGAAAAGAAATGGGCCATGAAGTCCTAGGAAAACAAAAAAGAAAAGAAAAATTTACATTAGGACTTTTCTTTAAAAATAAAAAAGAGGACTAGAGTATCAGTTGTCACTACTTGTTATCACCTCAGGAAACCTACACTATTTTTATATACAGGGGGCAACATTTACTTTTCATATTGAAAAAATAGGGTTTCTGGCCCAGGTTGAAAAGTTAGTGCTTCCACATTTATTGCAGCTGTAGAACACAGACAGATGATGTTTTCTTAAACCTAAACTTTGTCTATTATAAGTGGTTGACTTAGCATTAGGGAATTACGAGCCTGAGAAAACTTGCAGAAAAATGATGACTGGAAGAGGGAAAAGTGGTATGAGTGCTGCTTTATCTGTAAGTGAATATTGGTCTTTCTTCTTTCCTATTTTTCTCATTTGCTTGCATTCTCTGATTTTCTTTTTATTTTCATATATTTACAAAATTCAATAAACAACATTGATAGGTCAGCAAATAAATAGTTAAAATATCTAAGTAGCAATCAGTGCATCCTCCCACTTGAGGTAAAAAGATCATAAGCAAAGACAGATAAGCTGTGAACTGTAGATATCTCTGAACAATAGCAAGAAAGGAACCAGGATCACCTAAGTGCAAACAGTTAAATCTAACAAAGAACTCCAAGAAAGTTGGTCAATCATTTGTAATCTCAATTACTTCGATTCAGTGCTTGTTATGTTAAATTAATTACCTCCTTTGACAGCCTGGAATTATTTAGTGTTCTTGGAGCTGCTGGAGCAAGTCCAGAGGAGGGCCACAAAGTTGATCAGAGGGCTGGAGCACCTCTTCTAGGAGGACAGGCTGAGGGAGCTGGGCTTGTTCAGCCTGGAGAAGAGAAGGCTCCTCGGAGACCTAATTGCAGTCTTCCAATACCTAAAGGGGACCTACAGGAAAGCTGGCGAGGGGCTGTTTATCAGGGAGTGTAGTGATAGGGCACAGGGGGATGGGTATAAACTAAAAGAGAGGAGATTTAGACTAGCTATTAGGAAGAAATTCTTTACTGTGAGGGTGGTGAGGCAGTGGAACAGATTGCCCAGAGAAGTTGTGGAGGCCCCATCCCTGGAAGTGTTCAAGGCCAGGCTGGATGGGGCTTTGGGCAATCTGATCCAGAGTAGGGTCTCCCCACCCATGGGGGGGATGTTGGAACTAGACAATCCTTGTGGTCCCTTCCAACCCAAACCGTTCTATGATTCTTTGAAGCTGAAAGGCATGGGCAGGGTAAGATTAGCAGTTATACCTTAATGCTACTTATCTACACATGCAGGAGTGCTACTTTCTTGCACAATTTCAATTTAATAAGGTCATGAACACTAATCAGCTGTTGTTTTTATTCTTAAGTTAAGCAACTCCAAACACAAAGGACTATACCTCTTCTGATAAAAAGTATTCAAATAATACCCTTCTCAGTAAGGCCTGAAGAGCAAAATACAGTAGTATTTTGATAGATAGTAAGAGGAGTCCCATAGGGAAGCTGTCATGAGATGGAAGCTGCAGAAAATGCAATGAAAATATCCACATGAGTTATCTCACCTGTAGCTGGAGGAAGACCCCTCCTCATACATATCACTCATGATTCACCAGGCTCAGAGCAACCCTCCTTGGTTTAAAGAACTGCCTCCATTCTGCTCCTATTTCCTTCAAGTAGGTGTCTCTTTTATACTTTACCCCTCCTTTGTGTCAATCTCCATTTATATTCCCCCAATGCTTTGCAAGCAGAGTGGCAAGGCACAAGAGATTTAGCCCTGCAGATGCTGTATATTTTTCTATTCCTGCTCTAAGTTAATTTCACTCAAGAACTGTGTGGTTTTGATAGAAGGGTATAGCACAAAGTCAGATGAGAAACAGGGTGAAAATGAATGCAAAGTGTTACATGGTTGGGAGGAGATGTGGGAGCTGGGAGGGTTTGCAGAATGCTGATAGAAACTTAGGTGGTCTCAGGATGAAGGTGGAAATTCAGGAGTTCGTTTCTGCATCCCCAATCTCAAAGTGAGTTTAACCTCTCCTTCACATTTAGGAAATGATTATATGTTGGATGATTTAAAGAATGGAGAAATTTAATGAATGGCCTGGGAGGGAATAAGGATAAGTTCTTTTCACTTGCATGAAATTCTTCTGCCTGTTTCATGAAAGCAAGATCAGGTTTGGATCAAACAACATTCAGACACATCAGGCTGAAATGGGAGAAGTAAGACTAAGACACAGAAGGGAGCACTGTTCTAGTGGTTACAGTGGTATTAACTGGTATTGCCAATTGGGAATGGAGCAGAAACAAAGAGCTTTTAATGGGGCAGTTTGATGCCTGAATATAAGCCTCAGCAGTGCATGTGCTCTGAGGCTAACCTCCTAAGTTTCCAAGTGCTGGCCATTCATGCTTTGTTCAGAGAACTGTGGTGGACTGGGATACTGAGTCCAGGTTTTCTAGTTGCAAGTAAATTACCTGGTCTTCATCCAAAAAGTATCGTCTGCAAGCAGTGAAATCATTAAATAGAATTTTATTTGTATTTTATTTTGGTTTGGCTTTTTTTTTTTTTCTTTCTGGAAGGATCAACAACAGTTCATTTCCCTAACCAAGCCAGAATGGATTCAACTAAAATCCCAAATTCATTTCAAAAGAAAGATTAAGACTTTTGTGCTCTGTGGTTTTATAACAGTGAGGACAAATTGTTTTGTTGTCATAGGTTTTTCAGTGAGAGAGACAGATTTGGTAGAAATTTGAAGCTCAAAGGTTCTGGAAGGATAAGAAAGAAGAAAAAATTATTTTATTCTGGAGGAATAAGAGGAATAAAGGAAGATCATTCTTAAATGATTTCTTTTTAATATATATATCTATCTTTTCATTTTCCTATCTAGCTATTGCTATCACTAAGATAATATCATATATCTGTTAATATATCTATCATTTAAAAATAAGTTTCTACCAACTTCATTATGGTGAAGCTTAAAAATAGATTTAGGCTAACTTTCTTATAGTAGAGCCTTGTAAAGGCAAGTTAAGAAAACAAAATAAATATGATCCCTGAAACAAAAAAAATTGTAAAATGAAGAGGTAGAAGAATAAAAAAGGTGAAGTTTGTAAAAATCTTAAAATTTACAGCATGGCTACAAAATTTTCTCTATTTCAAAGTGCTGTTGTATTGATGATCTACTTTAAACAGAATAGCTCAGAAAAATCCACAAAGGAAAACAATCATGACAGCTTTGGGAAAAAATCTGATAACTTCTTAATATATTTTGCTAAAATATATCTTGTTGTCTGCCCAATAAGCTTATTACTATCAACAAAATTGCAATATTTTTAAATGAAAAAATATTTACAGTACATTATTTGGTCAAATGAAGAAAAACAGAATGTTTTTTGGGTTTTTTATTTTAAATGTTGTGTTTCCTAGTCATGCTACTGTTAATGTTATTCTGTCCTAGATGTACATGATTTCACATAAACGCTTAAACCGGTATATTGCTGATACAGGTGTTATTTAAGGGTGTGCTGACATTATCTTGAAAACTGTTGTCATTTTTCAATGCCTGCTGATGTCTGGTTCTAGGACAGATCATATTTCAGAGGCAGAAGTCAACATCTCAGCCTGTCCTGAAGCAGAGAGCATTATCAGCTGCTTCCATTCCCCACATCTGCACCAGGAGACATACACTCCATGTAAAAATGGGAAGTACTTGAGTATAACTGATATACAGTTTTTATCCCATAGTCATATTAAGAGATGCTTGTTCTGAGCTGAAACTACATTATTTTGGCATTCTATTCTACTGAACTTCCCTTTTAGGCAGTTGTTGCAGATATGGGATGCCAAAAGAGCAGAGCTATTCATGGGTTTGCGCTGTCATGCACCAGATTATAAGGTACTGGAATGTGATAGGATCTTGTGATGTTTCAAATGTAGAAGGTCTTGCCTTACCAGTGCATACCTGTCGTGGTTTTACTCCAGCCGGCAGCTGGGCACCACATAAACACGCACTCAGTCCCTCTCATTGGAAAAGGGAGAGAGAATCCAGAGGGATGTGCTGCCACCAGAGGGATGTGCTGCCATTCTGCGGGACCTAGATAAGCTGGAGAGCTGGGCGGGGAGGAACCTGATGAGATTCAACAAGGACAAGTGTAAGGTCTTGCACCTGGAAAAGAAGAATCCCATGTGCCAGTACAGGTTGGGGACTGAGCTGCTGGAGAGCAGTGTAGGGGAAAGGGACCTGGGGGTCCTGGTGGACGGGGGGATGACCATGAGCCAGCAATGTGCCCTGGTGGCCAGG
>VWZZ01000576.1:0-16620 GCA_013399095.1 Psophia crepitans
GTTTTCTCTCCTATATGCCTGATTGAAGGCAGTCCAATTCCAGCAGACCCTAGTAAGTACAGGATGCTAGTTTAAGAATCACAACTTACTCCAGCTTCTCAAGAACTCAAGGAGAAAGTGAATGGATTCTGATGACACCAAATACCTGAGTGACTGAGTATTTTGTAGTTAAAATTATAGTATGCATTGTCCCTAGAAGCTGACTGGAAGACAGTGCAGACTATAAGACGTGATGAACTTCTCTGATTCCATATTATTGCTTTCAGGATATTTTAAGATGCCTTAAGACAGCAATCCAGGTTAAAAGTGCAATAGTCATTCTGGTTTGAGGTGACAAAGACTTATGAATGCATTGCCTCTGAAAAAGTAGATAACAGACCTCTCACGCAGGTAAAAAGCATGGATTTTTTTGCTACGTACTCGATCCCTTCTATGAATTTTGCAAAATGACTGACCAGAAGTTAAGCATCTAAACAGAGAAAAGCTGTAGCTGTTGAGGGAACTGTATCACCTCCACCTTTTTTTTTGGGGGGGGGGTAGGGTGTCTACATATCATCAAATACAGATTCAGTTGCAAGAATTTGCCCTTCTTTAATTCATCTTACTGTTTGAGCTATTCCCCTGCAGTAGCTGGCTGAATTAAAACAAAGAGCTAGCTGAGTGCCCCTTGCATATCTGAAGGTCAATCGTTCATCTTATCACCATTTCTGCTAACCACCCTTCTCCAAACACAAGAGAGCACAGAATTTTGAAGCAGGTACTCATGAAGTCAGTGAAAACATGATTCAAAACCAGCAGATTCTCTAGGACGCATAAACCTGAAGCCACTCAAAAATTACTGCACGTCTTCCTAGCAAACTTCACAGTGAGAATAAAAACAATTCAAAGACAACTAATGGACCAAAATGATTCAGCATGATTGCTTTATTTTAATTCAACAAATTAGTCAATGTAGTTCCTGCATTAAGCCTGTTTTCCAGCCTAAAAAGCCTTTAAAATGCCAGACTGTGCTTGTAAAACTGTATTTAACAGAAATAAAAGTGCTGCAGTGGTGAATTATCTAATACTTTCTGCATTGGGAGAAATTATCATCCTATTCGTCAAAAAAACCTCTCCAAACTTTTCTGGTAGGTATCCCTGTAGGTTTTTCTTAGTCCCTCTGGTTATTGCTATGGAGAACAAGGACCAGCTTCTGTAGTTCCCAGAAAGGTCCCTAGATCTTCACTGACCAACCCTGATATCAATGACTAACTTTAATAAGGATCTTGGGCATCAGACTACTGACAGTTTAATACTTTATTCTTAGAATTATCATTACTGATTATTGTTAATTTATATATATTGAACTGATGGTGTATAATCTAAATATTTTGTGTGTATTTGAAATGGTCTTTTTACTCATGATTCAAAATATTTATTGTTCTGTATTTCTGGCATACCATTATATCAGTGCATTCGTCATGCTTCTGCACAGGAAGTTTAGAAAATAGCATTCTCCAAATCATTTGTTTTCTGCACTGCTTATCTCCAAGATAGATAATTTGGATATAAATCTGTTTTCTAAATGTGAAACACAAGGCAGCCCGGAGTCATCATGACTACTCATCAGTCTCTTCAGAGCAACCCTACTGGGAGGCAGTTCAGAATCTTCATTTTATTTAATACCCTGGTTTTTCTTTGGACAACAACAAATAAAGGCTCTGATTATACAAGTATTTGTTGTATGGACAACTTGTTCCCAAAGGTCTGGATTCTACAAAGCGCAAGGAGCGTTCAGTTGCAGAGCCACTGAAATACTTGAGCACTAGTGTAACTTTAAGCGCGCAAGCCTACTGATTTCAGTGAGACCTTTGGCATAGCTGTGTCTTGGAACCAGCACACAGCCAATATTTCTGATCCAGGAAACTACCAATGCACGCCCTTAGTTTTGCATATCATCATGAAAGCTCCCTAGCCTCAAGTTAAGCAACAGACTTACAGCATTGAATATTCATGAGACAATACATGGGTTTTTTGCTACCAAGATGACATAAAAATATAATACATAGACAAAAGACATCATACACAGTTACCGACTCTGTGAGCTATCCTCATTTTCCTATATTCCAAATGTAAAAGACATATATTAATGCATGGTAACAACCCAGCATAGTTACAAGTGGATTTGAATTACCTCAGGCTGTTCTCTCCTTGCTTACCTTCACAGACCAAACCAAATTAAGGCTCCTGCTGTTCGTTAAGACCTTGCAGCTCTCCTGTCACATGGAGTTTCTCGGTAAGCCAGACTCTAGAGAACTGGGTGCAGAAGACCCAGCAGCTGATCTCAATTTGAGGACAAGCTGAACGACAGGTGTGTTAACAAAAACTTTTGGAGCAACATGAGGATTTTCTCAGAAGCTGCTTTAAGGGATGGCTCTTATAGCAAGCTTGGAAGCACCCCAAGAGATCATTTGGTTGTCCCAAGGCAAGATTAGCTCTAATCACATCATTCTTGACTAATGCATGTTCAGCCTGCTCTTAAAGACTTCCAGTGACAGACAATGCTCTTTATCTTCTCTAGGCAATCCAGTGCTGCGCTTCACTGTCCCTCCTCTTTGAATATCTTAGATGTCTCAGGTAACTCTCCCTTGCTTTAATGTACGCTATTAAAACAGAAATAAAATCCTATTAAATAAAAACCTGCAGCAGATATGGAGAGGAATTTATTCCTTGCTTCTTTACATTCTTCACACGTTTGAAAACTTTATTGTGTTTTTCTGTAATCTTCACTTCTCCAGACTAAAAAGACCCAATTTCTTTCCCCTTTATTCTTAGGCTATGTTTCCTAGGTCTCTGTTTATTATCTCAGGGATCCTTGGAACCCCACATTTCAACCACTTACTTGGGCTCTGGTGGCAAAACTAACAATTTTTCTGAAAATGGTTGCAAAGCACTTTGAAAAAAAATAATTTTGCAACTATAAGCAAACTACAACCGTACTCAGCTACAGTAACACTGTCGCTCCATATGTGATTTAGACCACCTTTTGCAGGTGAGCAGCCCTGCCGGATTTTGTGCGCTCTCAGAAAAATCCATCACTGGTTCCACTGTGCTCAGTGATTTGGTTAGAGGAAAAACAACAGAAGCAGAAAGATTTGGCTAAATAAGAATGATATATCAAAACACCCAATATTTTAATGAAAGAAAATGAATATCCACACATTTGCACTTCTGTACAATTTTTGTGATATATATATAATTTTAAGCTGTTTACAAATAACATTTAATGCTTCAAATATTACATAATGTTGATATTATATTTCTAGCAGAAATAAATATATTGCACTTAAAAAGAAACTTTTCATTAGATGTTGCTTCATAGTTTATGTTCATAACTTCTTTTTCCATAAAAAGATTTCCCCCTACCCCACCCCACAAACACACACTTCAGTACATGGTGAATGTGCTCACGCAATGCATTATAAACAACAAAGTCGACACAGCAAACAGCAGAACTGTGGTACATTCTGTTAAAGAGGTTACATCCAGTTTTTTACCTTCCTTATTTTTAAGCCAAATCTTTCCTCATGTTTCTGAAGGTACAATAAAAAAAAATTGTTTAAATGTGCTAAAGGTAAAATACAGCAAACTGTATTTTTTGTCCTTAAACTACCATAAAAAGTTACTTCAGAGTTTACTTAAATCACTGATTAGTTTTCTTTAAAAAGATAAAATAAAGAAAAAGAAGTTGTAATTTGATAAACTAGAGACTATACGCAAGGACAGTTCATTACAGAATAATACATAAATCCTCTGGCCAGCAAGTACACAGTTAGTAAAGAAACCACATCTCCTGCAGCAGAAAATGCTCTGTAAGGAACAGTGAGAATAATATCTCACTAAAACCAAAATTAATCTTGCAGTGAGTGAATGTCATCCCTCTGCAGATGATGAGTATAAGCGCTGTGGTCCCAACTCCCTCCCGGATAAGGAGCCCTTAGCATTACCCTGATCTCGCTGTTGCTTTTACGCCTTATCTAGGGGTAAATTACCACAATTTATATTAAATTACAGTTTTGGAAAGCTCCCCGAGTTTTCACAATGATTTTCATTGATATTTCTGTTTCCCTCCAGTACGCACACATAAAGAGGATGCAGTGCATAATCAAGTTGTCAGCCCAAATGTTTTCAGTTTAAGAGAGGTTCATTTTCCAATGCTGGTTAGCGTTTGCTGGATGTTGGATGCAGTAACATCTTATGTGTACATGCTCATGCAGTGTCCTGGCGTCCATGGATAAATCCTTCTGGGAGAAAATTTGCAATCGCATTTTGTAGATCGTACTAACAAGTATGTTAGCTGTTGTACAACTTACCATCTTTGAATTCATAAAGAAGCGTTTCCATTAGAAACTCTGTACCTTTATCCCCTTGGTCTATGCTTGTTTGTCAGTTTATACCTAGAAGAGTACCACTGAAACCCAGTGGCATTGAATTTCTATCTTTGACAGTACCTCAGGCCATATAAAGCAATACTGCAAATCAAACAGCCAGAATTAAAATGGCTTTTTTATGTCTAGCTTCTCTCAAGGCTCCAAAAGTAGAAGAAAACCAAATTCAGACAAATGCATCTGAGTCAGCTTTGTTAGTCTTTGGGATGCTTTTGTTGGATTAAAGACCTGAGGCTATTAACTATCTATGGATAAAAGGGTAATCCAGAAAACACCCAAAAGTGCTTGTAACACTTTGGAGACTAAGCTTATCGTTCTCTTTGAAAAGCATATTCAGGCATGTTCTCTCTACCCTTCTTTAAGAAAAAAAAACCTACAACAGAGACCAGCACCAGTTTGCTCAGCCAAGAGAGCTCATAAAGGTGAAGAGCACTTCTCATGGGATATAAAATGTGAATTATATTGGAAAATAAACTCTAGATTATATTTGGCATTCCTAGACCATCTACTGGCAACAGATGTTCAGTCCTGAAAGTGATATAATTTTGACAGCAGTACAGTAACTCCTTAAATAAATTACTGAGTTATTGTCAAAGTAGTACAGATAATTTCTTTTAGGAAAAGCGATTTCACTCTAGCCAATTAATTACAAATTTACGTTAATTTTCTTCCAACTGTGAAATCAATGCTAAAGCTGATTTGTAGTTGGGTTTTAATCTTTTCCATAGAGTTCCTGTATTGTTGCTGCAGTCGCTGTTCTTACAGTCAGACTTTATTTTTAGGTGAGAACAGTGAATGAAATCCCATCTCCCTTACAGCCAAGAAATTTTCATCTGACTTCAGTGGAGCAGGAATTTTAACCCCTGGAATCACCCCCATGCTGCCCCCTGCCCACAGGAAGGTGGGAGGGACAGGGAGAAGAAACCTTGCGAGGTGGCAAGACCCTTTCGTTCAGGCGTCCTGTGGTCTCCGTGAACTTCATTCCTTAACTGCAACTCTACGCAACAGGTTTTGTAGGTAGGATTGTGAGGGCAAAGAAGAGGAGGTGAGAACTGGGCGTACCTATTGACCTTACTCCTGGGGAAGGCTCTCACAAGCTGCCTTCATTCCCATGCTGGGGATCTGCCCGTGATTGCACTTTAGTGGGGACCCCAGTGGGTTTCTGATGCAAAGGAATTAAACCATCGGAGAGAGCAGCATATGCCAGAGAACAGCACAGCGAGGGATGAGCACACTCAGAGAGACTTGATCCAACCAGAAAAATCAGGCTTTGGATTTTGATGGACAGTTCTGCATCATCTACAGTATGAAAGTCATCACAGAGAATTTGGATGAGGAATTTTCCTTATGTTTTTTATATAGAGACAGTCTACTGCCATATTTTTCAGATATGAATCACATTTTATTTGTAGTGAAAAGCTCTTGTCTTTCATTTAGTATTTTTGCAAATGATATTGCCAAAATCCAGTTTCATTCGCCAGGAAAAGCCTAGAGAATTTTCTTTGAAGCAGTATCAAGGGCANTGCAAATGATATTGCCAAAATCCAGTTTCATTCGCCAGGAAAAGCCTAGAGAATTTTCTTTGAAGCAGTATCAAGGGCATTTCTGTATGCCAAATATTGATGTTTTCAGAACAGGGACTGGGACAGGGCTAAAGAGACTGTACAGTTTATTTCTCTGAATTTGCTTCACAAAGGAAGGACAGGTCAATGTATGAGTAGGCTTTACATGACTTCTAAAGCATGCCTAAATCAGCCTACCTGTTCCTAACTTATTTCTGGAGTTGTGTAAAAGCTGCCTACTTACTTGACCATTTCCTGATGGAAGTATCAGCATGATAACTACTGGCTTGAATTCTGAACATAACCATATCCCCTGCAACTCCAAATAAGTTAATGGAGCTGCAGAAAGAAACAGATGAAAGAAATAGCATTTCCCCACAGGCTTTAGTGCATGTTGTCACAGGACTTTCATACAACTCTAACAGAACTCCAGCAAAACTTGAAAAATAGGGAGGTTATATTAAAATAGAATCATAGAATGGTTTGGTTGGAAGGGACCTCAAAGCCCATCTAGTTCCAACCTCCCTGCCATGGACAGGGACACCTTCCACTAGACCAGGCTGCCCAAAGCCCCATCCAACCTGGCCTTGAACACTTCCAGGGATGGGGCCTCTACAGACTCTCTGGGCTTGGGGTCATAAGCAGACACAACCATGCAATGTGCACTTTTCAGGTGAATCTGATGGCCTGGAGCAAAATCTAATATTTGGATACATCAAGCCAAATTCAGTATCTGATTCTATCCATTTAAATACTGCGGAACTTGGCCTATTATATTAATTTATGCAACTCCTTGTAGTAGCTCTGAACCCAGAAACTCTAAAAAAAAGTTTGTTTTCATTCACATGTAGAGTACAGAAGTTGCAGTTTGCCTCAGGTCATTTTTTTATCAGCAGGTCCAACAGTGAATAAAGGGAAATTAGGATAATACTTCAGACAGCTGAGGTGATTGAAATGACCAGTTTGACAAGATTTTAGATTCAGCTGCTGGGAAATGCGTACAGATGGCCCTTATCTGTGGGATGCAAGTACTGGCCTACAGTAGAAACTGTAAAAAGCCTGGGAGGCTGTCATAGCTCTGTGTGATGGGGCATGTAAGATGAGGCAATGGGACAAAAAAAGGTGAGTGACTTGCCTTGCACTTCACAGAGGTGGGAGGGAGATGACTCAATGTACTGCACTCTGCTTCTTACGGTATGATACCAACACACACTGGTCAAACGTAGAGAATAGGGCCAAAAAAGTCTGTTTTCAATTCTGCTCTACACAGATCATTAATATATGAGATTGGATTGCTAGTTCTTTTTTATCAGTTGATGTGTTATCATCTAGAACTTGGATGCAACTCTACACAGAAACTGTGTTGACTTCTTATTTACAGTGAAATCCCAGCTCCCACCACACAGAAAACCAGCATCGCACTGGCACTGTTTTCAGCAGTGCAAAGGACTCATGCTAGCTCTCTGCAGAGAGGTCAATTTTTCTTACACCTCTACAGTTCCTCTGTTGCATCGTCAGACATGATATACTAGATAAAGTGGGCAGTACTTTAAATGAGAACCCTAATTACTAACAGAAAAAAAGATAGATATGAATTAAAAAAAATACATATGACGTTCTGCACTGATATTTTCCCAGGGAAACTCCACCATTCTACTGGGACATGGAAAACCAGACAGTACAGCCCTCATTTTCCTGTCCAAAGAGCTTGTATAAAACCAGCCATGACAAAACCCAGGAAAATCAGAACAAGTAGAAGGATACTCCAACGCTACTCGTCTTATACCAGCCTGTTGATTATAGTTTGATCTAGAGAATACAAACTGATCTAGCCTGAAATTTGGTTAACTTGGTACACATTTGCAGCTAGAAACAGGTCTTCAGTGGCGAGCAGAGCAGCAAACAAGCATCGAGTTAAAGAATTGATATCTTGGTTTTCTAAGTTTCAGTAACGGATATTCCCAAATCAACATTTTCCTTCATCATACCTTAATAGACAGTTAAATTGCTCCTCCTAGGTTCTGGGACAAACTTTAGATTGAAGGACAGAATATTTCATTACTGCTACAGTCCTGTAACACAGTTCTTTTTTGGAACTGATAAGTGATTTGTGAAAGAAACAAAGAAAGAAAGACATTAATAATTTTCTCTTTGGGATTATAGTAGCAACAAAGAAATACTGCTTTTGTTGAAGATAAGCCAGTCTTTTAAAAAGGACAGTGGCCGCCTCCACTTTGTCCTGTTCCCAGCAAACATGTGCTGGGATAGCCTAAAACATGCTCAAAGTTATAGCAATGCATTTTTCTGTTTAGATGCTCATCAGTCACAAGAAGAGATGAAGATGAGTAAAAGTATTGCCTTTTTCAGAATTCTTCTAGAATATGAAAAAAGACCTATACACAATTACTTTGTACACTGCTGCATAAATGTAATCTCTTTCCGCTAGGTATAATGCACCTTTGGAACAAGCTGCACGCGACCAGAAGTCCCGGGAACTTTGGGATCCATTTCAGCTGTGTTACACATAGATCTGTGAGCAGCTCCAAGCTGCACGCTCTCTTCTTGTGATTCCTCAACGGAGGAATCTATATCCACAATGCATTTTCTTAGCTGGTTTGTTATGAGTTCAGCGCTCCTATCCCAGGCCTTTCAGGAAGGTCCCTTGTATTTTTCATACCAAACTTGCACATTTAAAATCTCGTGTTTCGCTTGTCTTGTGTAGCTCATACAAATGGCGTCATCACTGCGGAGGAGTGACGCAGTCCCTGGATAGCTGCATAAGGACCCTGCTGAAAATAATGGTGGTACCTAGGCATGTGGAAAGAAGGGAAAGTGGGGCCACTACCTTGCATGGAGCTGGCTAGAGCCGAGGGTGTAAGAGGCATTCCCAGGCGGCTGTACGGAGGCAGAGATCCTTGGATTGGGTGAGGAATGGGTGTCGCTATGGATGCAGTGCTGGTACCCAGGGCACTCAAAGACTGCGGATGCTGAAATCCAGGAAAACTGGTTGAGGAGGATACCCAGGAACTGAGGGACAGGTTGTCAGATGTTGTAAAGGCTGACCCTGCAAGCAAAGAGAAAGAATGCCTGAGATTTGCACTGCAACACACAGAGCTGGTAAAACAGCAAAAAGGGGGGAGAGAGTCTTTCACAGCAAGGCTAATTTTAAATCACAGGTGGTCGCTGGAAATACTTTCCAAACACTTCTCTCTCCTTAGGCCGTGCTTTATATTATTAGTATTGTTTTATATTATTTATTATATATATTATATTATTATATATTATTATTTGCCAGTTGCTGTCCTTTATCACTACATCTTAGACAAATTTCCATTTTAAAGAAGCTGGTTGTGGCGGCTTGAACAGTAAAATCAGCTTTGCACGTTGGACATTTCTGGTATTAAACACTGAAGAACCTTGTAATGCTGCCACTAAACACTGAAGCATCTACTCTGACATCAGCTCTCACTGCATTACATCCCTGTTTTGAAGACATGCTTGTACCTTTTCACATCAGATCCTCAGTACAACTGGTTATTTTTTTCTAAAATTTCAGTCTGGCAAAAATGCAGAAAAATGAAATTTGCGCTACAGGTTTTCCTTTTTTTTTTTTTTTTTTAAAGCAGTAAAACTCGTCACTGTATCTTTTCACTCACTCTTTTTCCAAAATACAGAACAAAAAAAATTCTAAAATGTCAAAACATTTGTGATTTTTCCAACTGTGTACAGTGCTGTAAGAAACAACACTAATGCTAAATCATAGTAAGAGATGCGGGGTTTTAAATGAAAAAATATTTAAAACTTGCTCTCAGGGTAATTATCTACTTTTGATCAAATGGAAGTGGGATTTTTGGTACTTCTTGATCTGAAAGCTTCAAAAAATTATTTTCATAAATCTTGCAACTCTTTAAAACACTTTTTCTCTGAAGATTGCAGAATAATAAAAAAAAGAAAATGCATTCTTTAAATTAGAATTACTTATTTTATTTTGACAGTTAATTATTTCAGAACGATGAATATTTTGTTTGGATAATTATACATGGCCATTTTCAAATAATCTGGTGACAATGTTGCCCTTCACCTCTGCAGTTCCTCTATGCTGGTCATCATCAGATGTTTGTCTCTAGCAACAGGGAATATAACAAAATCCTATAAATAAAGTCTAATTTTTATTCCTATTCAAACAATAATTGAAGTCATGTCTCTTTTGTATTTTCTCTCTTGTCCAACTTTGCCCATTGAGAAAATGTTTCTTACTTTAAGAAATAAATTTACTGTCAAGAGTATTTGACAAAATATAATTTCAAGCTGGTACTGCAAAACATTCTGAGGCAACTAATTTTGCAACAGGTAGTAGTTTCTTAAATCTGATTCTAAAAGACAGGCTCATCCAAACTGCGAAAAGAAAAAATATGAAGATATCTGTCTGTTTGGGTAAACTGACTGGAATTAAGTATACTAACCAATCAGAGCCACATACTCAAAACAAAACTCCAAGCAAACAACAATAGAAAGAAAAAATGCAAATTATTATTTTTTAAAAATCATAAATCTCTTTAGGGATGTATTCTCAAATCAGCAAGAGAGCTACTCTTGCTTAATTCCTCCTCCGCTTAATGAAACAAGTAAAACATCCCAGTAACGGGAAAGAGAAATTGTGTCGATTCAGCAGTAGAAAAGGAATTGAACCAAATCCTGGCCCTAGCACTGAAGCACATCCTAACGGCTGGGAAGTCGGCATCCTGAGCCAGACTATAAGGACAATACGATACTCACAGGCCAGAGCAAAACCCTTTACAAATCAGGGGACAGCTGAGCATTACCGCACGACAGGGAAAGCGGGATGCGAATCTGGGTTTGCCTGGAAGGTTTACGTTTGGCTCTGTTCCAGGTGGCTGCTAGGAATCCTGCGTGTGGATGTTGCAATGCACCCCGACATTATGCCTTAACGAGTTTTAATTGGATTTATTTATTTATTATCTGTGAATTCCTTTGGACGCAGACTTCTTGTGATAAACATACTACCTAAGGCCAGCCACTTCCACCTTTAGACAGCTGAAATTGGCTGAGCTGAGAATGCTCTGGGTGGGCGCCGAAGGAATTAGAAATAAATAATGAGAAATAGAACAGCGATAAACTTTCTTTGTTCTACACAGAATAAAGTCTGTGATTCCTTCTCACGAATGATCATGAAATGGTCAGAGGGCTGGAGCACCTCTCCTACAAGGACAGGCTGAGGGAGTTGGGGTTGTTCAGCCTGGAGAAGAGAAGGCTCCAGGGAGACCTAATTGCGGCCTTCCAGTACCTAAAGGGACCTACAGGAAAGATGGAGAGGGGCTGTTCACAAGGGCAGGGAGTGACAGGACAAGGGGAATGGGTTTAAAGTAAAGGAGGGGAGATTCAAACTAGATATAAGGAAGAATGTTTTTTTATGATGAGGGTGATAAAACACTGGAACGCGTTGTCCAGAGAGGTGGTAGGTACCCCATCCCTGGAAACACTCCAGGTCAGGCTGGATGGGGCTCTGAGCAACTTGATCTAGTTGAAGGTGTCCCTGCTCATTGCAGGGGGAGTTGGGCTAGACGCCCTTTAAAGGTCCCTTCCAACCCCACCTATTCTTGGATTCTGATGAGGAGCCTCCATAAGCGCCCTTTCCTCCTCCAACAGCAGTGGTCTCTAATTGCAAATTAGTGCTCAAAAGTCTCGCATACCATGTTTGCCAGCACCAAGGAAATGTGTGCTAGTAATTCTGAGGCAGTGGAGGCTGCACAGAGCTTGTAACACACACCACCCAGCAACGTGTGTGTATTTGGCTCATATGTATAGAAGGGCATCCCTCAGTTTTGCATGCAAGGTAGTTTTAAAATGCATCTGAAAAAATGAAAATGTCTGCGGTGTTTCAATAAGATCATTATTTCTCTCCTCGTATCCTTGAGAACTTTTCCTTATTTAAGGATACCAGACCTAAACAGAGAGTGAAGGCAGTACCAGTTACCCGTCTGCAAGAGCAGTATGTTTTACCCTCTGTGCATGCGTCTGGCTGCCCAGAACAATCATGTCCTCTGCTAGCATGTGGATCCCAGATTAGAAAGAAGTTGGTTGCCACAAGTCATCATCTTCCTCACTTACTCATTTGCCATATTGTGAGCAAATGCAAAACTGTATCCTGTATATACTATACATAAAATTAATTGCAATAAACTCTTCTTTCCTCCTACGACACCTTCCTAGGGATTCTCTTCAGAAGATAAAGGCTTTAATGGCCAGCTCGCACACCAAGGTTCACCTCATTCACTTTGTCATTCCCAAGGGAGGACCTCATACCAGGGAGAAATTTAATTTTTGGAGAGAAGGTGCCTAGCTCTGAGCATTTCAGGCAAGGGAAAATTTAACAGTCTTCAACAATAACTGGCCCTAGGATCTAAGCTGACGTGAAGCGAGGTAATCCCCCAGAAGAATGTGAAAGGATGGCATTGTACCAGCTGAGGAGTTGCTCCAGAAACTCCTCAGTCTAAGGAACTACTCTTAGAATAGATGTGTCTGAACAAGCCCACCTAATCACATTTTGTTGAAAAGAAACTTGTGGTTAAAAATAAGCGTGTTTCCCCTGCACAAGTCCAAAGAGCTTATGACCAGAAATAATGCTCTTATCTTAGCAGCACTGTATGAAGTTAGAGGACAAGACAAGGGCACTGCCAGTCAGAAGGCAGATAGAACCGCTTTACCTCAAGTGGCTATTGCATATCAGGCAGGTCACAAAGTCAACATGCAAAGTATAACGGAACACAAGTTTATGTTAATCAGTGATCTCAGGGGATGGGTTTGAGATCTATTTCCAGTGGCAAATTATGACAGATGCAGTTTGTCCAGCAAGTATCCCCGCAAAGAACAACTCTGTCTTGCTTCTACTTGTGCTACTGCTGAAGCTGAAAACCTGTTTGATAAGTGTTTGAGGTGAACTGCCTCAGCAGGAAAAGCACCTTTTAGAGACCAAGAGATAACAATTAAACATCGATTTTCCAGGGAGCTATGGACTTTTCTCCCTGCAGAAAGCAAAGCAGGTTAACCCCAGGCTGGTTGAAGATGGTCAGAATCAAGTCATCTGTTCGCAGAAGGCTGGAGGGGCACCAAACGGCACATCTACATGGTACTTTACAAATGGTGCTGAGCCCCAGCTAGTAAGTTCTGCCAAGGAATGGGGACTGTTAGCTTGTTCTCAGCACCACGATAATGAATTTACCATCTTGAAGAAGAAGCAGAGATAGTTCTCTTCTGATGATAAAGGCTATATAGGCATCTCTAGAGCTCCCTCCTCAACTAGCTATCCATGCCAGTGCCATGGGCATATCAGAGGTCCAGAAGCACCATAATGTAATGAGTATTCTTCATTATAGCACTTCATGGCAGAGACACACACCAGAGAAAGGCTTCAGAGTACCACAATACTGACTGTGGTCCTCCTTTTCTCAAGCATAACTGGGCCACCACAGTTTACCTCACAAGCATGTTTTCCTACCTCTGCTTTGTGTTGCCTGGCTGTCATCTCCGAGATCATCTTCTCCTCCATAGGTTCGAATGGGGGATCTGGCATAGGAATGCTTTTGTATAAGGCTCTCCACGCTTTCTCTGTGAAAGGAAACAACCTACTGTATCAATAACATCCTAAACAGCCTCCTCATCCATTAGGTTAAATACAATCAACATGCTGCCTTTTCCCTGTCCAGATAACAGCTCTCTCACACACACTCTCCAAAATTCCTTAACAAGAAGGTTCCTTCATAGCACACCACTGGAAATGCCGAACTTTGCCTGTGGTGTTTTAGCATTGCTGATCACCTTTTACCTGCATGGTACTGCTTCTTCAGCAAAGCAGAGTGAACTTCCCACAGTGTTTCCTGGATGTGGTCTCAGACAGTGAATATAAGACCAGCACTCTGCACAAATTTGAAAATGTAAGCTCTGGGGTTATTCATGCTGAATGATCAGTCTGGGTTCAAAGAAACACCCATGTTCCAGCTCCTTTCAAAAAAGCTTTCACACCACACATGACCACCTCATCTGGTGCTCTCCCATTTTTCTGAAACCAGGGGCAAGAGATAGATGTGTCCAGAGACAGCTCAGCTCTAACCATGATCTCTCAGCATCAGAGCTGAGGCCAGTTTGTAGCAGGAAGTCTACAGATACTACCAATCTTGTGCCACGTCTATTCTGGGAGGTTAGACGTGTCTGCCAGGCCCCCGCCTCGCTGGTGGCACAAAGTACTGAAGTCACCCAAACAATTTTTAAATAGAAGGAAGGCATATCTGCATGATAAGCCATAGCAGTTTCTAAGGAATATCCAACCTTACACATTCCCGGCGCATTTCCATCTAAGTAGGTGGCATTATACCAAAGATGAATACGACCAAGGCACATTTCCAGAATGTCTTTGACCTTCTGTTCCTGTTTAAGAGATCTAAGCGGCGATAGCTATTTAAGTCTGCTGTTCGGTGAAGGTTTTGTCTGAATTTACCATTTGGCTGTTCATACTTGCTAATGTCCTTCTCTTGCAGGGCATATCTGTTGCAGAAATTCCAAGAAAAAACATTTTCCAAGTAACACGATAAATCGCAATGGCACATGTTTTCCTTTCCTACAGAAAGCCCATTATGGTCATTTTGTCCTTGGTCTATCACTGGCATCATTACTTATGCTAGTCTCCTCGGAAAAAAATAAATAAAAAGGGGATCTTATCAAAGTGATTTACTTGTGTCAGGATTGGAAGTGGACTGAAAGCAATGGCAGTTCCTACATAGAGGATGATATAATTGAATTACTGCCTTTTAAGTGATTGAAAACAGTAGGCATATCGGGGCATCTCAAAGAAGACTTTACAAAGAAAAAGACAGATGGCATTGTTTACATTATGTGCTGAATGCCTCTTGAAACTTTTTTTTTCTAAAGCAGAATGTGAAATGCAAATAATTTTACTTAACCAAAAAGATTATCTCAGATGAGTACAGAGTACCAGAATAATGAATTAGACCAGTGTTGTCTGAGTGATTTAGGTACCAGTCTACAAACATATTCATAACTAAAGAATTACTGATCTTTAAAGGTCTGAAAATAAATGTGATTCAGGTGATTGTCTGTATTGTCTCTATTGACTTTATTTCTAGTAAAGGTCTGCTTATAATGACAGACATTGCAGCATTTAATAATATCCTGATGCAACAGAAACAATGCAGGCTCTAGTTTTAGCGCAGTGGGCCAGAATTCATCTCTAAAACATTGGATCCAATGGTGGTTTGGGGATAAACTCACCCCAATAAATTTACATTTGAATTACCTACAGGGATTTAAAGCTAAATCAAATGCCCACAGTTATTGCAAACTAAATTCTTTCCAGATGGGTTTGCATGCTAGACAGAGAACTCTATTATTCTATATGGTTGTCTTCTTTTAAAGGAAAAAGAGCGATGACTTATTAGTGAACCCTGAATCTGCAAAGTTTGAAACCAGGGAATTATGTGGTACATTTATTTATTTAATTTTAGCATTGTAACATTGCAGGTAATATGCAAAAGCTTTTAGAAGATTAACCTCATTCAGTGGCATGAGCGGCAAAGGTTTTTATGGCAGAGGGAACAGTCTAATGAGGAAACTTTGATCAGGGAAAGGAACTAATTTCACAAAAGCAGTTCCTTTTGTGCAGCTGGGATTTAATATTCAAACCTGTATATGCCTATCTTGCCTAGCCATGTTGGTGGTTTATGTTATAATCAGAACACACCTATGAATTTCTCATTTTAGAGGTTGAGGCCGTGATTCACATAATGATTGCAAAGGATTGAGACTCATACCAGAATTTAGGCACGTGGCCCCCACAGCCTTCAGGTGGACACTTCTTTCCACATACAGCACACGCTGCATGTAAACCTCCAAACAGGCCTACAAAATGCAAAAGGCTGAGCAGGAAACCACCTAAACACACAGAAGGAAACAAAGACGAGCAAGAAGTTCTATATGTTCTCCACTCATGAAGCACATCTCCGAGTCACCCCACAAAACACCGTTTCTTCCACCAAGCAAAACGAGAGCTGAAGTCTACACTAAGGTCTCCCCCATCCTGGACAAGTGACCTAACTATAAATTAAGGCGTAACGTTTCCTTACATTTGTGTTTCAAAGGGAAGGGGTGGTGGCCTCTGCACCATGCTCAAATATTTCATACTCAGGGAACACAGAGTTCAACTGTTCTCAGAGAAGAAAAGGGTTGCAACTCATCTATCTATGGAAACACGTTGAGTTTCCTCACACGGGTTGGAAAGAGGAGCCGAACCTCCTCCACCCTTTGAAGACAGAGGTGCTTTAGGACTTGCTCCAAAATAGATGTGTAGGAGGAAGCAAAATTTTAACAAGAAGATTTAAGTGCCTGTGAAATCTAGTTGAAAATGGAGGAACAAAGCTGGCAATCTGGAACACAGGTTTGTGCTTATGCCCTTTTGTCAACTAGGGCCAAAAGGACGTAAATCTCAAAATCTTCCTGAAAAATCTGTTTTATGAAAGCATGAACTGTTTAGGACGTCTGGACTATCTCTATGGTGCTCTGTAAAGTGGGTCAATGAAATACATATTTTAAAGTCCTAAATA